>BLSH010414043.1:187613-205366 GCA_018402905.1 Glandirana rugosa | reverse complement strand
CCTGATTCTTCTATATAGATCTTTAGTAATCACTAGAGGCAGGGGCGTTGCTAGGTCTACAAAAGATCTGGATTTAGGGCCCATAGCAGCAAAGTAAAGAAAGTCATACGCTTGAGTGGGCATACACATGTATATAATATACATGTGTGTGTGTGTATATATATATATATATAAATATTGTTACATACCTAAGTGTGGATTCCCCTTACATCAGGGTCCCCAAAGAGACATACTTGCTAATTGCAGAACTGCACCCACCCGGTAAGAGACTCGGGGCTATGGGCCCCAGACTCGGGGCTATAGCCCCAATAGCCACCCCCTAGTAACGCCCCTGACTAGAGGGATCACCAGCAGGTGAAGGAAAGTCTGGATCCCTTTATAAAGTTTGTTAGTTATCAGTAGAGGGATCACCAGCAGGAGGAAGGAGATCCTGATTCCTCTATATAGATCTTTTGTTATAACTGGAGGGATCACCAGCAGGAGGAAGGAGATCCTGATTCCTCTATATAGATCTTTTGTTATAACTGGAGGGATCACCAGCAGGAGGAAGGAGGTCCTGATTCTGCTATATAGATCTTTAATTATGACTAGACGGACGACTAGGCGAAGGAAGGAGGTCCTTATCTATAAAGGTAAAGGGAGGCACCCTGGGAAGAGAACCCGTTTTTGCACAGCAACCCCAAATGACCCAGCTGTTTTTTAGAATAGAAAAAATAAGAAAATCCTTTGTGTTTTTGCTGACAGTTTCCTTCCTAACTGCCAGGAATATTAATTGTGTCCAGAAATTGTACATCGCATTCTCTCTGACGACAAAGCCGCCTTTCGTGAAAGTGACGCAGCTTTCAACAAATCTAGATTAGCTGCCATTTCTTCACCTCTGTTCCTGTATGATTTTCTGTAGATAGTGATTTCTATGATAAAATATAAAGGGACATTGTGACAGCAGCTAACATTTGCGCTGGTCGAATAACCGGTTTTCCTGCCACGGGCCGGGAATAATGCTTATATTGTATTTATATAAGATTACGTTTGCAGCTTGTGTGCGTAAAACGTGATTTCAACAAAAACAAACACATGCTTTTTTTCCGTTCATTTATCAATGTGCACCATCCAGGATATGAAGTACAGCAAGACTGGGATGGAAAAGAACAAAAAGACTTCCTTGAATGGGTTTGTATAATGGGCACATGAGAAAGCAGGTTTGGAAAAGTAAAATGCTACCATGTTGTATGGTGTGTGTTTAAAATTTGGTTTTGGCCATTCCGATGCCTCGAAGTGAGAGGAACCAGTTCGGACCAATGTAACTATGTATACACCATACCTTTAGGATCCCTCTAGAACAGGGGTGTCAAACTCAATTTCATAGCAGGCCGCATCAGCATTATGGTTGCCCTCAAAGGGCTGGTTGTATCTGCGTAGCATGTGATGCAGGTTTGAAAAGAAGGGTTGCCCACTGCTGATAACATCCACAAGTAACTTTTATTATTGGAGACTGCTCAGATAGAACATGGTTTTGCCATGGTGTTCTGCCTGAGCCGTCTCCAGTAAAGTTTCTTGTGGAATCTGTGGATGATGCCAATGGTTTTCTACCCACTTTTTCAACTGGCTTAGAATTGTATTATTCTTCTAATAATTAAATATTTATAATCAGATGTCAAGAGCCCCCCCACCATTAGAATTCAAGAGTCCTCCATCCTCCTTTACATCTCAGTGCACCCCCCTTACCCTGTGCTGCTGCCTGGAAGAAGCTGGGAAGCAGAAAGTGCAGGGTCTAGAGGAGGGCTAGAGTCAGCTGCTAGGGTCTTCTAAATGCTGACACCAGGGGAAGTGGAGACGAGAGGGTGCTGTGGCTGCACAGGGAGGATTTATATGAAGAGTTCTGTCCTTCTCTCTGCTGCCGACTACTGAGACAAGTTGGAGGGGAGACTAGGGGGTGCCACAGCTCCAGCAGAGGTGTGAAGGCCACATGAAGTGGCCTGGTTGGGCCAAATTTGGCCAGCAAGCCTTATATTTGATGCAGATGCTCTAGAAGCTGAAAATCACTGTAGTAGGCTCTGTTAGCTATCTTCACTAGCTTCCAGGTCCCTTACCAAGCAGCTGTCCTGCTACATTGTGAACACAGGAAGTTACCCACTCAACATAGGACCCATTCAAAGAATGCTTTGCATTTTCTCAATAAATGCTAGCATTCCCTGCTTGGCAGAGGAGGAGAACACAAGATCACCGCCCCACCTCTCCACCTATTATAGTTCTAGTGGCCTGCCCACCTACACCATGGCAACACATGACATTGATCCAGGGCAAACTGGGTTCTGTGTTTGCGGCACCCCAGAGAAACTCAGATGGCACCCCAATTGAGAAACACTGACACCTGACAGCATCTCTCGAGGAGCTAACAGTCTAATACCAACAACACATGCACATTAGAGCCAGCTTGGTCTGAAATATTTTAAAACATACTCCTTTTGTCTAAAGTTTAAGTAAAAAGGAATTTGCCCAAAAAAAAATGGAACTGTCTCTTAAGGCCCAGGACAGACAAAAACATTTAAACTCCTAGATAACATTTAAACTCCTAGCGGGACCCAAGATTCTGGTGCTGCAAGACAAGCATTCTAATGTGACTGTATTGTAATTGGCAATAAAGGCCTTGAGGTTTGGTGGGTGCACTATGGTGTCAGTCATCTGCGGGTTCTGTGGTTGGCCAGGCTCACCAATAAACCATATTTAACTACTGCAGGATATTTAATTCTCAGTTACCACAAGAGGCTGGAGTCACTTTCGGGAAAACATATCACAAATACAATTTAATTTCCACCAATTTCTCACAGTGGAGGGGACAACTGACTCAATGCTGACTTTACTACTGTATCTCTGATTTATATTACTCACTTTTTCCTTGCGGTCACACGGTGCACACACTACACCACACACTCCTCCACCTCAACAGGATCTGGAGATGTTATGAATGGACTGGAGCCAAACCACAGCTAGAGGCTTCAAAGACCCGGAAATGTCATTGCTGCCACTTTTACCATCCCAGCCACCTACGCTGCTAGTGACCGCAGTCAACTATTTCATGGCATATATTCACTATTATTGCACGGTGTGGTCACCATCAGTGTATTGTTTAAATCCACAGCTTGCGGAGCCCTTGTTATTACAACGATAAAATGTTTTAACACTAAAATATAGGTGGTTAAAGATCATGACATTGGACTGTTAATTTTCATGGCTGGCCTGACATAAAGTACATTCTAAGGGTTAGACTTTAATTTAGTTTGAGGAATAAACAAGGGTTGGTTTAGTGCAAGTATCAAAGGTTAGGGGCTTGAAGTGGGATGACAAATCAATCAGGTTCACTTGGTTACCAACTAGATCTTTGCTCCCATTACTTTCCTCCTAAGTCTGCCAGCATGACAATCCAATGCCTACCAATAAGGTAACCCCCCTGTGTCTGGCAAAAACACAGTCCTACAATGGGTCCACCAACAAGGGGATCCCACACCAGGACCACAAACATGGAGTTCTTCCATCAGGCTCACCAACAAGGTGGTCTGCTACCAGGTTCACCAACAAGGCAATCCCAAACCAGGACTAAAAACAAGGCGATCTACTAGTTCCACCAACAAACTGATCGTCCACCAGCAACAAAATCCTAAACCAGAACTACAAACAACCTGGACCTGCTACTAGGTCCACCAACAAGATCAACCTTCCCTGGGTCTAGCAACAAAGCAATACTCTACCTGGCCCAACACAATACAACCCTCTCCTGGGGCCAGCAGCATGCTGATCCTCCACTAGGTCCTCCAAAAGGAGGTTCCTTTTCTGGGTCCACCAACATGGCAATCCTCTTCTAGTTTCGCCAACAAAGGAATTCTCCAGCAGGTTATAGAATTAGGCTGTCCTTGCCAGGTCTACAAATGCACACAGCTACCCAACACTCATGGTAAAATTCTACGTAATGCATGTCACATCCAAAGAATCAGGGTTTGCCTTGTATATGAGAAGTTTCTCCTCCACTGCCGTATATTATATTATTATATACAGTGAGCGTGCACAGTACTGTGGGAAATGTGTATCAAAAGCTGCAGTTGCAACTGGGCCCCTGCTCTGGAGGACCCCATACAGCCTACCATGCAAATACACTCTCTATTGTCATTATCTTGAGCCAGTGTGTGGTTTAAATGCTTCTCCTTGAGGAGAGTGCGTGGTGGAAGGAAATATAGGAATCTATAAGGAGGTGAAGGGAGGGGGTATCTGTGTTGTTATTGTGTAGTACAGTGGAGTTTTATGTTGACGTGTATTTAAGTTATGGTTTATGGTGTTTTGTTGTACTCTTTAGACAATGCTCCTTTGTCTCTGGCCCTCTCTATCTTTGAACTTAATGTCTACTATTTCATAATGGGTGGGAATCCAAGGATTTTGGCAGAGACTGAACCTTTTATTACCACTGTACAGGAAGTACTTAATACTCTTATCTTCTTAATAAACTATAATATTACTCTCCCAGTCTGAATTTGGCTCATGTTTACTTCATTTATAAATAAACTTACTGGGGCTGATAGCATCGTATTGATAAAGTCATAATTTTGGCTATTATTGGAATTTTTACTTATTTTTTAAAGTATTTTTTACATTTTTACATACTTGTGTTACCATATACACTATATATTACTAAAAGTATTGGGACGCCTGCCTTTACACGCACATTAACTTTAATGGCATCCCAGTCTTAGTCCATAGGGTTCAACATTGAGTTGGCCCACCCTTTGCAGCTATAACAGCTTCAACTCTTCTGGGAAGGCTGTGCACAAGGTTTAGGAGTGTCTATGGGAATGTTTGACCATTCTTCCAGAAGTGCATTTGTGAGGTCAGACACTGATGTTGGGCAAGAAGGCCTGGCTCGCAGTCTCCACTCTAATTCACCCCAAAGGTGTTCTATCGGGTTGAGGTCAGGCCAGCTAAGTTCCTCCACTCCAAACTCGCTCATCCATATCTTTATGGACCTTGTTTTGTGCAGTGGTGTGCAGTCATGTTGGAACAGGAAGGGGCCATCCCCAAACTGTTCCCACAAAGTTGAGAGCATGAAATTGTCCAAAATGTCTTTGTATGCTGATGCCTTAAGAGTTCCCTTCACTGGAAGTAAGGGGCCAAGCCCAACCCCTGAAAAATAACCCCCCCCCACCATAATCCCCACTCCACCAAATGATTTGGACCAGTGCACAAAGCAAGGTCCATAAGGCTACTTTCACACTGAGCGGCAGCCGCGGTAAAACCCCGCTAGTTTAGCAGAGTTTTACCAGCAATAGGGCTCCGCTATGCGGGCGGGAGCACCGCGCTTTTAACCCCCCACAAGGGGTTAAAAGTGCCGGTGCTCATCGCTACCGAGTCGGTGTGCAGCCGCTTCGGAAGCGCTTGCCATTCATTTCAATGGCAGGGGCGATAGAGGAGCGGTATGTTACCGCTCACCTCACCGCCCCAAAGATGCTGCTTGCAGGACTTTTTGTAACGTCCCGCAAGCACACCGCCCCAGGGTAAAAGCACTCAGGGCTTTCACATTGGGGTGGATTGGGGGGGACCTTTGAGGCGCTTTACAGGCGCTGCTGCTTTACCAACAGCCAGAATGACCCAGAGAGTTTCTCATCTCACAACTGGAAAAGCTGAAGCTTGCTAGGCTTGCAGATTTGGAATATCCTTGTCTTTTTGATGAATCTAATGTGGAAGCAGTTTTTGGAATCCTGGACCCTGCTGGACAAGGCTACATAACAGGGACTCAGTACACTGAAGTTTTTCTGGATTACACTATTGGGATTTTTTCACATCTTTTGGGTATCCATTGCCGTTTGGTCCTGTGCACCGAGTGCTCCTGTTCAGAACATCTACAGTGTGAAAGGATCCTTTATCCCCATGGGGGGATCCCGGCAGGGTGAAAAGCCATATGCGATTTTACCAGCTACATCTGGTAAGCACACAAGCTGTCTGGTGAAGGATTCACATTGAATGCAGTGTTTTGTAACAGGTTGGGTGTCTCCTCTCCTCACTTTGTGCCTGGTGTGGCCTTACATCTATTAAGGACCTCTTTCTACTTTTCCTACAAGGACTGTTCATCTCATTGATATAGTTGCTTAGCAAGGACATTTATTAGTCATTTCCAATGATTTTTTATATTTTGATTTGGTTGTTGTATATCCATTAATCACATCTACAGATATTGAAATATTAGTGGTGATTAGTGAAATCTATATCATTGCAAGGAGGGGTAGTAACCTATTCCTGTCATACTGAATAGTATTTAGCGCTGCTCTTGTTTTGATATAATATACAGCATACCGCACTGTGTTTCGTGTTCGAGCCGAAACGTCCTGTCTTATAGCCGGAACACAATAGAGTCTGGATGATCGTCACTTAGCCATTCACAGAAAGCAATGTATTCTAGCAATGAATACAAAGCTTCCTCTGATTGACTGAGTCAGAGAGGCGGGATGATGATGTTACAACCTCTGACACAGCCAATCAGAGGAAGCATTGTATTCACTTCTAGAATACATCACTTTCTCTGCGTCGTATTCCAGCAATACTGAAAGTATTGGGTACTAGAGGTACCCAATACAAAGCTTCCTCAGAATGGCGGGCTGATGATGTCACAAACCTCTGACTCAGCCAGTCAGAGGAAGCTTTGTATTAATTGCCAGATAGACTCTATTGTGTTCCGGGTATGAGACATGAAGTCTCCCCTCGAACCCTGAACACAGTGCGGTATTCTGTATGTAGCCTCAGCTACATACAGTTTATACAGCACATCCAGCGGCCTCACGTGTTAGCGAGGGACATCGTTAGTTTGGGGCAACTTGGCCCAAAAAACAAACTATGCAAAGTGTATGAAATGCTGGAGTTCAGCTTTAAGCATTATTGTGCTGCATATACAGGTTTGTAGATACTCCTTCTAGTGATCATCAGTATTTTATTGCAACCACTGAGCGTCCCTGATCATCACGTGTTGGGGTATCTGAACCTCATGAGCCGTACATTGTTTTAAAGTTAGTAGAAGACATTGGAGGTGAGATCAGTAGAGGTCCCCAATGGTGTATGAAGAAGCTTTGAATTCTCATCAGGTAGGTGTTTATGTATCAAGCAACAGTAAAAACACCATCAACTCGTTTTGTGGCGCTGTAATGGCCACTTCATCAGGACAGGTGCATAAAACACTTTATAAATCATAGGGAATGAAAATAAAAGTGGAATGTAGTATGATTTGTAAACCATACATGGTAATAAAATCATAAAGATATAATAAATTTGTATTATATAATTATATGCAATATATTTATTATATAATATATCATATTATAAACCAATTATAAAATATAAAAATATTACTACTACTACTACTTTGTTCAACATTTTTAATTAATTTAATAAGATGAACTTGTGTGGCATGTTGAGAAAAAAATGAATAAATATGATTCTGCAAATATATTACATAAAAAAGTTTAGATCAATGCAATGAATGTATAATTATTTTCATTAATTATTTAGGTTGGATTCACCCATACTGGTTGATGAAGTTTTATCTGATGAAAATAAAATAACATAATAAATTATTAATTCTTGATTGATAAAAGGGCACAGTGACCTCATGGCATATCATAGTGCTGAGGTTTTATCTAACAAATAAAATAATAAAATATTTCATTCTTGACTGATAAAAGGGCACTGGGACCTCATGGCACATAGTTAATACTGCTGTGTTGATAAATAGTATGAGTTCATAATTACATTTTTATATATATCATATATAAAATATATATCAATATATCATATTATATAACAATTATACTGCTACTATTGCTACTACTACTACTACTACTACTACTAATAATAATAATATTAAAAAAACACTGTTCAATATTTGTAATTCATTTGATAAGATGAACTTTGCCATCTAGATAAAGGAAGGCCTGTAGACGTGGTGTATCTAGATTTTGCAAAAGCATTTGATACAGTTCCCCATAAAAGTTTACTGCACAAACTAAGGTCTGTTAACATGGATCAAAGGGTGAGCACCTGGATCAAAAACTGGTTACAGGGACGAGTCAAGAGGGTGGTGATAAATGGGGAGTACGCGGAATGGTCTGGTGTGGAAAGTGGGGTTCCCCAAGGTTCTGTCCTGGGACCAATCCTATTCAATTTATTCATAAAGGATTTGGAGGATGGGGTGAGGAGCTCAATCTCAATATTTGTGGATGATACCAAGCTAAGCAGGTCAATAATTTCTCCACAGGATGTGGAAACCTTGCAAGAATATCTGTGCAAATTAATGGGGTGGGCAGACAAGTGGCAAATGAGATTTAACGTAGAAAAATGTAAAATAATGCATTTGGGTGCCAAGAACATGAACGCAAACTACTCACTAGGGGAAGAGCCTCTGGGGGAATCTAGGATGGAAAAAAGACCTAGGGGTCCTAGTAGAGAACAGGCTCAGCAGTGGCATGCAATGCCAAGCTGCTGCAAGCAAAGCTAACAAAGTGTTGGCATGCATCAAGAAAGGGATCAACTCCAGGGATAAATCAATAATTCTTCCCCTCTACAAGTCTCTGGTGAGACCGCACCTGGAGCATGCTGTTCAGTTCTGGGCACCAGTCCTCAGGAAGGATGTCCTGGAACTGGAAAGGGTTCAGAGAAGGGCAACAAAGCTAATTTAGCCTGCATTCACATAGGGGTGACCCGACTTCGGCGCGACTTCGCTAGGCGACTTCAGTGTGACTTCCAGCACAACTTCAAGGACCTCAGGCGACTTTACAACACGACTTTTGCCAAGCGACTTTGCCTTGACCAATCAGAGAAGGGAGGGAGAAGGCTGCCTAAAAATAAATTCTATTCTTTTAATTGTAAAGTCGCTTCCATGTAGATGGGGATCCGACTTGGAGGCGACTTCTATTGAATCCTATGGGCACAAGTCGGATAGAAGTCGCCTAGAAGTAGTACAGGAACCTTTTCAGAAGTCGCCTTGAAGTCGGAGCGACTTCAGTCGTGTATATTAAGACGGCTTCCATTCATTTCAATGGGATTTCAAATGTCAAGCGACTTGAGGCAACTCAAGTCGGATCGCAAGTCGCCCCTGTGTGAACGGGCACTAAGGGATTGGAGGACCTTAGTTATGAGGAAAGATTACAAGCACTGAACGTATTCTCTCTGGAGAAGAGACGCTTGAGAGGGGATATGATTTCAATGTACAAATACTGTACTGGTGACCCCACAATAGGGACAAAACTATTCAGCGCAAGGGAGTACACAAAGACACACGGCCATTCACTAAAAATAGAAGAAAGGCGGTTTAACCTTAAACTGCATAGAGGGTTCTTTACGGTAAGAGCAGTGAGGATGTGGAATTCTCTTCCACAAGCAGTGGTGTCTGCTGGGAGTATAGATCATTTCAAAAAACTATTAGATGCACACCTAAGGGACCACAACATTGAGGGATATACAATGTAATACTGACATAAAGGCACACACATAGGTTGGAGTTGATGGACTTTTTTCAACCTCACTAACTATGTTACTATTGTTACTATGTAACTTGTGTGGTATGTTGAGAAAAAATGAATAAATATGATTCTACAAATAAATTACATAAAAAAGTTTACATCAATGCAATGAATATATAGTTATTTTCACTAATTATTTAGGTTGGATCCATCCATGCTGGTTGATGAAGTTTTAGCTGATGAAAATAAAATGATACAATAAATAAATAATTTTTGATTGATAAAAGGGTTCATGAGACATCACGGCACACATCATGCTGATGTTATGAAAAATGTTATATTTTATATCTTTATTATTATAAAAATAGGTGTCAATTTCATAATGTGGAAAAAAAAGAACAGATGGAATTATGAATGTTGGTTACTTATTTATTTTATTTATTTATCACAGGTACACAGTGCCACCTATTTACATAGCGTTTCACATATGGTTTATATTGTACATTCACATCAGTCCCTGCCCCCAAGGAGCTTACAATCTAAGTTCCCTAACCTACAATCATACATACACATGGCAGTGTGAATTTAGACAGGAGCTAATCAACCTACCTGCATGTATGTCTGGAGGAAACCCACGCAGAACATATTTTACAATATATTTTATAATATACTGTATATCTACAACATATACAGTGCCTTGAAAAAGTATTCATACCCCTTGAAATTTTCCACATTTTGTCATGTTACAACCAAAAACATAAATGTATTTCATTGGGATTTTATGTGATAGACCAACACAAAGTGGCTCATAATAGTGAAGTGGAAGGAAAATGATAAATGGTTTTCAATTTTTTTTACAAATAAATCTGTGAAAAGTGTGGGGTGCATTTGTATTCAGCCCTCTTTACTCTGATACCCCTAACTAAAATCTAGTGGAACCAATTACCTTCAGAAGTCACCTAATTAGTAAATAGAGTCCACCTGTGTGTAATTTAATCTCAGTATACATACAGCTGTCCTGTGAAGCCCTCGGAGGTTTGTTAGAGAGCCTTAGTGAACAAACAGCATCATGAAGGCCAAGGAACACACCAGACAGGCCAGGGATAAAGTTGTGGAGAATTTAAAGCAGGGTTCGGTCATTAAAAAAAATAGCCCAAGCTTTGAACATCTCACGGAGCTCTGTTCAATCCATCACCTGAAAATGGGAAGAGTATGGCACAACTGCAAACCTACCAAGACTGACCGGCCGGGCAAGGAGAGCATTAATCAGAGAGGCAGCCAAGAGGCCCATGGTAACTCTGGAGGAGCTGAAAAGATCCACAGCTCAGGTGGGAGAATCTGTCCAAAATATAAGCACACAAGGGCTCACTGGCCTAGCGCATTATCCTCAGTACAAAGACATTTATTAAAAAGTCATAAAATATACTCACAAACATAGTAAAATCACAAGCGTGTAAATGGTATGCGGTTTCACATTCAATGGTATATCCTGATGGTATCCTGGACAAAATGGCTAACGCGTTTCGAGGCCACAGCCTCTTCCTCAGAGCCTGGAGAATCTGTCCACAGGACAACTATTAGTCGTGCACTCTAGAAATCTGACCTTTATGGAAGAGTGCCAAGAAGAAAGCCATTGTTGAAACCCAATTATTGACAGGGCTTAGCAATGTCTGATGGTATGGGTTGGGTATGGATTTTGTCTGTAAGTGTTTTCTCAAGTATTTTGTCATTTGTATTGAGTAATAAAATGGTGTGGTTAGGCTCAGGGTTTTCCCTGGTTTAAGAATAAGGGTGGGGTAGGCTTCAATAAATTCAGGACATGGAGTGTTATTTGTAAGAATGGCATTATGAAGATAAGTAAGAGATGGAGACACCTCTCTAGATGAAAGCTTATAAAAACTGGCCAGGTAACCATCTGGTCCTGGGGCTTTATTATTTGCTAAATGTTTTATGGCATACTGTATATTTGCAATAGTAATTAGTGAGTTATTAAGTAACCTAATATCTGTGACCAGTTTTCCAAGGAGTCTCTTGTAGAAAATGTATTTCTGTTTTTTTTATGTTTAAGATGATAGAGAGCATTTATTTTCCTCCTAATTGGGGTGTTGAGTCCATTACATCATAAGGGACTATTTTAAGGTTATGGTTACTGTACATAGAGAATAGATGATAGTTAGACATTGCAATAGCCATTGGAAGAGTGGAGCAGAGAGGAGGGCAAAGAAACACAGCCTGTTAGGAGGAGACGGCTGTCCCAGCAAGCGATCATCACTTGTGCATGGAGTAGGAGTTGGAGTGGTGCACATGGGCGTCCGCAAGTAGGGGCAAGGGGGGGCAAGCGCCCCCCCCCTGGAATTAGGGATCATATCGGGGGTTCCCCACTTTGTCCTTATCCTAGCACCAGTGGCGGGCCCTGCTCGCACCTGTACACAGTTTAGCTGGGCCGGTGACAGCTGGTGCGAGGAGCGGGACAGCGAAGGCCTCAAGAGGTGGTCAGGATGACATCACCCGGTCTATACAGTATAGTATGAGAGAGCAGCCCAGGAGATGGAAAGGAAAGCGGCAGATGCCAGGAGCAGCGGGTACAGCGTCCCCAGCACCTCCAAGAGCCTGAACCTTGGACTCCTTAAACCTCCTCACTGCTACCAGGCCCGGAAGACAGACTAACCGGGGGCTTAGAGAACAAGGACAGGCAGGAAATGCAAGCAGCCAGGGACCGCTGCATGTCACATCATAGATCCGATGGAAGGAATAGAGCATCTCCTGTCCTCACCCAGAATGAAAACAGGTCTTGCCAGCTGCTTGCCATCATGGACATTCTACTGGCATGCAGGGTACTGTACTGAGCATTACACACACCATTAGACATAGGGGCACTAGAGGGACTGCAGACAGGGCTAGGGGTCTCTCTCTCTGACCCCCCTCTCTCTCTCACCCCTATCTGTTACCCCCCTCTGTCTCTCTGTCACCCCCGTCTCTCTCTGTCACCCCACCCCCCCACATATCCACAGTCTCTGACCGTCTCCTGTACCATGTCCACAGTCTCTGACCGTCTCCTGTACCATGTCTGCAGTCTCCCACCATCTCTTTTACTACGTCTGCAGTCTCTGACCCTCTCCTGTACTACGTCTGCAGTCTCTGACTATGATAATGTGATAATGGCATTGTCGAAAAGGGGCAGAGCATGGGTGACCTTAAAATGATACCCCCCCCTGAAAAAAGTTCTGCGGATGCCCATGAGTGGACATATTTGTAAATTGATTGACCGCCAACCACTGGCCAAAGTAATAAAAACAAGTTAAACATAAGACATAAGGATAGCAAGACCAGTAAGCCAAGCATTCTCAAATTTGACAATTTTAACTTTCACCTGTTACCCACCTACATTAACACAGGGGCTATGAGCTTGAACAGGAATCAAACTTTTACTTGTAAAACAAGAACTAAATAACACCTTGATAAAATGCCATAGGATAGGACAGGCAGAGGCAGACTGTTTCTCTTAGACAGATAAAAGGTTGGCATATTCAAATTTACAGAGGATGTTTAGCTAGAAATGCTGGGTTATGTCATCACGGCAGGGTCAATGGCCCAAGAAACTTTCAAGTGACAGTTGACTAGCAATCCAATTGTAATTGTTGTGAAGTCATCTGCGGATCTTTAAAGAATTTGGATCAAGTCGTCCCACAGTACACACAGCATTGCGGGGGAGACAGAATCTGACATTATTTTCTGAAAGCTTTCTATAGATGGGTACAAAGTCTTTATGTTTTTGTGTGACTGAAGAAGAGAAATCCTGAAAGATACAATTGTCATCAATGTGGATTTCCTTTTTCCTTTTGTAGAATTACCTTCTTGTCTGCATAGTGGAAATATTTGGCTAAGGTGAGTCTACGCCTGTTGTTGGGTCCTTGCCTCACTGGGCCTAAAAGGGGTGTTCTCTTTATATTGTAGGTTAGGCAAGTTTTGAGATTTAAAGAGGTCATGGGGGGTCGACCTTAAGGTAATGCAGTACATTTTCAACTTTATTCGATTTTTGATTATCGATTATAGTCCTTCAACTTCTATCCTATAGAGGAGATAAGAAGTCCTTGGGCTTCCATTTTGTTAATGGTTGGAACTTGGAAGCAGTGGATCTTGCACATTGTTCACACCTTGGTCTACGTTCTGTTTTCTGTTGGTGTTGGAGGTGATCGTTTCCAGTGCTGTTTCAATTTTTTTTTGGAAGGTAGGCAAACTTTTTTTTTTTTTATCAAAATGAGGTAGAAGTATTTTAGACACTTAAAATACCCAAAGGAACATCCTATGCACATCATCCATTACTGTAAACAACAGTTCTGATAGAGGAACATTTCTGTTGCTCTAAGACAGTGGTCTCCAAACTGTGGTCTGAGGGCTGGATGCTGCCTTTGCTTGCTTTTATCTGGCCCTTTGGGCACTATTTAATTTACTGACACCAACGAAGGGGCACAATTCCTACCAATGACACCAATGATGGGGTACAATTCGTACCAATGACACCAACGATGGGGTCTAATGACACCAATGATGGGGCACAATTCCTCCCAATGGCACCAGTGATGGGGCACTATTCCTTCCAATGGCACCAGCATAGGTGTGCGCAGCCTATTGCAGTAGGGTGTGTACCACAAAAGCGCAAACAAACATGAGTGTGTGTGTGTGTGTGTCAGAAGGGCAGAGGACGGTGTCAGTAGGGCAGAGATTGTGTCAGTAGTTTATTTTTATTTTATTTTATTAACATTTTTGTTTTTTTATTATTTTTTTTACAATTCTTTTAGGAGCTTGCTGGGGGGCTGTGGTGAAATATCAGGGGTCTAAACAGAGAAAGAGACTGAGGACAGAGATTCTCCAGTCCCTTTCTCTGCAGCCAGGCAGCAGGGAGAATCTGCACAGTACAGGGTGATTAGGGTGTGCCCAGGCACACCTGCCACCCTATGTGCGCACGCCTATGGGCACCAGTGATAGGGCACTATTCCTTCCCATGGCACCAGTGATGGGGCACTATTCCTTCCAATGGCACCAGTGACATGGCACAATTATCTCCCAGTGAAACCAAAGATGAAGCATTGTTAACTCCCACTTATGCTGGGAGATTTTCTACACCCGATGGCCACAGTCCAGCCCTGCTAAGGTCTGAAGGACAGTAATCTGGCCCCTTGTTTAGAAAGTCTGCACTAAGATAATGGATTTTCACGGTACTCTAATGAGGTATTGGTTTTCATAAAATCATATGCTTTATTCTCAAAAATTAAAACATCATTTAAATTATCCACAGTATACTAATCAAGTAAAATATGTAGAATTACAACATTGTTCCTACATCCATGCTTGGACAACCCCTCCTAACCAATATCACAGTTATACTCTGTATGCAATCTTCTAATTTCCCATATAATGACATGGTGGGGAGTCCCTCCTGTATTTTAGACTCTTCTTCAACCTTAGATTAAGTGTTAGCAGATGAGGGAAGGGTTGTACTATTATTTTGTCACGGTCATGTGATAGGGAAAAAATCAGCTGCACACCAGTTGGCAGACCGGAGCTAGCACCAGTGCAGGAGGAACTGGGAATTTCATTCATTGATCATTCACCTGGAGCGGCTGCTTCTTGCTTTTTCCTATATGGTCATGTGATAGTTTACATTTTGTGGGGTTGTATTCGATATGTGCAAAGAGAGATCACTAAAACTTATAAGTACAGATAATACTGGAAAATTTAACGTGAATACTTAACTAAAGATGCTGTTTCCACCATGGGTCCCTCACATTATATGGCATGGCGCCGAGTATCAGGAACAGACGCATGCCTGATGGCAGCTCCGAGGTGAGACTGTTATTGCAAGCTTATCCTATGGCATATATAGGACATGAATGTAAGGAAATAGTCAACCCACCCCCACTGGAGCAAAATGACCTCAACCCACTGTGTGCCACAGTGCATTATGCGTGCCACAGGCCACCATCTCCCGGTATTGGCCCCAGTGCATTACTTTGCCCAGGGGCACCTGATGCTGTTAAGGTGGCACTGCCTGTTCCTGCAAGTGTTATCATGCCTCTTACTGCAAGTGTTACCGCACCTGTTATGGAAAGTACTACTTCATCTGTTACCGTACGTGTTAATGCTGGTGATACCAACTGTGCAGCTATAAGTACTCTTGTTTAACTCCTCTGCCATACTACTCTTACAAATAAAAAATCTGTTAACACTTCATAGTCTGTGTGTGTCATTCCCTCTGCATTGGGTATCTTAGCTTAGCGACCTCATCCACAAACTTTTGCAAAAGTTCCCATCGCCAGTACTCTGGCCGTACGGTGGAGTGCTGATGGTGACTGGACTCAGTGAATGCAGCACGTTTGTCAGATTCCTGATCTAGTAGATCAAGTTGGAGTGGGTGAATGCCTCTGGTTGCTCTGGTGTGAAGGGTGGCAAATGGAGTCCAGGTGGCATGCTGTCTGGTCTGCACCAGATAGCGGCGAGGTGGCACTCAGTCTCCTGAAGCAGCAGGGACATGGCTCCTGTATCTGCAGCTGGTATGCAGCTGCAATGCAGGGGTATCCGCTGTTAATTTAGGACTAAGCAGAGCCCTGGCAAAATGGGGCCATCTCCTTAGACTTTTAGTGGAAGACTTAAAGCTGAAAATTATTCTGATTATATTGTACCTTCCTTGGTTCCTCCTCCTCCCTCCATCAACATGCTAATGACATTTAAAAATATATAAAGTGTATTTCTGTTTTCATTATATACCTGTCATCACTAGATCTCTGTGCCTCTCTATCCAAGGGAGACAGACCATGGCCAATGGGAGAGGCTTGCAGGGTGCTGTATATACACTATATTACCAAAAGTATTGGGACACCTGCCTTTACACACACATGAACTATAATGGCATCCCAGTCTTAGTCCGTAGTGTTCAATATTGAGTTGGCCCACCGTTTGCAGCTATAACAGCTTCAGCTCTTCTGGGAAGGCCGTCCACAAGGTTTAGGAGTGTCTATGGGAATGTTTGACCATCCTTCCAGAAGTGCATTTGTGAGGTCAGGCACTGATGTTGGATGAGAAGGCCTGGCTCACAGACTCCACTCTAATTCATCCCAAATATGTTCTATCCGGTTGAGGTTGAGGTTCCTCCACCCCAAACTCGCTCATCCGTGTTTTATGGATCTTGCTCTGTGCACTGGTTCAAATCATTTGGTGGAGGGGGATTATGGTGTGGGGTTGTTTTTCAGGGGTTGGGCTTGGCCCCTTAGATCCATTGAAGGGAACGCTTAAGGCGTCAGCATACCAAGACATTTTGGACAATTTCATGCTCCCAACTTTGTGGGAACAGTTTGGGGATGGCCCCTTCTTGTTCCAACATGACTGCACACCAGTGCACAAAGCAAGGCCCATAAAGACATGGATGAGTGAGTTTAGGGTGGAGGAACTTGACTGGCCTGCACAGAGTCCTGACCTCAACCTGAGTGCCTGACCTCACAAATGTGCTTCTGGAAGAATGGTCAAACATTCCCATAGACACCCCCCTAAACCTTGTGGACGGCCTTCCCAGAAGAGATGAAGCTGTTATAGTTGCAAAGGGTGGGCCAACTCAATATTGAACCCTACAGACTAAGACTGGGATGCCATTAAATGTGCGCGTGAAGGCAGACGTCCCAATAGTTTTGGTAATATAGTGTATCTTCCTGAAAACAGGAAATGTGGTAATGTTCAAATCCACCATGATTAAAAGAAGTGAATTCCAATGAATAAAAGAGTGGGCCAGGGACAGTACGGGTGGGGTTGAAAGGGCTAGATGATGTTAGATGTCTCCAGCCAGGATATGAGGTGGGCTCTATCTGACTTGCTGCAGCTTCCAATATACAGGGTGGGCCATTTATATGGATACACCTTAATAAAATGGGAATGGTTGGTGATATTAACCTCCTGTTTGTGGCACATTAGTATATGTGAGGGGGGAAACTTTTCAAGATGGGTGGTGACCATGGCGGCCATTTTGAAGTCGACCATTTTGAATCCAACAAGGGTCATGTGTCATGGGTCATCAAACTTATTGGGAATTTCACAAGAAAAACAATGGTGTGCACCACCACATTATGGGTGTCAGGTCTGAGCATTCCTAGATGAACAGTTTCCTGGAAAGTGGATTGGTTGTCGTGGGCCAGTTGAATGGCCCCCAAGGTCTCCCGATCAGATCGGGAAAGTTGGGGTGGGCATGACAGGGACCGGGTGAGAAAATAAGTAACCTTA
>BLSH010414043.1:157292-177989 GCA_018402905.1 Glandirana rugosa | reverse complement strand
CTTTTACAAAAATCCTAATAGAATAGATTCAAAGTTCATAGTATATCAAATGGGAACAGGTGTAATTAATTATTCCTTATTACAGATATAGTCGGAACATCGTAAATCTGGAAAGATCTGAAAAAACAAAAAATAAAAATAAAAAAATAAAATAAAAATAAAGATTATGCATGTGTGCTGTAACCTCTAGCAACCAGTCAGTAAGCGGTAACGATATGCTGTAACCTCTGGCAACCAATCGCAATCACTGCTGATCTGACTCAGTAAACTGATTTTGAGTCTAGCTGCTATTTATTGTATGTCTCAGAGCAGATGGAGAGTGAAATTGCATGGGGGGGCCCAAGAAAATGTTTGCCCAGGGTCCAATCAATATTAAAGACGGCCCTGCATACGATCCTGCATAAATGTTTCAACCTCCTTATTAACCTTCTCAATGAGTAACTCCGCCGCAGGACAAGAAGTAGGTGGAACAAAACTACTTTTATTCTTTAGTATGAAAAAACAAAAAATGAAAATAAAAAAATAAAATAAAAATAAAGATTATGCAAGTGAGCTCTTTCTAAGTGTCAAATCATTTAAAAACTCAAACACCCCAATTTGAGTATTGAAATGATTTGACACTTAGAAATATCTCACTTACATAATCTTCATTTTTATTTTATTTTTTTATTTTAATTTTTTGTTTTTTTCAGATCTTTCCAGATTTGCGATGTTCCGACTATATCTGTAATAAGGAATAATTAATTACACCTGTTAGATACATTGTTCCCATTTGTAGTAAGTTGGATACACCATTTGGGTACTCTTCAACCTAAAGGATTAAACAGCGATTTTTATCTGTATTTATTTATATAATCGGAAAAGACTGGCCATAGACATACAGAGATCGGTCAGGGTTGTTGGGTCGGTCAAGAACCAGAGTTGGACTTTATCATGGGTTCTTTAATATTGATGGGCATTGTGGATATGATTAGATGCTAGATTATGTTAATTCTTTATCTCATTATGGGGTGTTTGAGTTTTGAAATGATTTGACACTTAGAAATATCGCACATGCATAATCTTTATTTTAATTTTATTTTTTTATTTTTTGTTTTTTCAGATCTTTCCAGATTTACGATGTTCCGACTATATCTGTAATAAGGAATAATTAATTACACCTGTTCCCATTTGATATACTATGAACTTTGAATCTATTCTATTAGGATTTTTCTAAAAGGATACACCTGTTCCAGATTATTTGTAATCAATTAATGGGATTAATGTTAAGTGGATACAAGTGACCTATATAACATGTTGTGAGTATGGTCACTGGCAGGTATACGGTCTTTGAAGAAGTGCGTAAGCAAAAATAGCCAGAAACTGTACCCATATATACCTTATAATTATGTAACTGTGGATTTTATCTTCTTTGATTAAAAAAGTTGGTGCAGCAATCCCTTGATTAATTTCTTATATATATACAGTCAAGTCCATAAATATTGAGACATCGACACAATTCTAATCTTTTTGGCTCTATACACCACCACAATGGATTTGAAATGAAACAAACATGATGTGCTTTAACTGCAGACTTTCAGCTTTAATTTAAGGGTATTTACATCCAAATCAGGTGAACGGTGTAGGAATTACAACAGTTTGTATATGTGCCTCCCACTTTTTAAGGGACCAAAAGTAATGGGACAATTGGCTGCTCAGCTGTTCCATGGCCAGGTGTGTGTTATTCCCTCATTATCCCATTTACAAGGAGCAGATAAAAGGTCCAGAGTTCATTTCAAGTGTGCTATTTGCATTTGGAATCTGTTGCTGTCAACTCTCAATATGAGATCCAAAGAGGTGTCACTATCAGTGAAGCAAGCCATCATTAGGCTGAAAAAACAAAACAAACCCATCAGAGTGATAGCAAAAACATTAGGTGTGGCCAAATCAACTGTTTGGAACATCCTTAAAAAGAAAGAACGCACCGGTGAGCTCAGCAACACCAAAAGACCTGGAAGACCACGGAAAACAACTGTGGTGGATGACCGAAGAATTCTTTCCCTGGTGAAGAAAAACTGTTCACAACAGTTGTTTGTCTGCAGTTAAAGCATATTGTGGTGGTGTATAGAGCCAAAAAGATTAAAATTATGTCAATGTCCCAATATTTATAGACCTGACTGTATATATATATATATATATATATATATATATATATATATATATATATATTGTCAGATTTGTAGCAAGAGCACGCACCATAGGAATCATCTCTCCTAGTGTATACATTTCCAATCCCACCACACTAACCTGGTTGAACACCACAGGACTCTTTAAATGTGGTGCTGTGAGATGTTCCACCTGTAATCTCTCACATCATTACCTTGTGCTCCAATGGCCTATCTATAACTATTAAACAACTTGTGAACTGTCACACTAAGAATGTAATTTATGCAATCTCCTGCACAGAATGCAATATTCAGTACATCGGAAGGATGAGGAAACGACTCATAGAACAACAGACCATCTTTCAGACATCAGAACCAATAAAAACACAAACGTAGCTAAACATTTCAATCATTTGCATCAACAGAACATAGACACCCTATGTTCAAATCATTGAAAGAGTCAATGGCCCGACACGTGGTGGTGACCGTTTTTCTCTTTGTAAAAGAGAAGTCTACTGGTGGGCACTGTGGGACACTGTCAGATGTTGGGGTCATTATGAAGGGCAGGAGGCTCTGCAGCAGGCTAGGGAGCACTGTGGGAGGCTGGGCGGCACTGTGAAGAGTTGGGAGGCTCTGTGGAGGCTGTGGGCTCTGTGGAGGCTGTGGGCTCTCAGTGGACCTTGGGGTACTGTGGGTTATTATGAGAGGCTGATGGCACTATGCTAGCTGGAAGGCGCTGTGGCACCTTAAGACATCTGCAGCTGGTTGGAGGTGTGGTAGAATTGGTCCACGGCCCGGTGGTTGGGAACCACTGTTCTAGACAATGGCAAGCAAAATAATAGCATTCTATTTAAGGCTACATGTACACAGGACGTTTCTCAACCTCCCCTGAACGACTCAACTTGGCAGCTAGAAACTGACGGTTAAAAATTTAGTTTAGCTGCATTTAGTTTAGCTGCATTTGCATGCCGCGTTTAGCCATGTTTAGCCGCGTTTGCGTCTAGAAGCGTTTTTTTTTTAAAATGAAAAACGTCTGTAAACGAAACGCTTCTAGACACGAGTTACCACGTTTAGGCCCATTTACATGCTGTTACAGGCATTTGGTGTTTCAAATGCCTCTGAACATCCGTCCCGAACGCATTTGCTTCTGAACTAAACTGCCTAGAAACGACTATAAACGACCCTGTGTACATTTACTGATAAGATAACATAGAGCAGTGATGGCCAACCTTGGCACCCCAGATGTTTTGGAACTACATTTCCCATGATGCTCATGCACTCTGCAGTGTAGGTGAGCATCATGGGAAATGTAGTTCCAAAACATCATAAGAATGAAACATCATAGAGAATAGTTAGGGGGCAGCTGAAAAAAATGCCCTACTGCTCCTAAACGTCCTTTTACCAGCAGCAGTGTACATGAGGCCTTACTCTAATACACGTTGTTATGTGCCCATTGTGCACTTTTAGATGCCGACTATTATAGTGCTCAAGTGTTCATAGTGGAATAGTGGTCTCCAAACTGTGGCCCTATGCTTGCTTTTATCGGGCCTGGAGCAATATTTCATTCTCTGACACCAACATTGGGGCATAATTACTCCCCACTGACACCAACATGGGGCACAGTTCCTCCCAGTGACACCAACGATGGGGCCTGATTCTTCCCACCAAATGACACAGATGATTGGGCACGATTCCTCTCACTGACACCAATTCTCTGCTTCCAATGGCCACAGTCCAGCCCCCCTAAAGCCTGAAGGACAGTAAACTAGCCCTTTGTTTAGAAAGTTTGGAGACCCCTGAGAACATTAGGCATAAACACTTTATAAGCAATAGTTCATACAGTATCTATGCAGGAAAAACAATTACATGCAATTGGGTCAACCTTCCTCTTTGCAGTTAATAGCACTATAATAATTGGCTTACAAGGGGCACATAACAACATACATTGGGCATAGTAGTCTGCGCTTTATTTGACTTTGGATGCTCCAGGAGGTTGTTTCCTCTTTTATGTACAGTATACATCATACTGTATATGGGATATTTACGTGTTGAACTGCTTTTAAATAACTTAATGTAATTGCTACTACGGCAACACTGATTTTGATTAATAGCAATAAAAAGTCTTATAAACATAAAAGTCTTGTTGTATTACTAGTGTACTTGGAGTAAAAAATATATTTTAATTGATCGCTCTTACATTTTCTTTCATATATATCTATATATGCATATACAGTATGTATAAAATAAAATACCCTTATAACTTTAAAGCAGCCACAAAGCGTATCAAGAGGTGGATTTATTTGCATATTGTGGATATGATACATTTGAAATGTATTTAATCATATATTTCAATAGGCCATAACTGTTGTATGCTGTGTTGAACCCCTGGCCATTGGTGGAAGTACCTGGGTCACAAAGGTCGCACTTGCGACCGGATCCTGGCATTCCGCCACCGTGAGGGGGACCCCAAAGTGGCTGGGGGTGCGACTTGCCTGTGATTCCTTGCGACTTTTGTGATTTATCATTGTAGTCTATGGCAATCAAAACACACCAAAGTCACAGAAAAGTAGCACAGGAACCTTTTTTTTGTGCTGCGACTTGAGTTGCAATTTATTAACATGGCACCCATTGAAATGAATGTGTTTTTAATTTGCCATACAACTTTTTGTGTTGCAGGTCACATGATAAGCAGTGTGAACCAGGGCTTATAACGGGCCCCGCAATAGGAGTAAAGAGTCCCGGGACCAGAGGAAAGGGCCCCAAAACCGATGGAAAGGGTCCTGGTACTGATGGAAAGGGGCCCAAGTGGTCATGGGAGCCCTACATGGTTTCATGCACCAAGGCTCTGAAGGTTCTAGTTACGCCTCTGCCCCTGGCATTGTGCTCTGTCTCTTGGGCAGTCTAATAGTTTATTCTGTGTGCTGAGTTCCCAAGTTTGCACACTTGCTGTGGATATTTTAAGGGGCTCTTGCCATGCCTGCTAGATTCACTATTTACATTATTTTATGTTATGGAGGATGCATCCAAAACTTCCAGGTGACCAGGAACAGAGCCGGGAATTATGGTAGGTAGATTTTGCACTTGCCATGTCCAATACATATAAGAAGCCAGGGGGTTTACCAGGATTCAACTACAGTATAAATTGAATATCAGTTTTGGATGGACTGACCCTTTAAAATGGCGAGGACACATGTATAGCACACGTGATACAAGGTGATAACAGTGGGAAAATGAACTTTTGGCACTTTTATCTATGTAAGCTATGCAGTCACTCCTCTTTATACATTGCTGTATTGTCATATAACACTCAATCTCCCAATCAATTATTAACAAGCTTCTCTAACATAAACTATTACACTTTATAAATATGCTCCAACAGAAACCAAATTGCCTTTCAGTAACCCTATAGATTTATGGCTAATTAGTTACTACAAGGGTTGTAAATCTGCTTAATTATGTCCGATACCAACTGTTCTACATCAAGGTGGCATTGAGGTGATCTTCACAGGTTTCTGTCTGATAAGGGTGGAATAATTGGGAACTTTTTTCCTAAAGATTAATGTGCATCTACTGTACGTTTTATTCAGGGCCGGATTAACATAGGGGCTATTGGATTGCCGCTCCAAGCCCCTTCCTTAAGATAGGCCCAGCCCAGTGATGTGAGTGAGTCACTAATACTACCCAGCCCTGCTCTGTGTGCATTGTACACATAATTGATATGTACATTTTTCTCTTGCCCCCCCCACCCCCTCTCTCTCACCCCCATCCTTCTTTATTTCTCACCCCCTCTCTATTCAATTTAACATGTTTCAATATTTAATTTGTTTTAACAAAAATTGTGTGCATTTTCATTGTATTTATTTTCATAAAAAGGGCCAACGAAATCCACAGCACCGGGCCCACGATGCTCTTAATCCGGCCCTGGTTTTATCTCTATCTCTTTATTAGTATCGGGGCAAGATCCTTTAGCACAGTGGTTCTCAACTCCGGTCCTCGGGACCCACTAACAGGCCAGGTTTGCAGGATAACTGAAATGCATCACAGGTGATATAATTTGCTGCTCAGTGATTGCCGTATTCTAGTCTGCATCTCCCCAAGGTAATACTTAAAATCTGGCCTGTTGGTGGGTCCCAAGGACTGGAGTTGAGAACCACTGCTTTAGCACCTAAGGAAGAAATGCCAAAGTGACCCTCATCATTTTTTCCAGTTCCTAACATATACAGTACATTTCCATATGTGATTCCTTCCCTGCCACCAAACTCCTCATATTGAACTGTAGATGTATAAGAGTACACTTAAGGTGATGCCATTGATCTACCGCATTTTCCTGTGTGGCCTGTCCAATCTTTTTTATATAAATTCACTGGTCAAGGAAAAAGCAGGTCGTGAGTTTTAAAGTCTCTTATGAATAGTTGGTGGATGAGAGGGCACCATGTAGTTGAGTTGTGGGTTACCCTAGCCTGGGGGGAGGCATAATTGTCTATAGTCTCCTTGAGGATTTTTTTGTGTTTCTCCTCTGTGGAAGTGAGATCAGAGGACAGAGTCAACAGAGTCATTGGTCTTCTATATGAAATAACGGACCTGGGAGAAAGCATTCCTGTGAATGCTCTAACGATGATGGCAGACTATTGAACTTGGAAATGGAGAATTGCTACTGCTGCTAATTTTGCACAGAGCAATGTTTAATAAAGGGAGGTTTGACTATTAACTGCAGTTGTGTTGACATCACTCCTATACCCCGTTAAGGCACATGTCAGAAACCACAGTCTGCAGCCATTTGCCTGTGCGCAGGTGTGCGAGGGAGTGTGCGCACATGTGTGTGCGCGAGGCAGGGGTGCACGCTTGTGTGCGCCGTCACTAGCACCAAACAGTCTATTTGAACAGCCAGCACCAGGAAACAAGTGCTGTCCGTTCTACAGCGTTCTTGTTACCTTTGACCCCTGTGATCTATTTAGTGAGCTTCCTGTTACCTGTGACCCAGCTTTCCTCTGACTCTGCTTGTTATCTGTCTGCATCGACTTCGCCTTGCCTACGACTTTGTCTCTGCCTAACTCCTGTGTACTTCTGCTGCCAACCCTGCCTGTAACTGACCAACCGGCTGCCTGCTCCTTCTGTACCGCACTACCAGCCTGTTACCGACCTGGTCTGCATCACTGCTCTTCTATCTAGACAAGTTCTTCATTGGACCTTCACCTACCATCTGTGACCCAGTCCAGCCCTCGTACCATCCTGCACTCCTGAACCACCTGTCTACTCTCCCAGGGGTTCCCGAATCAGGGTAGTAAGAGAGGTTACCCACTGCATAAGCCAGACTCTACCACCAGGTACGTGACAGTAACGGACAGCCATGTCTGCACTGGGGCCCTCTTCTATGGAAGAACTGTGTGCACATTTAGCCAGACTTGCCCATGCCCGGGCGGTTCACAGGGGACCGTAGGAAGTTTAGAGTGTTTCGCAATTCCTGTGAAGTGTACTTTGCACTCCAACCCCATACTTTTTCATTGGAAGCCACCAAATTGGGACTAGTCATCTCGCTCCTCCTGGATGAGCCCTAAGCCTGGGCCCACCATCTTCTTGAGCAGAAGGCCACAGAGACCTCCAGTTTGGATCTTTTCTTCCAAACCATGGCCCAGTTGTATGAAGACCCTCACCAGGCTGACACCGCAGAAGCCACGCCTCATGCTCTTCAGCAGGGCCACCGTATGGTGGAGGATTATGTGTCTGAGTTCCAGCGCTAGAGTGCTGATACAGCCTGGAATGATGTGGCCCTCTGCTATCAGTTCAGGTTAGGTCTCTCTGAGCCGCTCAAGGATCCTCACACCCTGGACGAATTGATCAATTTGGCAATCCAAACTGATTGCCGCCTGTGGGAGCGCAGGGCCGAGAGATCCACAGGACCCACACGTCCCACCTGGATGCTGCCCCAAGTACCCAGCTATCCTGGTCCCAGCTCAGCTGCAACCTCCTCTTCCTCTCCACAAGACCACCCTGAGCCAATGCAAATCGGGCTCCTTTGCCCATCTCTCTCTCCAGAGGAAGAACAGAGGCATATGTCTCTCAACCTATGTCTGTACTGTGGGGGATCTGGACACCTGGTGAGAAATTGCACTGCCAAGTGTTCTATCACTACCGAAGGAAAAGTGTTGTCTCTGCCAAATAACAAATCTCATCTTGTTCTTTCTATCTCCCTACAGGTTGCCGGCGAGAGTATCCAAATCCCAGCTATCGTTGATTTAAGAGCATGTAGCTGTTTTGTGGACTTACCGATGGGTCCACTATAAAATCCGGCACAGTCACCCATGAAATCATCCTTTACCTGCCAAAACAGCTGGAGGCCACATGGAATTTCTGTTACTAGACGCCATTGCGTTCTTTCTGTTCCCGGTCATCCTAGGCCTTCCTTGGCTCTGTATCCATAGTCCGCATATTGATTGGAATTCCGGCAAAATACAATTTCAGTCACCTTACTGCCTCTGCCACTGCCTGCAGCAGCCCCGAGAGGTACCCCCGTCTGTGCTATGTATGGATTCTGACACCAATCAGGAAACCCGCCTTGCTATCCCCGCTGTGTACCATGATTTCCTGGACGTATTCAGCAAAAAGGGGGCAGATGTTTTCCCACCGCACAGATCTCATGACTATCTGATTGAACCAGGGGCCGAAGTTCCTTTTGGCAGAATATACCCTATTTCCGAAGTGGAATTGGCGGCCCTCAAGGCCTACCTCGACGAAAATCTAAAAAAGGGCTTTATTCGGCCCTCCACTTACCTTGCAGGACCGGGATATTTTTTGTCAAGAAAAAAGATCATTCCCTCAGGCCTTGTATCGATTACAGAGATCTCAACAAGATCACAGTCAAAAATTCTGAACTCTTTCAGAGACTTGGTTCTGCCAAACCGGATCTCCACAGGGCTTATAACCTCATCCACATACGGGAAGGGGATGAATGGAAAACAGCCTTGTAAGGTATGTCAAAATTAAGGTATCCCATAAAAAACAAACTAATAAGTTTAACATTTCCTATTGTTCTGTTTAGAAAGTAAAACTCATGGTATTTCTAATATATCACCATTAGATGGCAGTATAGAGCTAATAGTCTGAATGACAGAGAGCACATAATATAGCAAGGGGGAACCAAAAGACAAACCTTTGTTTCTGGTGGGAACAGAATAGCAGTTGCTGTCCTGTATCTCATACTGAAGGTCATGCTTTGTCATTACAGGTAAGAGGGAGCATATTTAGGGCCATAAACAGGGCAAAATGTATTTAATTTACATCCCTGTGATCAGTAAAGGCTGCTGTCGCTGCTGTGTGATTAAATAACACATTAGCACATGTACAATTGTTTATTATTTTCTATGAGGGCGTTATTCCTGTATATGAGAATGTTATTATTATAGATATAGATGTGTATTGTTATGTATGAACAGAATAGCAGTTGCTGTCCTGTATCTCAAACTGAAAGGTCATGCCTTTGTCATTGCAGAAACTTTTCAATAAAAACAACTTCTGGTTTCACTGGGCCCATTCACTTTCAGCATATGTGCAACACTTTCTGAACTCGGTTCGGCCATTACGAGTATCTCGTCATGCCTTTTGGGCTCTCTAATGCCCCTGCCACATTCCAACACCTGGTGAATGATGTCTTCCAGGACTATCTGGACCTGTTTGTGGTGATTTACTTGGATGACATCCTCATCTTCTCCCCCCTCCTTAGAGGAGCATCGCAGGCATGTAAAGTGTGTACTCAGTCGCCTCCGGCAGCACGGGATATACACAAAGGCCGAAAAATGTGCTTTCCAGTGTTCCATCATTTCCTTTCTGGGTTTCAACATTTCCGTCACAGGGACAACTATGGATTCTCAGAAGGTCTCAGCCATCATAAACTGGCCAACGGCAGATAGACAAAAAAGGAGTACATCGCTTTGTTGGATTTGCAAACTTTTATAGGATGTTCATCAGGGGGATCTCTGCCGTCATCGCCCCCATCACCCAACTCACCAAGCAGAACTCCCATTTTCTCTGGACCCCCGAGGCCCAAATGGCCTTCCTGTCACTGAAGAAGTTGTTCGCCTCAGCTCCTGTCCTCAAGCACCCTGATCCAGCTCTGCCATATATTCTGTAAGTAGACGCTTCAGAGACTGCAGTAGGTGGGGTTCTCTCTCAGACAGGGGCCAAAAGCCTCACTTCACCCCATCGCCTTCTTCTCTCTGAAACTTACATCACCCCAGAGAGACTATGACAGGGACAGAGAACTATTGGCCATCAAATCCGCCGTGGAGGAATGGCGGTATCTCCTGGAGGGAGCCTCACACCCTATCCTGGTCTTCACAGACCATAAAAATTTTGAGTATCTGCAAACTGCCTAGAGACTCAAACCTCATCAGGCTCATTAGGCACTGTTCTTCTCTCGGTTCCAACTACATATAACATACAGGCCTGGGTCCAAGAACATTAAGCCAGACGCTTTATCCAGAAAGTTCCATGAGCCTGGGGACGCTTCTCTCCCAGGCACAATTCTGCCTGCTCGCAGCTTCTTATTGACTCGGAAGATCTCCTAACCCAAATCAGGCAGTCTCTAGCCAGGTCCACCGTACCAACAAATTCCAGACTCACTGTGAAAGATGGGCTCTGGTGGTTGGGTACTCAAATCTTCGTCCCAGAGAAACTACGTTTCGTCAGTCATGGAACTCTGCCACGGCCTCAAATTAGCCAGACATTTCGGCAGTCGCAAAACGGCGGAGCTGCTTTCACACTCATTCTGGTGGCCTCTTATAAAAACAAAAAGGTCCAAACTTGGGGTCTGTTGAACCCGCTGCCTATTCCAGAACGACCTTGGTCCAAAATCTCCATGGACTTTATAGTCGAACTGCCACTGTCCGTGGGGTTCAACACTATTTTCATGGTGGTAGACCGCGTCACCAAGATGGCACACTTTATTGCCCTGAAAGGCTCCCCCTCGGCAACTGAGACAGCAGAGACATTTATCAAACAAATAGTTTGTCTCCACAAGATCCCCACCAATATAGTGTCGGATCGGGGGTTGCAATTTACATCCGGAGTCTGGAGGTCCCTATGCTCTACTTTGGGAATTGAATTAGCATTCTCGTCGGCCTATCATCCACAGTCAAATGGCCAAACAGAGAGGACCAATCAGATCCTCGAGCAGTACCTCTGCTGCTACTCCTCATTTTCCCAGGATGACTGGGTCTCCTTGCTACCAGTAGCTGATTTTGCCTATTATAATTCGGTCCACTCTGCCACCAAGCAATCTCCGTTCTGGCCGAATCTCGGCTACCATCCCACATTTTTACCTAACCTGCTGACAGAGAGTGCGGTGCCTGCCGTACAGGAGATCACTCCTGGAAAAAAACAATAAACTCCTACAAGAGACTCTTTCTCAGACTCAGGAATACAATAAAAAGAACTTTGACAAGGGGAGATGAGGAGAATTAGATTTACAACATGGAGAGCGGGTCTGGTTGGCAGCTAAAAATCTGAGGTTATCCTGTCCTTCCAAAAAGTTAGGGCCCAAATACATTGGGCCCCTACCAGTGAACAGAAAGATTAATAGGGTGGCACATGAACTTGATCTTCCTCCTTCGCTTCACATCCACCCGGTATTCCATGTGAATCTGCTCAAGCCAGTGACTAAAGATCCTTTTCCTGGGCGGAGAACGGCCCCACCAGAACCAGTCTTAGTGGACGGAGAGGAGGAGTTTGAGGTGGAAACCATCCTTGACTGCAGAAAAAGAGGGGGAGCTACCCAATTCCTGGTGAAATGGAAGGGCCTGAAGAAAGCTCTTGGGAGCCAGAAAGTAATCTGCACACAGAAGAGCTTGTCGAAACCTTCATCAAGCTAAGAGGGCCCATTGGTGCATCCGGAGGCTGCCCCTTCAGGGGGTCAATGTCAGAAAGCACAGTTTTCAGCCACTGCCGGTTCGCCTGTGCGCAGGAGTTGATGATGAATCCTCATCATCAACTGCACCCTCTATACTGCCTGTCTCCACCATCAACTTCACCCTCTTTACATCCTGTCTTCCTGTCCCCACCATCAACTGCACCCTCTGTACTCCCTGTCCTCACCCTCTATACTTGCTGTCCCCACCATCAACTGTCCCCTCTGTATTTCCTGTCCCCACCATCAACTGCCCCATCTAACATTCTAGGTACAGAACTGTAAAGAAATAAAAACCTGTGAAACTTAAGTAGAACTTTAAAAGAAAACTCATGCATCATTTTTACCAAGAAATGATGAAAGGTGATTAATTTCCTGGTGTGACTGTCTAACAGGGCATGTTAATCAATGGTGAACTCAAATTCAAATATCGAATTTGTCTGAGGTCACTGAGAGTCTGCCAGAGTTCGATCTGTAAATACAAAGGAAGTGAGCTGCCTCCATGCTGGAATGTCACCAACCGAAATCCAATAGATTCTGATTCTGATCGTTCCCAGCACTGTCGCTTCAAGAAGTGTGCAGAGAAGCTGTAACCAGTGGCCTCCCACCACCAAATAGTCTATGATTATGACTTTTCCTGCTCTCTAGTGTCCAGAACCAATGATGTTGGCAACAACTCAAGACCGGGCAATGGCGATCACTCATGGAGCTGGTAACGTCAGCAGCAGCAGCTCAGAACCTGACAATGGTGTTCTCTCATGGAATCAGTGAAGCTCTGTGGCAGCTGTGACCTCTCCACAGAGGTGGCAGCCAGGTTCTTTCTGACATGACGATAAACCGTGGAGCAGTCAGTGGTCAGCTCTCACATTACCCACGAAACTGCCTTGAGCCCCGGGCTGCTCTCCTCTTTTCCTTCTTCTGCAGACCATTGTCCTCCTGGGACTTCTAGTCTTATCCAGCTCTTGGCTTTCTAGAGAAGTGTATCTAGTTGGACTAAAAGGTGTGTCTAAAAAGTTTGGTGAATGGTATCAGGAAACAAACAAAGCAGATGATACAAACAAATTACCTTTTTTTTGGCCCAAAATAATCACCATTCTTCACAACACACTTTTGTCAACGTTCATAAAGCTTCTGGAAACTCAGCAAAGGCATCATTAGGAATCAATCACAGAACCGTTGTCACACATTCTTGGATTGCCACCACATCCACAAAACGTGCGCCTTTCTTGAGGCTCTTCAGGCGGGGAAACAGAAAGAAGTCCTCGGGTACCAGATTAGGGGAGTACGGTGGATGATTGAGAACAGGTATGCCAGGCTGAGCCAAGAATTGGCACACAGGTCTCATTCCCTGTGACGATGGTTCACAGAAAGGATGGATCCTGGTCACACATGGTAATGAAATCTCCAGAGGTTTCCATCTGTTTTGCTTTCTGATCATCTGTCAGCAGCACAAACAGGGAACAGATCTTCAAAATCTATGCGAACAATGATGCGCACCGTGTCCTTGTTAATGCTCAATTCATCTGCCATTAATCATAGAGTCAGATGCCAATGATGCCAGTGTTTGTTGCTCATCCTCAGTCATTTCCTTCCCACCGCGAAAGCCTTTGAACCAGTCGTAAACACAATTTCTGCTCAATGCTTCCACACCATACACTTGCACCAACATTTCATCCCTCTCCGTTACCGTTTTTCCCAATTTGTAGCAAATTTTGATGTTCACTGTTGCTGCATTGCACTGTGACCCTACCTCACACACTGACCACCTTTGACTGCCGGCAGCGGCCCTGATGGTCATGTGTACTCCACGTTAGGTGGTGCTTCTCAGTTTGTCTGCACGCACATCTGACCCATGTTGCCTTTGAGATTTCGGACCATTCACCAAACATTTTCGACACACCTCATATATCTCCCATAGTTCACAGTTGTTCTCAGCAGTCCTCTTTCCTCCCAGGTTCCAAAGCAGCTAATCAGTTTCTTCCAATGTCCTGGGATGGTAGGCAAGCTCTCCTCCACCTCTAAGTGATTGCAAACATAGTCTCAACAATTGTGCCGTGTCCTCTCTCTCTCTCTTTTTTACTGGTTGCCAAGGAGAGGGAGAGATACTGCGGTGCTGGTGGCTGTGTGTGAGCAGCACTGACAGCCTGGTCCATGCATTAGGCGAAGGCACCATAGACTGTGGCTAAATTACTAAGGCTGTTGCCGATTTCTACAGAAAACAAACTGTAAGTATTTGCACACTTGATTGCACAGTCAGATAGGATCAAATAATAATTCCAGTGATGGAATCAATCACTTATTGGAAAGCACTCTTTAGTTTAGGCACTTCCAAAGCCCGATGCCTCAGAATAGATAGAGCGCCTGCCCCCCGTCAAAACTTAAACTAGAAGTCAATGCAATTGTTAAAATTTCATATAAGCTTTAATATGATGTAATTTGAAAATAAGTTTCAATGTTCTATAATCTGTGCATTCCCTTAAAATAATCCCTGGTGATCCTGCCATGAAGGTTTTCAGGCAATTCCTGTTATTAAGGAGACAATGCTCTGTCCTTATCCCCCAAATATGCTCTTGTGTTATCTTCTTTTCATGTATTCTCCCAATAAAAATGACAAAAAAGCTTACATCTCTTTCACAGACATAGTCTATTGTTGTCACCATCAGAACACCCCCCATGAGAAATGCCATGCAGCCATCCAGGACTGCCATAATAAAAGGGGCCTTGTAAAGCCTATCTGACGGGGCCCCCCCATGCCTTCTATGGGAGATCAGGTTCAGCACACACAGTACAATGTCGCTGTGGGGGTGGTGGCAGTGGTAGGCTCTAATGCTTGTCACTGTATGGATGACCCTCAGCACACGCAAAACTCCGAGAAAGTCACATAATACAGCCAGGATGCCACCGGACACTTTCCAGCTTTTCCACCACTACTCTTATCAAGCAAAGTAGCAGCAGCTCACAGGAACCTCAGTGCTACCTACAAATGTCCTGTCCAATGCTTGCCCATCCATGCCCCCATCCCCCCCCCCCCCGATGACACGAGACAACAGTACTGCCATCCCTGGAATGCATGTAGACTGGGGTGGCTGCAAAGAGGCTGAAGGAGATGAGTGGCTAAAAGGATGAACAATACAGTAAAACCTATATTTTATATAAAAAAAAGTAAGGGTTTTACACTTACTTCAATATACAGTATCTCACAAAAGTGAGTACACCCCTCACATTTTTGTAAATATTTTATTCTATCTTTTCATGTGACAACACTGAAGAAATTACACTTTGCTACAATGTAAAGTAGTGAGTGTACAGCTTGTATAACAGTGTAAATTTGCTGTCCCCTCAAAATAACTCAACACAAAGCCATTAATGTCTAAACAGCTGGCAACAAAAGTGAGTACACCCCTAAGTGAAAATGTCCAAATTGGGCCCAACTAGCCATTTTCCCTCCCCGGTGTCATGTGACTCGTTAGTGTTACAAGGTTTCAGGTGTGAATGGGGAGCAGGTGTGTTAAATTTGGTGTTATCATTCAAACTTTCTCATACTGGTCACTGGAGGTTCAACATGGAACCTCATGGCAAAGAACTCTCTGAGAATTTGAAAAAAAGAATTGTTGCTCTACATAAAGATGGCCTAGGCTATAAGAAGATTGCCAAGACCCTGAACCTGAGATGCAGCACGGTGGCCAAGACCATACAGCGGTTTAACAGGACAGGTTCCACTCAGATCAGGCCTCGCATGGTCGACCAAAGAAGTTGAGTGCTGTGCTCAGCGTCATATCCAGAGGTTGTCTTTGGGAAATAGACTTATGAGTGCTTCCGGCATTCCTGCAGAGGTTGAAGGGGGTGGGGTGCTCAGACCATACGCCGCACACTGCATCAAATTGGCCTGCATGGCTGTCATCCCAGAAGGAAGCCTCTTCTAAAGATGATGCACAATAAAGCCTGCAAACAGTTTGCTGAAGACAAGCAGACTAAGGACATGGATTACTGGGACGATGTCCTGTGGTCTAATGAGACCAAGATAAACTTATTTGGTTTAGATGGTGTCAAGCGTGTGTGGCGGCAACCAGGTGAGGAGTACAAAGACAAGTGTGTCTTGCCTACAGTCAAGCATGGTGGTGGGAGTGTCATGGTCTGGGGCTGCATGAGTGCTGCTGGCACTGGGGAGCTACAGTTCATTGGGGGAACCATGAATTCCAAAATGTACTGTGACCTACTGAAGCAGAGCATGATCCCCTCCCTTCGGAGACTGGGCCGCAGGGCAGTATTCCAACATAACGACCCCAAACACACCTCCAAGATGACCACTGCCTTGCTAAAAAAGCTGAGGGTAAATGTGATGGACTGGCCAAGCATGTCTCCAGACCTAAACCCTATTGAGCATATGTGGGGCATCCACAAATGGAAGGTGGAGGAGCGCAAGGTCTCTTAACATCCACCAGCTCCGTGATGTCATCATGGAGGAATGGAAGAGGATTCCAGTGGCAACCTGTGAAGCTCTTTTGAACTCCATGCCCAAGCGGGTTAAGGCAGTACTGGAAAATAATGGTGGCCACACAAAATATTGACACTTTGGGCCCAATTTGGACATTTTCACTTAGAGGTTTACTCACTTTTGTTGCCAGCGGTTTACACATTAATGGCTGTGTGTTGAGTTATTTTGAGGGGACATCAAATTTACACTGTTATACAAGCTGTACACTCACTACTTTACATTGTAGCAAAGTGTAATTTCTTCAGTGTTGTCACATGAAAAGATAGAATAAAATATTTACAAAAATGTGAGGGGTGTACTCACTTTTGTAAGATACTGTAGATAATAACTTTGATGGCAAAAGGGCTTCAACACATCTGAAATAGTGGGACCCCCAAAATGTGAAATGGAAGTCTTGTGACTTTGATTTTAACAGTAAAAATGTTTTTAAAAATAAAAGAGCCTTAAAACTTGCCCCTAGATCTGCTTAGCTTTCCTTACTGCTGCCCTATCTCTGCCAACGTCTCCTACTCAAACCATGGGTCCTTCTTGATGAATTGGCTTGGCATCTCCTCTCCTGGCATGGCCTTACCATCTCCTCTCCTTCTTGCCTTCCACTATTTGCTTATTTGTTTTATTGTTCAAGTACCCACACCAGTGCCGGGGACTATTATTGCATCCACTGAAACCAATGTTGGAGGTTATTATTGTGTCCACTGAAACCAATGTTGGAGGTTATTATTGTGTCCACTGACACCAATGTTAGGGATTATTATTGCATCCCCTGATATCATTGTTGTAGGTTAATATTGCATTCGCTGACACCAGTGTTGGGGTTTATTATTATTTATCACCCTCCTAGAGAGACGCTAGGATGTAGATAGTATAATATATTGTGGTCTTCTGCTTAGCAGGAGATTGCTAGATAAAACATAGCAGCTTTTCTACTTAACAATGTTACAGGGTATCATGTGTGACTCACAGTGCTGCTGCTGCTGCTGTTTCCAAGCAGCCTTGGAAGGCTCTGGGTGAACAGGAGTGACCCATGCAGATCAGCAGCACCACTCAGCCAATTACAGAGAGTGGTGCCCCTGAGCATGCTGGGTGCATGGGAGCACATAGGATCTAGGCCTTCTTTCTTCTGAGAGGGGTGGTCCTGTTGGGGAGAGGGTCCTGCTGCCTCTCCCCAGCACAGGCTGACATGCGGCCGCAGGTGGGAAACCTGAGGGCCTGAACAGTGAATGCTGAAACTCAGGGTTCTCCAGAAAGCTGACTGAGGGAGGATGTCTGGTATCACGGAGGGAGGTGACCCGCAACCAGGGCCTTGTAAGTACAGACCCCCTAAAGGGATCCTAGAGACTGGTGTTGCTGAATCCCCCTCTGGGTGCTAGAAGTCAGCTGCTGAGTGTAGGCCAAAGGGGACACCGGCTGGTGTCTCGAAGAGCAGGGTCCATTCAACTCCTCCTTCTGTTGAAAGGGGACTTTGCTCATTCTGTACAGTATGCTACACAGGTCTACCGAGAAAGCTGCCCTCAAGTGTGAATAGTTCAATTGGAGTATATTACTACAGTGGTTCTCAACCGTGTCCTCAAGTACCCCCAACAGGCCATGTTTGCAGGTTTTCCTTTATCTTGCACAGGTGCTTTAAATCAGTGTCAATGGCTTGGTATTTTGGACAGCTATTTTATCTATGAGAAATTCCCAAAACATGGCCTGTTGGGGGTACTTGAGGACAGGGTTGAGAACCACTGTCTTACTATACCCCTTCTCCTATCCAAGTTCCTAAACTAAACTAAAACAACAAAGAATCACTACAACCCCTAGACTGGTCATTGGAGTAACAAGCGGAAGCTGTGCACCTGGCTGTGGGAAATACTGTGTGCCTGTCTGTGGGGCTGAAACAAGAGAAGACCCAGGAAAATACTAGTGGCTCCTACAAGGCTAGCACAACAATTACATTTAGTGACACCAACGTTGGGGCTGTTATTGTGCCGGCTGACACCAGTGCTGGGAGTTATTGCGTCTACTGACACCAATGGTGAGTGTTGTTATTGCACTCACTGACACCAATGTTGGGGCTTATTTTTACATCCTCTGACACCAATGCTGGGGGTTATCGTACTCTAACCTCTTCATTGTACCTTCAATATGCTGCTGACTTATATCAATCAATAAGCTTTCCTTCCCTTTCTCTGCCAACATCTCCCGCTCAGCCCATGGGTACTTCTTGATGGATCAGCTTGGCATCTCCTGCGTTGGCATGGCTGTACCGTCTCCTCTCTTTAATGCACCTGTTTACTTTTTTGTTTCATTTTTCAGGTATTTTATCAGCAGTATGACATTACTAGGAACTGAACTCCTCCATATGTTACACAAACCACTCAAACTGCATAAATGGAAACCTCATGACTTTGATATTAATGATAAAAATGTGTTTGAAAATAAAAAAGGCATTACAACACATTACAAATTACATTTCCCACTAGATCTTTGTGTGGGGTCCTTGAGGACCCCTCCCTATTATATTTCTAAGTTTTCCTTACTGCGGTCCTTTCTCTGCCAACATCTTCTGCTCAGTCCATGGGTCCTTCTTGATGGATCAGTTTGGCATCTCCTCCCTTGGCATGGCCGTACCATCTCCACTCTTTCTTTCCTCCCACTAATTACTTATTTGTTTAATTTTTCAAATAGCGTTATGACATTACTAGGAACTGCATATTCTCCATATTTCATCCAAACCGCTCAAACTTCCAAAATATGCCAACCTCACCCAAGTCCTGAAATTTCACAAGAAGGCAATGTTGGCAAAGGACAGGAATGTACAGAACAGCCCAAAATTGGCTGGTTTCATAATAACACCTCTCTTGATTATTCTGATAATTGCATATTTTTGAGGCTGAAAGTCGATAAATTTCAACGTTACCTTTCCAGTGGGGCTCCTTCTGCACTGCAAGGGTTAAATGCTGGCTTTTGTATAAGATGCCATTAAATAGCAACTTAACTTACCTTTGCCGGTAGCCAGCGCTCTCCTCCTCCCCTTAACACTCTGAGTTTTGGATGGGCACTTGAGCTCCTCACTTGGGTCTCTTGTACCTAGGCAGTGGTAAAAACAGGTAGCTTAGCCACAGTTTCACCAACCTGGACTGCCCATGTCTAAAAATACAGCCTGAGGAGGCTGTTCACTTGATGCAGCTGTGGCAAATTTAAAACAGCATGTTGAGTTGACTGGTGGCAGCGCCTGTCAAACTTAGCCATTCAAGTCAATAGGGTCGAACCGAACACATGGCTTGTGGTTGTGACATCTTAACTCCATTGTTAATTGTGGGCCAGGAAAAAAAATGTAGGAATTCAAGAGGCGTGCACCTGGCTGTGGGAAATACTGTGTACCTGGCTGTGGGGCTGAAACAAGAGAAGAACCGGGAACATACCAGCGGCACCTACGAGGGTAGCGCAACAATTGCATTTAGTGACACTAATGTTGGGGATTGTTATTGCGTCTACTGACACGAACATTGGGCCTGTTATTGTGCCAGCTGACACCAGTGCTGGGAGTTATTGCATCCACTGACACCAATGGTGAGTGTTATTATTGCACTAGCTGACACCAATTAGGGGATTGTTATTGCACTCACTGACACCAATGTTGGGGCTTATTTTTACGTCCTCTGACACCAATGCTTGTGGTTATCATACTCTAACCTCTTCATTGTACATTGCAATATGCTGCTGACTTATATCGATCAATAAGCTTTCCTTCCCTTTCTCTGCCAACATCTCCCGCTCAGCCCATGGGTCCTTCTTGATGGATCAGCTTGGCATCTCCTGCGTTGGCATGGCTGTACCGTTTCCTCTCTTTAATGCAACTGTTTACTTTTTTGTTTCATTTTTCAAGTATTTTATCAGCAGTATGACATTACTAGGAACTGAACTCCTCCATATGTTATACAACCCACTCAAACTGCATAAATGGAAACCTCATGACTTTGATATTAATGATAAAAATGTGTTTGAAAATAAAAAAGGCATTACAACACATTACAAATTACATTTCCCCCTAGATCTTTGTGTGGGGTCCCTGAGGAGCCCTCCCTATTATATTTCTAAGTTTTCCTTACTGAGGTCCTTTCTCTGCCAACATCTTCCGCTCAGTCCATGGGGTAGTTCTTCCTGGGTACCCGACT
>BLSH010414043.1:117908-141614 GCA_018402905.1 Glandirana rugosa | reverse complement strand
TGTTCACTGATTTCCGGTTTGATTTAAAGTGATACACACATTTTGCAGAACAGTGATATGGGTAATCCCGGCTTATTTATACTTTTTTGACACAGTTTGAAGATGATTTTAGAACAGTTCTATGGCCTCTAATGTTAATTAATACTTTTCAGACCCATTTTGAAGATGATCTCCATTTTTGCATTTTTTAAGTTTTTATTTTTTTAAAAATATTTAAAGTTATTTCCCTGTGCCCATTTCTTTGTAGGTCACTTGTCCCATCCTTACCCACATTTCCTTCCTTTTGCAGACCTCTAGGACCTTCCAGGACTATTTTACAACACTTTTTGTACCTAAAAGTCCGGGTCTCCATTGATTTCAATGGGGTTCGGGGTTCGGGACAAAGTTCGGGTTCTGTCCGGACCCGGACCCGGACTTTGTCCCGAAGTTCTGCAGAACCAGCAGAACCCGGACTTCTAGAAGTTCGCTCAACTCTACTCTCTAGTGGTGGGGACAATCACAAAATCCCCCTTGAGGGCACTAAGCACAACTGAGCAGAAAGATTAGAGGAGGAGTACAGTTCATTAAAGGCTGGCCTCAACATTTTGTGCCTAGTGCCCCAACTCCCACAGGTGGCAGTATAACCCATTGTTCACATATATGAAGTGATATGTCCTCCAATAAACGAAAAAAAAAAAAAACCTTTTAACAGTTTTCAACTGTTACTATACAGAGAATTATGCCAAGTACATGGCTCCAACAACCATATCTTTGGCAACTAATTATTTTCTGGGTCTGGTCTGCAAATACACCATTTGTAGAGAAACTGCTTTGAGTTCGGTATTTATTACAGGTCTGGGTGCGCAACACAAGTATACAATTTCCAGTTTCTGTCACCTCACGTATATCGTTTTACACCACACCAATTAAGTCTTATTTATTGACTGGTAGCTATAGAGCTAGATAAGAAATATAACTATTAACCCGACACAGTTAATATATCTCAATAAACACGACATGCAATTCATATAATAGCCCACAAGTGTATGGCGCTGCCTCCTTAATACCACAATATATGATACAATTATAATATTAAAATAGAGAAAAGAAGTGCCCTCTAAATTCATGAAATGTAAACAAGTCAATCCATGGTGCTCCAATGAGAAATCATGAGTAAACATGCACATTATTGAAAAATATAAAGTCCAAAATTTACAGCATCTCAAAACATACTAAGTGTAAAAACCAATTAAAAGTCATAAATAAACATGCAAACAATATCAAAAGATACACTATATTGCCAAAAGTATTGGGAGATATTTAAAGAGGTCAAAAATGGGACTTTAAATGAAGCAATGGTCACAATGGCCATCAGCTTCCATCCCAGGATGGGTGATATACAAAAAAAGGGTTTTTTTTTTGGGACTTTAAATGAGACACACGGGTTATAAAAGCATGCATTTTTATTGAGGCAACTTTCATTGAGGTAGTACTGTAGACAATCCATACATCTCTTAATACATATATTGGGCACATTGCCTCTACTATATATTTTGGGCACATTGCCTTTACTAAAAAATGTAACATATGAACTAGAAACAAATACATAATTCACAAATGATGAAAATTGGCTCCATACAATACAATCTCTGCAGCATAAGACAACTTGAGTAATAATTAATACGGCATATATCGGCTCTACGCGTTTCGTGAAGTTATGATCCACTCATCAGGAGCATGCACGTATAGGCAACTGTAATTGATAGAAATATGTAAATATATTTTACAAAAAAAAAAAAAACAACATTAGGAATGAGTATGTAGTTTACCATATTTGCTGCATAGAGCAGTGCCAATGACGATCCGGACACATGAACCCCAAAAAGGACCACATCCAAGGACCAGAAGACATGATAGAAGGACGTGTATGATGACCAGGTAAGCTGACCAATGTGGGAGGCTTCTGTGGAAATAAGTGATATGTTGAATAAAAATAGCCCTATAGCAATAGGACAGAAAGGAATAAGGGGAAGGGAGAACCAAGAAAAAATATAAAGTCCAAAATTTACAGCATCTCAAAACATACTAAGTGTAAAAACCAATTAAAAGTCATAAATAATCATGCACACAATATCAATAGATACACTATATTGTAAAAAGTATTGGGACATCTGCCTTTACATGCACATGAACTTTAATGGCATCCCCGTCTTAGTCTGTAGGGTTCAATATTGAGTTGGCCCACCCTTTGCAGCTATAACGGCTTCAACTCTTCTGGGAAGGCTGTCCACAAGGTTTAGGAGTGTCTATGGGAATGTTTGACCGTTCTTCCTGCTGTGAGTTCCGTCCACTGTTGTGAATATTGCTGCTCAGTTCTTATTGCTGAATTGACTCTGTTGCTGTATCTAGAGCCGCTAGCACTACAGTACACCATCTCAACCACTGTGTGTGCCGTGTCTTCCCTCTTGGTGCCTACCGCCTGGGTCGCCCCTACCCCTCAGCCTACAACCTCACTATATAGACAGAGGGCTCCAAACCAGATGGTAAATAAAAAAGGAATCAAATAGTGTATTACCACAATATTTAATAATAAAAAAGATGGGATTAAAAACACTCGCATTGGTAAACAAATATACAAAGTATATATCCGAAACCACAATCCAGCCACAGGGAAAATAGAAAACTGCTGGTCTGCTCGGTACCCACAGACCTCCTGAATAGCCTCATCAGCAAATAAGGCCCGCCCCCTCACACGTATCACCCAATCGGGGCTTCCACAGAAAGATACATCGATTGGAACATTTCTTACAAGCAGGATTGCAAGAAAACAGCAATAGCTCATACAGTATCTCACAAAAGTAAGTACACCCTCCCATTTTTGTAAATATTTTATTCTATCTTTTCATGTGACAACACTGAAGAAATGACACTTTGCTACAATGTAAAGTAGTGAGGGTACAGCTTGTATAACGGTGTAAATTTGCTGTCCCCTCAAAATAACTCAACACACCACCATTAATGTCTAAATCGTTGGCAGCAAAAGTGAGTACACCCCTAAGTGAAAATGTCCAAATTGGGCCCAAAGTGTCAATATTTTGTGTGACCACCATTATTTTCCAGCACTGCCTTAACCCTCTTGGGCATGGAGTTCACCAGAGCATCACAGGTTGCCACTGGAGTCCTCTTCCACTCCTCCATGACGACATCACGGAACTGGTGAATTTTAGAGATCTTGCGCTCCTCCACCTTCCGTTTGGGGATGCCCTACAGATGCTCAATAGGGTTTGGAGACATACTTGGCCAGTCCATCACCTTTACCCTCAGCTTCTTTAGCAAGGCCGTGGTCCTCTTGGAGGTGTGTTGGGGTCATTATCATGTTGGAATACTGCCCTGCGGCCCAGTCTCCGAAGGGAGGGGATCATACTCTGCTTCAGTATGTCACAGTACATGTTGGCATTCATCGTTCCCTCAATGAACTGTAGCTCCCAAGTGCCAGCAGCACTCATGCAGCCCCAGACCATGCCATTTCCACCACCATGCTTGACTGTAGGCAAGACACACTTGTCTTTGTACTCCTCACCTGGTTGCCACCACACACGCTTGACACCATCTGAACCAAATAAGTTTATCTTGGTCTCATCAGACGACAGGGCATGGTTCCAGTAATCCATATCCTTAGTCTTCATGTCTTCAGCAGACTGTTTGGGACGACAGAAATGCAGACCAATTTTATGCAGTGTGTGGCGTATGGTCTGAGCACTGACAGGCTGACCCGCCACCTATTCAACCTCTGCAGCAATGCTGGCAGCACTCATACGTCTATTTCCCAAAGACAACCTCTGGATATGACGCTGAGCACGTGCACTCAACTTCTTTGGTCGACCATGGTGAGGCGCTGTTCTGAGTGGAACCTGTCCTGTTAAACCACTGTATGGTCTTGGCCACCGTGTTGCAGCTCAGTTTCAGGGTCTAGGCCATCTTTACATAGCAACAATTCCTTTTCTCAGATCTTCAAAGAGTTCTTTGTCATGAGGTGCCATGTTCAACTTCCAGTGACCAGTATGAGAGAGTGAGAGTGATAACACCAAATTTAACACACCTGCTCCCCATTCACACTTGAGACCTTGTAACACTAACGAGTCACATGACACTGGCGAGGGAAAATGGCTAATTGGGCCTGATTTCAACAAGTAAGAGGCGCAATACCCAGAAGGTACAATCCTAGAAATTGAGAGGATATATGCAAGTCCATATACAAAGTCCATAAGCAATGATCTTCATGTGTAATAGTCCATATCAGAACAGTGAATAGGGCAAAAATTTGAAAAATCAGGAAAAGAAAATCAAACTGAAGCGTAAGACACCGGAAGCTGCCATCCACGATGAGCAAACCCCAACTCACAGAACCTGGAAAAAACAGGCCAACCTGGCCATGGGTCTGTGGGAACATGTTCATATACTTACTCACAACCGCTTCTCAGCCCACATTTTCTTTTTCGGTAGATATATTGATGACATTGTGGTAATCTGGAATGGGTCCCCGGATCTCATACCCAATTTTGTAGATTATTGCAATAGCAATTCTTATGGTCTCTCCTTCACCCATGTGACCGATCTGGACACTTTGGTATTTTTAGATTTGGAGTTGAGTCATGTAGAACATAGAATTATTACCCGAAATCACAATAAACCCACGGCTGGGAACTCCTTCCTTCGCTTTGACAGCTGTCACTTTCGTCCCTGGCTTTTGAACATCCCGAAGGGCCAGTTTTGTAGAGTCCGACAAAATTGTACCCTCGATGGAGACTATGAAAAAGAGGGCAGCATACTAAAGAAAAAATTCAGGGAGAAAGAATACCCCGAAGCTTTGGTTAATGAGGCCTTTGAATTTTATCGTAAGGGGAAACCCCCTAAATAGTCTGTCCATGATGAGACTCAATCCATCAGATTGATCACTACATTCCACAACCAGCATCGGAAAATGGAAGCAGTGCTCAACCATCATTGGAACATTCTTTTACAGGACCCACATTTACAACATGTACTTCCACCTAGACCCAAAGTGACCTATCGGGGAGCCCCGAACTTAAAAAGTAAAATAGCCCCTAGTAAACTAAAAACCATTGTACCTAAGAGATCTCAGTTGACCTTGGCTCCACTCGTTGGCATGTATCAATGACGTAAGGCATTGTGCAAAGCCTGCTCATTTGTACAGCACAGACAAAAATCCTTTTGTGTAAAAGGAAAAACATACCTTTTATCTGAATTCTACAACTGTTCATCTGATTTTGTAGTATGCGACCTATCATGCCCCTGTGGATTGGTCTATGTGGGCCATACCACACGTGCACTGAGATGCCGTTTTGGCCAACATAGAAGGGCCATTGAAGGGGGCAAGGACCATCATAGTGTGCCGAGGCATTTTCTGGAGGTCCATCATAGATCCATTGCTGGTTTAACAGTTTGGGTAATGGAACAGATACCCAGGACTCTCCCGGTAGCTGAACGATTCAAGAAATTGTGCGCCAGGGAGACGTTCTGGATATATACTCTGGATGTCTTATCGCCAGGAGGCCTCAATGAATGTATTGAGGTCTCCACCATATTATGAATTTGCTGATTTCTTTTTTCCTTTATGCATACGCATGTATAAATGATACAAAGACTAGAGATATATATTACTCAAGGACGTCTCTGGGTCATGCACGCATATGTGCATGTGTGAAACCCTATATACATCTTCACGATAAACACCTATTTGGGTATAGATAGATGTAGTTCTACATGCATACCTGGAACATGCACGTAGATGGGTGCGCATGAGGCACGCATATGGACACATTGTTGGGTGCTCCCCCCAGTTGAGCACCATATCATATACAGTTCCCATCTTCTTGTATGTGTGTGGTTGCTCTAGGGCGCACGTAGACATATGATTATGTGCTACTCCATCCTCAGCGTATTTGTGCAGATTATACTTGAACACCTAGAGATAGATGTGAGGGCTTTTAGTTATAATTATAATTTTTTATATATATATAGTTTTTCTATTTATATATGCTTTGTAGATATAATTTCTTTTCATCCTCATGTTTTCCATGTGCAAAACGTTCATTTAATTCTTATATCCGAATTTCATTGAGACACTTTTAATAGGGATTTAGTTATTATATTTATATATATATATATATATATATATATATATATTCTACATTTTCATACACTTTTAACATATCCCTCTATATATATTTTTTTTTTAACATACAACTAACAGCCTTTGTAAACTAATTATTATATTTCTGGCTTTGTACTTTTAAGATCATTGATAGTTGGTGTGTGTCTTTTGCTGTCTTCTTCCCAGCCCCTTTCCCCTCCCATTTCCCTGCCCCTTTGTCTTCCCCCATGAGCACTATAAGAATGACGTGTATTGTGTTAACATTCCCCCACATCCGCCCTTGATTGCCTGACGAAGTGGCGCAGCCTCCCATGTCATTGGAGTCAGCCAATGAAACGCGTCGCACTCTAGTGACGCCATACCGCCTGTGCCAGGTGTTAGCGCTCCTAGCCTCCCTTTGACCTACACACCGCAAGCCGGCTCTTTTCACCATACAGCGTGCAGGACGAACGATCATTTTGGATGACCATCGTTCTTGGAGGACCACCCGGTCGGATGGGACGATCGTTCGGTTGCCCCTTGTAATTGGATGTTGGATGTGCCTTATAAACATTGATCTTGTGAGTGTTTTTAACCTTTTTTTTAATAAAGTGGTACTAGCATATTGCACTTAATTGGACCTCATTTGGACATTTTCACTTAGGGGTGTAAGATACTGTAGCTTTTGCATCTGACCACCGTGCACCAGCTCAGCTTGTCTATATAGTAGTAAGCGGCTTCAGCCTGGCTCCATCCAGGCCGCTTCCCCCTCCCAGATGCGTTTTTCCCTACCCACAGGGCTTAATCATGGAGGCTCCATGACCTGGATGGAGACGGGCTGAAGCTGCTTGCTACAATAGACACAGGATGAGCTAGTGTGTTGCAGTCGGATGTTTTTAATTCAGAGTTGCATAGAGCTAGGATGAGTTCTTTCTTCTACCTGCACCCATATACCAGGAGTCACTGAACTACTGGATGTATGCCTAGAGTGACACCCTAAATTTTGCATTGTCAGAGGAGATATCTTTTGATCATACTTCTAACAATCAATTCATTGGAAGATGTTTTCTTAAGTCCAAAGCTCCACAATAATCTTAACTCTCAGGAACATTTGGCCAGAAGGGATAGAATTTTTTAGATCGATAAATAGCTCCTGGGTTTGGAATTCTTATAGGGTTATGGAAGTAGGGTGGACTTTTGTCTATTTCGGCATCAAAGAATGGACAGTGCTGTGCAGTCACCATGCACTCACTGTAGAGTGGTACAGTCAACACCAAATCTTACCTTTCCCTACTCAGCAAGTGAACCTATTCCTAACTACTCTCCAACCTCAGGGACTCCATTATGGCTCACCTAAGATGGCCACCACCACACTCCAAGTGAGACACAGGTTTCCTCAGGATGATGCCAGAGCCTATGGAAGGGGACGCACTAGTCCTCTGCAGGGGACTGCTAGCATCATATCAGTGGTCACGTGACAGTTCTATGAATGCTGTACAAAGATGAAGTATCTTAGAATTCACAAGAGAAGCAAAAATGTATCAAAACCTGCACCTGGGCCTGGCATACTTAATTACAGTATTTCCTGAGCTTCTCTGGATCTGCTCCTGTAAAAATCAAAACATAGGGGCTCCCGTGTCCAGAATACAGATCTGTCCATGTTAGTTGGCATTCACACCCTCGTTTGGTTTAGAACAGGGATCGCCAAATTATGGCCCTCCAGTTGTTCAAGAACTACAATTCCCATCATGCCTAGTCATGTCTGTGAATGTCAGCGTTTTACAATGCCTCATGGGTCATGTAGTTCCACAACAGTTGGAGGGCCATAGGTTGGAGAACCCTGGTTTAGAACATTGGACTGGAGTCAGACTCTAGTAGCAAAGTGACACTAAAATAGGGAGGAACACAGAAATGTCTTTTCTGACAAATAAAGGTAGTTACAGGTATATTTTTGGTCTAAACACAAGAAAAAATAGTTAAAGAACTCCTAATGTCATCCAACACACTCACTGTAGGCACAGGGTGTCAAGAAGGCAAAAGTACCACGTCATTACTTCAAGGCCCTGCCCACTGCCAAAGGCAGACAAGGAGGAGAGGACTCGCGATATCATGCAAACGAACCAAAGACCTATTGAAAACGATGAGTATATAATATTTTGCTTACGGTGCAGTCCATGCTCTAAGTTCTGGTTCATATTGCCTGACCCTTGCAGGACAAGGCAACATGCCAGATGCTTAAACTGCTAACACTTATCCATACCTACAAACTTTTATTTGCTCTTACTGACCTGGCACCCTTCTTCCTTTCTGTATGTTCTGGGGGTTCCCAACCTTAAGGAGCTGCCAGCCAGATTAGATATCATCCACAACACTGGATTGCCTCTTTATGGAGTGCCCACCTTTCCTGGAACGTTTATGAACTCAAGGTTCCTTTTTGGACTTTTTGAACTTTTATAGCCATACTTTTTATGCTGTCACTAGAGTTGAGCAAACACCTGGATGTTCGGGTTCGGTGGGTTCGGCCGAACTTCGCGAAAAAGTTCGGGTTTGGTACCGAACTTGACCCCGAACCCCATTGAAGTCAATGGGGACCCGAACTTTTTGGCACAAAAATGACTGTAAAAAAGTCCTGGAAAGTGCTTGAGGGCTGCAAAAGGAAGTAAAATGATTTTAGAACAATAATCTGTCCCTTACAGCAACAGCAGGAACCTAACCCTATAGAACTAGGAGATGATTTTAGAACAATAATCTGTCCCTCTAAGCAGTAGACTCTACCTAGTCCAGTCAGATCGTTCTGTAATGCAGGATGAGATGTTATTAGATCTGCAATCTGTCCCTAAAAGCAGTAATAGTAGTAATCTCTACCTAGTCCACAATCAGATCGTTCTGTAATGCAGGATGAGATGTTATTATATCTGCAATCTGTCCCTCACAGCGCCAACAGCTTCCTCTCCCTACCCTAGTCAGAGAGCATGTGACATGCAACACTAAGTGACTCCAGCTTATAAAGAGGCTGGGTCACATGATGCACTGGCCAACTAATGGCATGGCTGTGATGGCTTTTAAGGGCAAACCAGTGAAATGCTTGTTGATTGGCTGCCCTGCAGCTATTCAACAGGCGGGATCAAATACCTGAACCCAGAACCCGAACCCAAACTTTTTTCAAATGTCCGGGTTCGGGTCTGGGTCACGGACACCCTAAAGTTCGGTATGGACCCAAACTTTACAGTTCGGGTTCGCTCAATTCTAGCTGTCACCCCATATCTCCCAACCATTATTCACCCTTATAGTACATGCTGCTATTAATGTCTTATGTTTTAAAATATATGTGCAATATCCATCCACTTTCATCACAGAGTGTGCTCGTCTACTGGTTGCTTTGACTGGGATCGTGTTTTTATTTCAAAACTTTTTCATATGGGAATGAGAGACACCTATTAGCAAAAGTATGTAGGTATAGGACACACCCCCTGCCACATGGTGACGTCAGATCCGGACGGTGGTACACAAGTGGCGACGGATTTCTGGTTTATGCTGTTTTTAAGCCTGTTTTATTTTGCACAGTGTGAGTGGATTATTATGTCTATTATGTCTGGTTAAATCAGAATTACGCTATATACGTCCTCTTTCTTTGCCATATACCCAGGGCTTTTTTTTTCTCAGAAAATAGCTGCAAGAACTCAACCACGGCCCCTTAAAGCCCCCTCCCCTTCACACACACCCCCTCCAACGCTCATCAATTAGTGGCTGTGGTCAAATTTCACTAACAGTGGGAGGGTCTCAAGGGGCATTAAATACCAGGAGTGCATTCCGCTTTAAGTCCTCCTCCCCAGCTCCGGATGCTGAAACTGAGCTTTTGGGGTGGAGGGGGGTGGGGATACCCGATTTTTTCGGGTACTTCCGCCCCGGTCGCCTTAGGCGATCAGAAGTGGAAGGTCTCCTCCCCCCTCCCTCCCGAAGTCTTTTGGGACACAGGACAGGTCCTAGAAGACTTCAGGACCAATCACAAAGCGCAGCGCCGCAGTGTGCGCCCGGCTGTGAAGCTGCGGCGCTGCAGAGGGGAAGGGGAGAGGAGCGAGGCTCTGTGCGGCTCCATCGCTGGACCGGGAGACAGATGACTGTCGGTTTACTAAAAGTCAGCAGCTACACTTTTTGTAGCTGCTGACTTTTAATAAACATAAGGAAAGGGTGGAACTCCGCTTTAAGTTTGGAGGAGGGGAGATAACACAGAGAGTACAGATTTCAGGGGTGCGCTACATACAGCCTTCTTTCACAGCCACTTACCTTTGCATCCCCCATTTGCATTTCACTTTCACCCCTCTTCAGTTCTGACTTCTCCATGCACCCCCACCACTGCCCCCATCTTCTCCCCCCCTCCTTAAAAGCTCTGCCACGTTCCATAGGTCTTACTTTTGTTGCTGTATTAAGCTGTACCAAAACACTGTAGGTGTCTCTGCCTCTCTCGCATGCAGGGAGATATTCCAGGGGGGTATCGGCATCTGCACTGCACCCCAGGCACCTGCATCTCCCTTGTCCCCATCCTGAACTCAGTGGGAGCCGCTCAGGAGATCAGATCTGTGGGAGCCATTGGGAGAGAAGCTGTCACTTATAAACACAGAAGCCGGACTTCTGTGTTTACAAGTGATAGTGGTAAGCAGGAAGCAGAGGGCCTGAGCCAGAGGTGGTGGAACTGACTTCCACCAATTTCCAGCTGAAAAAATGCCCTGCATATTCCATATACGAGGAGAATCATTGTCTACAAAGAAGAAGCCTGGTTGGAGGACTACTAAGCCCAGCATTCCAATTGATTTATAAAGCGCACATGACTTCTGTTATGGGAGTCCATAGCAGCTGGTGAGTGAGCGGGGGCACACAGGAGGGGAGCACGGATTGTACCAATTCTGTTTACAACACTTGGCACTACAGCACTTTATACTTGAATGAGAATATCACCAATTGATGGACTTTTTTTTATTTTGATATTTTTGTGACCTTTTTTTGAATTATGATGTGGACATTTGATCATCGTCTAATTATATGAATTCATTGTGACACATATTATTATAGTGGGAGAGCGCCTTTTTTTTTTTTACTTATATACATGATTTAAAGGCACTACACCTTTGAAGGAGCAGCACCCTCGTGTTTATATTCCACATATAGTAGACACAGGGTTGTCAAATTTATTAATTTACAGAGTTTTGGTTGTTCATTATTGTTCATTTGTTAGGTATAGGCTCTGTCCCAGGGTGATCCGTCCTCTATAGCTGCACTGTTTCTCTCTGAACTAGTTGTGTGTGACCGTCCTCCCCATAATGCTGTGGACAAGGCACGCCATGGTTTTCATTTTGGCTTAGGTATGCACTATTGAGTACTCAACTATTACAATTATTGTCCTTCTTTGGGATATGTATAATTCTCAATGAGAAATGTGATTTTGATGTATGTATTTATATACAAGTATTCTGAATCACATATTAATTGTAACACATCTCCAATTACGAATAGGATCCCCTGAAGAAGCCTCTGGCGAAACACGTAGCGATCATTATTGGTGACGGTACATTGATTTCTCCATTTGGCCCTGCACATGGAAGATTATTGTGTATCTATTTCTCCAATCAACTAAGTTTTGAATAGTAACGGGCCTTACAGGTTTCTCTGTACATGTATACACCTAGCCATTCAACACATGGGAGAATGTTATACCAATTTGTTTGTCTATATCTTTCATATGCTGTTATTGTTATAAAACATTTTGGATTTTATACCAATATGAGTGCTCTCCCTTCCTATTTGGGATTATAATTGGCAACCAGTAAAGTCCTACATGTTTTGCTTTTTGTTTTTTTCATGTTTCTTTGGATGTGGTGCCACAACTGTATCCAATAAATATCTTTTATTTTTCTCATAGGTAAAAGCAAAATTACTGTATAATTATTTTCTTCAGAATTTCCAAAAAAGAAGTGGCTTGGATAAGCGATATCAACATTACAGAACAAGTTCAGTTGAATGTGATTTACTATTACTAGCTATTCCAAAGAATTAGAATCATTGCCAGTTGTGATATCAGAAAGTAAATACAAATAAAAGATAGCTTCCCAGAGCGTGCCGCCATCCTATATATTTGAGAAAAGAACAAGGGGGAATGTCCCCGAACACCGTGGACTTTATGGGCACACTACGAGACAGTACACTCATAATCTATTAAAATAACATAAATTTATTTTGACAAATTCATTAAAAAGAGACAACATGATTTTAAAATCTGAAAGTGTTGCAAAATATAAACAATTTCCGTAAGACAGCTTATACCAAATCTCTAAGCCGTTTCTGGTACATTTACACGATACATTGTACCAAAGACAGACCACAATGTTCATGTAGAGCAGGTCAACGTGTTTCGCTATTGGTAAGCTTCCTCAGGACCTCTCGCATCCTGAGCTGAGATTACTTAAGAAAAAATTATATATTACAGTATAACATGTATATCACTCTATGGCAATCATATCATTTGTAATGCTTACAGTTGGCTGTCTGTGCTCATGGGAATAAAGCTCAGGGGGGCGGACGCAGGGGGCAATAGGAATCGGTGCGGACAGATGGACGAAGGTACAAGCAGGCGCATACCTGTGTGTATATATTCCCCCTTGTTCTTTTATCAGAAAGTAAATATATAATGGTGCCATTTGATGGAACATTTCCAGTACTTTGTATATCTGGCAGCAGAACTTTATCCACTGTATACAGTATCTCACAAAAGTGAGTCTCAAATTTTTGTAAATATTTTATTCTATCTTTTCATGTGACAACACTGAAGAAATGACACTTTGCTACAATGTAAAGTAGTGAGTGTACAGCTTGTATAACAGTGTAAATTTGCTGCCCCCTCAAAATACCTCAACACACAGCCATTAATGTCTAAACTACTGGCAACAAAAGTGAGTACACTTCAAAGTGAAAATGTCCAAATTGGGCCCAATTAGCCATTTTCCCTTCCCCGGTGTCATGTGACTCATTAGTGTAGGTCTCAGGTGTGAATGGGGAGCAGGTATGTTAAATTTGGTGTTATCGCTCTCATACTGGTCACTGGAAGTTCAACATGGCACCTCATGGAAAAGAACTCTCTGAGGGTCTGAAAAAAATAATTGTTGCTCTACATAAAGATGACCTAGGCTATAAGAAGATTGGCAAGACCCTGAAACTGAGCTGCAGCACAGTGACCATACAGCGGTTTAGCAGGACAGGTTCCACTCAAAACAGGCCTTGCCATGGTTGCTCAAAGAAGTTGAGTGCACCTGCTCAGCGTCATATCCAGAGGTTGTCTTTGGGAAATAGACGGATGATTGCTGCCAGCATTGCTACAGAGGTTGAAGGGGTGGAGGGTCAGCCTGTCAGTGCTCAGACCATACGCCACACACTGCATCAAATTGGTCTGCATGGCTGTCGTCCCAGAGGGAAGCCTCTTCTAAAGATGATGCACAAGAAAGCCTGCAAACAGTTTGCTGAAGACAAGCAGACTAAGGACATGGATTACTGGAACCATGTCCTGTGCTCTGATGAGACCAATATAAACTTATTTGGTTCAGATGGTGTCAAGTGTGTGTGGCGGCAACCAGGTGAGGAGTACAAAGACAAGTGTGTCTTGCCTACAGTCAAGCATGGTGGTGGGAGTGTCATGGTCTGGGGGGTGCATGAGTGCTGCCGGCACAGGGGAGCTACAGTTCATTGAGGAAGCCATGAATGCCAACATGTACTGTGACATACTGAAGCCTAGCATGGTCCCCTCCCTTCAGAGACCGGGCCGCAGGGCAGTATTCCAACATTACGAACCCAAACACACCTCCAAGATGACCACTGCCTTGCTAAAGAAGCTGAGGGTAAATGTGATGGACTGGCCAAGCATGTCTCCAGACCTAAACCCTATTGAGCATCTGTGGGGCCTCCTCAAATGGATGGTGGAGGAGCGCAAGGTCTCTAACATCCACCAGTTCCATGATGTCGTCATGGAGGAGTGGAAGAGGACTCCAGTGGCAGCCTGTGAAACTCTGGTGAACTCCATGCCCAAGAGGGTTAAGGCAGTGCTGGAAATTAATGGTGGCCACACAAAATATTTCCCAATTTGGACATTTTCACTTAGGGGTGTACTCACTTTTGTTGTCAGCGGTTTAGACATTAATGGCTGTGTGTTGAGTTATTTTGAGGGGACAGCAAATTTACACTGTTATACAAGCTGTACACTCACTACTTTACATTGCAGCAAAGTGTCATTTCTTCAGTGTTGTCACATAAAAAGATAGAATAAAATATTTACAAAAATGTGAGGGGTGTACTGACTTTTGTGAGATACTGTACAATATCAGTTTTTATCGCTGAACTTCATAATTGAACATAAAGTTTAGGACTTTGTATAAATGAATCCTCAGTTTGCTTGATATATTTAATGAAAGGTAATGTTTGAATAAATAATCCAGATGTGTCAGAGCGTTCTCTCCATATGTAATCAGACTGTGTATGAGCTGGTTGTCACAAGTTGTGGTTTGTCACTGGAGACAAATAACCAAAGATGGTCCACACGATATACACTCATCGGCCACTTTATTAGGTACACCTTGCTAGTATCGGGTTGGACCCCCTTTTGCCTTCATTCTTCATGGCATAGATTCAACAAAGTGTTGGAAACATTCCTCAGAGATTTTGCTCCATAGTGACATGATAGCATCACACAGTTGCTGCAGATTTGTCGGCTGCACATCCATAATGTTAATCTCCCGTTCCACCACATCCCAAAGGTGCTCTATTGGATTGAGATCTGGTGAGTGTGGAAGCCATTGACCTCACTGTCCATTGGTGAGATGATTGGAGCTTTGTGACATGGTGCATTATCCTGCTGGAAGGAGCCATCAGAAGATGGGGACACTGCAGTCATAAAGGGATGGACATGGTCAGCAACAATACTCAGGTAGGCCGTGGTATTTAAACAATGCTCAATTGGTACTAAGGGGCCCAAAGTATGCCAAGAAAATATCCCCCACACCATTACACCACCACCACCACCAGCCTGAACCAGTGATACAAGGCAGGATGGATCCATGCTTTCATGTTGTTTACACCAAATTCTGACCCCACCATCTGAATATCACAGCTGAAATCGAGACTCATCAGACCAGGCAACATTTTTCCAATCTTCTGTTGTCCAATTTTGGTGATCCTGTGCAAATTGTAGCCTCAGTTTCCTGTTGTTAGCTCACAGGAGCAGTACCCGGTGTGGTCTTCTGCTGCTGTAGCCCATCTGCTGGCCCTTCAGGTCTGGTATGGAATTTAAGGGGAAACCCGTGCCAAAATTTAAAATAAAAATGGCGTGGGGTCCCCCCAAAATCCAAATCAGACCCTTATCCGAGCACGCAGCCCTGGCATGGCAGAAGGGGGTGGGGACTAGCATGCGCCCCCCCCTCTGAACCATACCAGGCCCCATGCCCTCAACATGGGGAGGATGCTTTGAGGTTGCCCCCAAAGCACCTTGTCCCAATGTTGATGGGGAGAAGGGCCTCATCCCCACAACCCTGGCCGGCGGTTGTGGGGGTCTGCAGGCAGGGGGCTTATCATAATCTGGAAGCCCCCTTTAATAAAGTGGCCCCCAGATCCCAACCCCCCCCCCATGTGAATAGGTAAGGGGTAAATTGTACCCCTACCCATTCACCAAAAAAGGAGTGTAGTAGTAAAAACAAGAGGCAGTTTTTGACAAGTCCTTTATTGTGTAAAATAGTTCTTTTCTTCTTTCTTCCTCCATCTTCTCCTGGCCCGGTCCTTCTTCTGGTCTTCTGCTTCTTCTTTTAGTCTTCTTGCTTCCTCTCTTCATCTTCAATCTTCTTCTTCCTTCTTCTTTCACCGCCGCCGCTCTCCCTGGTGCTGCAGTCCGACCCCTGCGCGTCTCCCAGAATGGGCAGTCTTCACAATCACAGTACAATAAATACACAATACAGGCAGTCCCCTAGTTATGAACATCCGACTTATGAACGACTCCTACTTACAAACGGAGGGACACAACAGGAAGTGAGAGGAAATCTCCCCCTAGGAAGGGAAATTCACTCCTGTAAGAGTTATTATGGGAAAAAGGTGTCTCCACTGATGATTTATCACCAATCATTGTTTCCACAACAACCCAAAATTTTCAAAATCCAATTATCATTGGGACAGGAAGTGAAATGAAATCTTCTGAACAGAAACATAGACAGCAAAACAAACATTACAGGGGTGTTAACCCTTCCCTATGCTATCCAAAAAGCTTAAAAATATTTGTTTTGGCTGCAGCTACACTTAAAAAATGTACCTGTTCTGACTTACAAACAAATTCAACTTATGAACAAACCTACAGTCCCTATCTTGTTTGTAACCTGGGGACCGCCTGTAATGGACTTGTCAAAAACTGCCTCTTTGTTTTTGTAACACTACACTCTACTACAGTGTACCCCATACCTATTCACATGGGGGGGCTGGGATCTGGGGCACCCTTATTAAACATTCCAGATTCCGATAACCTCCCCCCGCCCGCAGACCCCACAAGCACTGGCCAGGCTTGTGGGGAAGGGGCTCTTGTCCCCATCAACATGGGGACAGGGTGCTTTGAGGTGGAGGGGGCTGAGCCCCCCTCCCCCAAAGCACCCATACTCCCCATGTTAAGGGCATATAGCCTGGTACGGTTCAGGAGGGGGGCTCACCCCACACACTTTTCTTCAGCAATTTTCTGTATATTGCCAGGAACCGGCAATATATTACAGCCGCGATTTTTAATGACAATTTTTCCTATGGAAATGTCATTTCGCTCTGGCTATGTTCTACACCTCACAGAGATGCGCCCTTTTACACGCAGACTAAGGACACCCCCCAGGCACAATATTTAAAGGGATTTTTCTTTTTTTTTTCACTTTAAGCATTACTAAAATCACTGCTCCTGAAAAAAACGATTGATTTAAAACTTTTTTTTTCATTGATCCCCTAGGGCAGGACCTGGGTCCCCATACACTTTTTAGGACAATAACATTGCATATAAGCCTTTAAAATGAGCACTTTTTTCAAATTTTTCATGTTCGGATCCCATAGACTTTAATGGTGTTCGGATGTTCGCCCAAACTTTTCGTCTGTTCGCATGTTCTAGTGCGAACCGAACCGGGAGTGTTCGGCTCATCCCTACTATGGAACATGTTTATCTAGTAAACGATGCAGGGGTTCAACAACAGTGGCTTTGTCAAGCAGAAAAGAATGGTAAAGATTAAATAACCCTAGGAAAGCGTGCAGCTCTTGTTTGTTTGTTGGGACTGGAGCTTTATGGATCGTTTCAACCTTAGAATCAGTTGGATGAATTCCATGTTCATCAATTCTGTATCCAAAGAAATGCACGCTGTTTACCCCAAACATAGACTTTTCTTTTTTAAGTTTGAGACCAGCATCAAGAAAATGTTTCAAAACCAGTAGTTGTAAAGCTAAAGACAGAATGCAATCCGCCCCAATAAGAACATCATCAAAATAAGGTACTACACCTGGAAGTCCAGATAAAGGGTCCTCTATTAATTTTTGGAATATGCTGGGAGCGGTGGAAACTCCAAACTGCAACATTTTGCTTGGAACGCTCCTTTGTGTGTTATTATTGTTTGTGAATCGGCAGCGTGGTCATTGTTGGTAAGCTTGTGCCATATCCAGTTTGGCAAATACCTTCCCTTTTGTTAAAGTAGTCAGAATTTCATGTACAGCTGGAATCTGATAGGGATGTTCCTGCAGTGCTTTTTTGATTGTACATTTATAGTCAGCACAAATTCTAACATCACCATTTGGCTTCAATATGGGAACTATTGGGGTACACCACTTAGGGTGTGTTACAGGTTCAACTATACCTTGCTGCACAAAACATGTAATCTCAGTATCAATTTTTGGTCTGAGAGGTAATGCAACTTTGCGCGGTTTCATATGATTTGGGGTTACTTAGGGTCTAATTTGAAAGAAACAGGAGCACCTTTATACAATGCCGAAGGCTTTCTTCAAAAACTGTACCAAAGTCCTCTATCACATTCTGAAGAGTAACTGGAGATACATCAGGAACTCCCGATAATGAAATTCCAAGAGGTTCAAGCCACTCTCTACCCAGCAAACTTGCTCTTTGCTCCTTAGTAATTATTAAGCGTAAGCACCCTCTGAAATTTCCATATTTCACTGGTACAAAGCAAGCACCCTAACTTCCACAACTTGTTTATTGTAGTCCACCAACTGGATATCACAGGGTGCTATTGTGAATGAAGGAATGCAGCCTCATATGCGAGCACTTCCTCTTGTGCAGTAATAAAAGTTATATTCTGTTTGGCTAGAAGTCTCCTATGCAGTGCTTCATCTTGTACTCCACACACTAGCCTGTCCCTTAGCAAGGATTCTAAATAGGCACTAAAATTGCAACTTTCAGATAGCTTGCGCAGTTCTGCAATCTATTCTGTAATGCTCTCACCCCGTTGCTGGTTTCATCTGTTGAAATGGTTATGCCTCACTGTTTCAGATGCAGTGGGTGAAAAATGATTTTTTAGCAGTGCCAGTATGTCGTCATATGAGCAGTCTTTTGGTTTAGCAGGAGATATCAGTGATGTCTCTTAATAGTGTCTCTAAAACACAAGTTCTGATTCTTCAACCAAGCTGATTACCTGTTGTTTCTGCAGTGTCCATTCACTGAAATCACATCCTTGTCGCCAGTTTTGTGTATTTAAAATGTATTTGCACCGTAGACATGGACAGGCATTACAGGACTTCTTTACTTAATGCAATTCACACATATAGGATACAGGAACAGGAAAAAAGGACGCAATAGATGTCTAAATATACATAGCTCTCCCTAGAACAATTGGGAAGTGAACATATGTAACAATGCTTCCGCTTACTGGATGTAGAGCAGTATAACACACTAAATACATAACAGTAGCGCAGTGCGGAATAGCAAAAAATGGCCTGGTCATGAAGGGTAAAACGTATCAGAGCTGAAGGGGTTAAGCAAACATCGGTTAGTCAAAATATTGTCTTCAATCTGTAAGATTCTTTAGAATTTACAAAGAACTAGAATCATTGCCAAATGAAAATTTACTTCCATAATATCTGTATCATAAGGAGGTCCCCCAAGCAAACAAAGTTCAATCAAAATACCATAAGAGCACAGGAAAATGTGCATATGCTTGATTCATGGGCATGTTCCCCCGAACAAAATTTTGCAAAAGTCAATGTTCCGTCCCACACGGCAACCATTGATGCATCCCTGGCCTCATCCAGCTGGCAGCTGAGAAATTCCCTATCCAGGAGTTGAATGCAAACAAAGGCCTGGGACATCTCCTGTCTTGCAGCTGAATGTGGTTGGAGATGTTTCGTTGATTTCTAGGATGCGGTCACATTAAGCAGTGGTAGTAATATTACCAATGAATGGCTTCCCAGCTGCTGGAGGTTCCATTTAGGAGGCAGGAGAACATGGCATTTAGTTCAATAGTGAATGGTGAACAGCCACATTTAGCATAGAACCCTGGAACTGTTTGAAAATGAAGCAAAGCAATTATGTGTAGGAATCAAACAGAGGGGATATTATAGGGACAAAGATCTATGAACAGCTTGTCAGCTAAAAAAAATAAAGGTGATAGGTCCATTGGATTTATTACAAAGTTTAATGAACAATCTATGGATGAAAAAAGAACTTTAGGCCAACATCGGCATTGGCTCATGGAGGATCCAGTAAAATCTAAATTTACGACAACTTTATCACTTTCAACGTGCAACTGCAGTTCTATGAAAGTAGAGACTATAGTCCAACTATTTAATGGCAAATTTTTTTTCTCCAAATTTGGTCCATTATAACACAGAACGGGTCATTTATATATTTATTTTATGGTTATTATGTTGGCACAACAAAACACCAGTTTAAAGCTAGGATCTCTGACCTCGTCTCTGATGTCTCAGGAAACCTACGTTCTCGATAGCCTATAATGTCTTGTTTACGTAATCAAATGTAATTAAGGCATGAAGATTATCGGTTACGCACACATAAGATACGGTACACACAGATAGGACAGAGGTAAAAGTAAACAAAAAGTGCACGCGAGACATATAAGATAAAAAAAAATCTATAATCATTGAAAGGTGTTGGGGGGGCTAACTATAGAGTTGGCAAGAGGGGGAGCTCTTTACCCTTGGGTCTGTTTAAATAGATTGACCGAGTCCACGTTAGGTCAGATATTATTCACAAATTCAATCTTTCTGGCTAACTATACAATGCTTCTTGTTATGGTATCCAAGAGGGCAATCAACTTTAGTGTGAGAGTAGCCCTGGAATGGAGTCCCTAAGAATAATGTCCACATGGTGGTGACTTGGCTGTTGGGCAGGGAGAGAATACAGAGTAGGTCTCAAGGTGGGTGTCCAAAACATATGTTCCCAGGGCAAGGGGTAGTAGAGGAAGGAAGTACAGGGTGGGCTATTTATATGGATACACCTTAATAAAATGGGAATGGTTGGTGATATTAACTTCCTGTTTGTTGCACAAGAAAAACAATGGTGTGCTTGGTTTTAACGTAACTTTATTCTTTCATGAGTTATTTACAAGTTTCTGACCACTTATAAAATGTGTTCAATGTGCTGCCCATTGTGTTGGATTGTCAATGCAACCCTCTTCTCCCACTCTTCACACACTGATAGCAACACCGCAGGAGAAATGCTAGCACAGGCTTCCAGTATCCCTAGTTTCAGGTGCTGCACATCTCGTATCTTCACAGCATAGACAATTGCCTTCAGATGACCCCAAAGATAAAAGTCTAAGGGGGTCAGATCGGGAGACCTTGGGGGCCATTCAACTGGCCCACGACGACAAATCCACTTTCCAGGAAGCTGTTCATCTAGGAATACTCGGACCTGACACCCATAATGTGGTGGTGCACCATCTTGCTGGAACTATGATGTCGGTGATAGGGAATTGCTGGCCATCAAGTCGGCTTTGGAGGAATGGCTGTACCTCCTGGAAGGAGCAGCTCACCCGGTATTGGTTTTTACTGACCATAAAAACCATAAAAAAACCATATGCTGTGAAGATACGAGATGTGCAGCACCTGAAACTACGGATACTGGAAGCCTGTGCTAGCATTTCTCCTGCGGTGTTGCTATCAGTGTGTGAAGAGTGGGAGAAGAGGGTTGCATTGACAATCCAACACAATGGGCAGCACATTGAACACATTTTATAAGTGGTCAGAAACTTGTAAATAACTCATAAAAGAATAAAGTTACATTAAAACCAAGCACACCATTGTTTTTCTTGTGAAATTCCCAATAAGTTTGATGTGTCACATGACCCTTTTCCTATTGAAAAAACAAAAGTTGGATTCAAAATGGCCGACTTCAAAATGGCCGCCGTGGTCACCACCCATCTTGAAAAGTTTCCCCCCTCACATATACTAATGTGCCACAAACAGGAAGTTAATATCACCAATCATTCCCATTTTATTAAGGTGTATCCATATAAATGGTCCACCCTGTAGAGTATAAGGGGGGAAAGAGGAATGTGTGTTTCAGGGGGTTGGAAGGGGTGAAAAAAAAAGAAAGAAGTAGGGAGAGGGAAGTAAGTAGGGGGAAGGGGTGGGGGGTTGGCCCAAGAACTATATTATGAAATGTATATGTTAGTTGAATAAATGCATAAAATGGGCTCCAAGACACCAGTATGTTGTCTTTAAACTTGCAGAATATTTTGGACAACTATCATTTTAGGTCTTGGATAGAATCCGTTAAATCGGTAGAGGAAGTGATTACAAAAAGGATCTAGCCTAATATCCCTGTGTAGCTCTACCCCCGTAGGAGCTGCTTTAGTATTTTCAGTCCGTTACTCCCCCTCTCAACCCCAATAACAGCCTCGGTCCCCTCTGGCACACCTGGAATCACTATTTGAGTCAGTTCCCTTTCAAGGAGTGACACAATAATGGAATCCCACAATAGTAGAATTTGAAGTATTTACTTAAATTGCTGTTGTGTTAAAGTGTAACTCTCAATTAAACAGAAACTGCATCATGCAGGTAGAAGATTAACAGTTTACATTTAAGTCACACACTCATAAGTGTCTAAACAACATAAACATGACTTTTGAGTTCTTGGTGAATAAAAGGGAGACACAAACAAACTTAATGTGTATCATAATTCCGTCCTATTTACTGGCAGTCCACTGTTAAAAGTTACACTTTAATTCCTCCAATCAAGTTTAGTCAAGATGCCTGAATGTTCACCTATGCTCGGTGTAAATATAGATTATGTAAAATAATTCAATACAGGACAAAGCTTTAGACTAGCTGATGTGAAATGGTGAACTGTAAGTAAATTGATACCACTCAATGGAAGACGAATAAATCAGTACCACTCTAAAAGAATGCAATCAAACTGGTATAACTTCAATGGATAGTGCAATTGACTGATTCAGATTAACCTGCTCTATTTAAGAGCGTTCTTAGGAGAATTCAGTAATGCAAAGTATAATACCCTGAGTCCTGTAAAGTGGGGGGAAAATAGCTGTAATTGTAGCAAACAAATTAAAGTTCAGTGTGTCTTCTGCCAAGTCTTTATTCCAGTGGTAGATACCTAAGAAGTAACTGTATCCACAGATCCTCTGATTATGGCACATGGGTAGAACAAGCAACTTTACTGCAATAGATAGAAACCTTCACAGTGATCACTGACTTTATGATAAGCTTTCAGCTAACAGCAATCCAGTGCACTCAAGTGGTTATAATCCAGCCTCCTTAGTCTGATGGTAACGCTCAGATGCCTACTAACTTTCTTTGTGAGGTATATATTACACAGATCAGTACTCTAATAGATGGGCCTAGGCCTGCTCACGCAACCGAACAAACGACTGCAGATGAACGGTCCTGCTGCTCAGATGATGGTGATGATGATGAGTCTGGAGATGATGGTACCTTCCGCTCTATGCTCCTGGAATCGGCCTCCACTGCACTCCTTCCTGCAGCTCTTCCCGATCGATCGCTACAGCTGCCTCCTGGATCTGAAACAAACTCAGTCACTAGTAGAGCTAGTCCTGCAGATCATCTGCTGGAACACTGTAGAAATGCAGTCTGCTGGATAGGTGTAGGTAGGCCACAGGCCATAACTCCGCTGCAATAGCACACAGGGTCCCGGCGGTGGGATTAATCACCGCCGTCCAAAGAGACTGACTTAGGCCTCAGCCTTTGCTTAAGGCACCTGGGTTCCCAGCAATCCTATTCGCGCTGCTCTTGTAAAAGCCTCTCCCATTGGCTGTCATAACTGTTCTCCCCATAGGAACATAGTACAAGTGCAGTGTAAGCTGATCCTTGTGTGTGGTGGGGGAGAAACTCATGCAGGGACATGACAGGTGGTTTGGAGGGGTACCTGCTACACCTAGATAGGTTTTTAATATCTAGTTGGCACTCTTTTTTTTTTTTTTAAAGATTCTCTTTATTCAAAATATTTTTGTATACAAAACATGGCCTTCGGGCATTCCCGGCCAACAATAGAACAACCAACAACTAAATATACAGAACACAAGGTCGTC
>BLSH010414043.1:89799-104369 GCA_018402905.1 Glandirana rugosa | reverse complement strand
CACCCCCCCCCCCCCCCCGCAGCCTCACACTAGTATTATTATACATGTATATAGCTCTGACATATACTACAGTGCTGTACAGATAACACTGAGCCAGTCACACCAATATCTGTACCAGAGGAGCTTACACTTTAATATCCCCCCCTCCCCCCACAGTCACACACTATTTTTATTTTACATTTATAAAGCTATGACATATACCACAGTGCTGTACAGAAAACACTGAGCCATTCCTATCAGTGACTGCACCAGAGGAGCTTACACTCTAATATCCCCAGCACAGTCATATATTATTATTATACATTTATATAGCTCAGACATATGCCACAGTGCTGTACAGAGAACACTGAGTTAGTCACATCAGTCTCTGTACCAGAGGAGCTTACACTCTAATGTCCCACCACAGTCATATATTACTCTTATTATACATTTATACAGCTCTGACATATACCACAGTGCTGTACAGAGATCACTGAGCCATTCCCATCAGTGTCTGCACCATAGGAGCTTACACGCTAATGTCCCCACCCCAGTCATACATTATTATTATTATACATTTATACAGCTCTGACATATACCACAGTGCTGTACAGAGATCACTGAGCCATTCCCATCAGTGTCTGCACCATAGGAGCTTACACTCTAATGTCCCCGCCCCAGTCATACATTATTATTATTATACATTTATATAGCTCTGGCATATACCACAGTGCTGTACAGAGATCACTGGGACAGTCACATCAGTCTCTGTACCAGAGAGGTTGTGTGTGCTGCAGCTCTCCCTCTGCAGACACCAGGGAGCCAGGAGAGTTCCCTGGCCCCAGTGAGGATGGGAGATTCTGGGGATGACCCGGGCGATGGTTCCCCTGGGGGATCCAACTTGCAATCCCAAACTGCATCTTTACCTGAAGACCTTGGCTATGGCCCTAAACAAGGGGAATCTATCCCCGCTTTCAGACATCGGGCTGCTGACTATTTAAAGAAGATTAAGAAGGAGGAGGAAAAGCTGGGGAGCCTGAAATCAGAGTACAGGAAAAAGAAAGCCCTATTTGATAAACCTTTTAGCAAGAAGAGACAGAGCCTGAAACCGGAGGTCAAAGATTTGGAGGACGCCATGAAGCGGCAGCAGAATCTGGTTAAAGCATTGAAGGAGAAAAGCAGAGCATTGAAGGAGAAATTCCAGAATAAGGAAAGGTTCCAGGAAATGAGGGTGACACCAGTCATGGAAAGGCATCGGAGGTGGCAGTACGGGTGGAGAGTGAGGAGGGGGTCCTGGATGTTGCCCCTGTTATCCCATTCACCTCAGGATCTGCTTCACCGGAGGAAATGGCAGCCTCTCCCTCCCTCCCGGCCCAGCAAGCTGGAGGAACAACACAGGAGGTGGATTAAGATGGTGGAGGTATGCTGAACTTTATTCAGGAAATGGAGTCTCCCCTAGGTGGAAGGAACTGCCACTTTTCTGAGGATTCTGCTGATGAGGATGATGGCGAGGACTCTGGACCTGGACCTAGACCTGCAAAGGTAAAAGTGACTGAAAATGTTTTGTAAAAACTGACATTATGGACTCCAGCATGGAGAGGAGCATGGACTCCAGCATGGAGAGGAGCATTGAGAGGAGTATGGACTCCAGCACGGAGAGGAGTATGGACTCCAGCATGGAGAGGAGCATTGAGAGGAGTATGGACTCCAGCATGGAGAGGAGTATGGACTCCAGCATGGAGAGGAGCATTGAGAGGAGTATGGACTCCAGCATAGAGAGGAGCATGGATAGGAGTATGGACTCCAGCATGGAGAGGAGCATGGAGAGGAGTATGGACTCCAGCATGGAGAGAAGCATGGAGAGGAGTATGGACTCCAGCATGGAGAGAAGCATGGAGAGGAGTATGGACTCCAGCATGGAGAGGAGTATGGACTCCGGCATGGAGAGGAGCATGGACTCCAGCATAGAGAGGAGTGTTTTGGAGGGAAAACTTCCTGTGTCAGCACAAGGCTCTGCAGGGAAGATGGCTGCTGGGCCTGCAGGACTGACCTCTGACACTGACATGCCTGGGACTCTGGTCCCTGATGACAGTAAACCATCTATGACTGTGAACTCTGCTGGGGGGATGGGATCTGCCATTCCTGCACAATCCCCACTGATGGCTGCAGGTGCATCAAATAATCCCGAGAAGGGAAATGTCTGCATTGTGAAAGGTGTTACTGAATCCCAGGGAATAGCAACACGGAGTGGAAGACTTTTGCCTAATAGGAATGTGTCGGGGGAGGAGGAGGTGAAAACAGCAGCATCTGGTGTGAGTGGGTCTGCTGGGAGCAGTAGTGCCATGGATATGAATGTGAATGATAAAGCTGCTTGTAATGCTGGAAAGGGGAATGCATGTGTGGTGGTGGATGGAGTGGCACCTGCTGCTGTCTCTAATGGTGATGTGCAGAGTGGGGGTTCTGGGGCTCCAGCACCCAGTAGTGCAGCTGTCAGGTCTGGAGCTTTTAATCCTGCAAGTAAAACCTATGCTGGGGCTCTGGCTGGGATGAGGGGGTCACATCAGGGGGGTCTGCCATCTGCACCCCTGTCCTTCAGGCGGTGGAATGTGGTTTTGCTCAGGTGGGAGGGTGGGGGTGCCCCCCCAGTTAGGAGGTTGGTTGTGGACAAGATTTTGGCGATGGGTTTCAAGGCGGATGACATCTTTTCTCTGATCAATCCAGTGGGCTCCTATGAATACGATCTGTCCTTTGTTCACCCTGAGAAGTATGAACGTGTGTATAGGGGTCCGCTACAGTGGGAGGGACTCCTCCCAAAACTTGTCTCATGTCAACCTCTTGTGAAGAATGTCACCATCCTGGTAAGGAATGAATCAATTCCTTCTGATGACCTACCTGTGTGGCTGAGGAGATATGGGGAGCTTCTGACCCCATTGAAGAAGATTGTGGATGAGAGGGGTATATGGACAGGTGGGTGGTCGGTGCAGATGAGGTTGCATGTGAATGTGGTCCAGCATATGCCTTCCTCAGCCTTCATTGGAAAGGATTCTCCTGTTTTACCCTGGGCAGCCCAAGCTGTGTAATAAGTGCAGTTCTCGGGGTCATTTTGCCTCCTCATGTCCAGAGAAGAAGTGCTCCTTGTGTCTGGCTAAGGATTGCAATAAGATCAAATACAATCTTTGTGATAAGTTTGGGCATGCGTACAGCTGGTGCCCTGAGGCCTTGCATAATCAGTCTGCTTTGGTGGAAGAATTTTTTCGCCTGTACATGGAAGAGGAAGTGGAGGGGGGGGGGGCTGTTCCAGGGGCCCCCAATGCCTCTGTCCCTGTTGTCTCAGCACAGTCTGATGTCTGATGGTCCATCCAATGTTGAGTCATCCCCTTGTGTTGTACCCCCTGAGTCGGTGTCCATGGATTGTTGTGTCTGACCCTCCTGTGTAAGTCACCCCAGAGGTAGAGGAGGTTGTGGAGGGAGCTGGATCAATGTGTGTGGCTTCACCAACCCCTGGTCCCTGGCGTCTGAGGACCAGAGGGTGCAGGGCACCAGGGGATGGAGTGAATGATGGTGGGGGTGCTGGGGTGAACGGTGGGGGTGCTGGGGTGAAGGGTGCGGTGGGTAATGGTGGAATGGAAGGGGAGAGGGCTTTGTAGTCAGGATTGTCTCATGATGATATGGTATGGTTGGAGGCAGAAAGAAAGTCTGGGAAGAGGAAGAAGAAGAAGAAGAAGCCTGTGCTTGAACCTTGGAGGGTGAAGGTGTCCAAAAAGTTTGAAGTGTTTTCTGAGGTGGAGGATGAGGGTTCTTCAGGTGATGAGTCTGTGATTTCTAAAGTGTGCCGGGTCTCCAAGTAGAGAGGGGGTAAGCAGGCTAAGAAGCGGTTACCTCAATAAGATTGGATTTTTTGGAATTGGCTGCATGCATGGGTGATCACTTCGTAGCCTGAGGGGTGTTTCGGTGGGGGAGGGGCTTTGTCTACTTGAATCCTGATAATTATAATATGAAAATGTACCTTGGTTGGTATACTTAGTTTCTTTATGTTTTTCTCTGGAAAAAGCCATTTTCTGTTTCTATGCTATTTTTGTTTACATGTATTATTTATTTATTTTGTGTATATGTATGTATATGTTTTTATTATGTTTGTAAGAGTTTTAATAAAAAAAATGTACACTCTAATGCCCCACCACAGTCATATATTATTATTATTATTCATTTATATAGCTCTGACATATACCACAGTGCTGTACAGAGAACACTGAACCATTTACATCAGTCCTTGCACCAGAGGAGCTTACACTCCAATTATCTATCACTGTTATAATACATTTCTATACAGTAGCTATGACATATACTGCAGTGATGAACAGAGAACACTGAACCATTTACATCAGTCCTTGCACCAGAGGAGCTTACACTCCAATTATCTATCACTGTTATAATACATTTCTATACAGTAGCTGTGACATATACCACAGTGCTGTACAGAGAACACTGAACCATTTACATCAGTCCTTGCACCAGAGGAGCTTACACTCCAATTATCTATCACTGTTATAATACATTTATATACAGTAGCTCTGACATATACTGCAGTGATGAACAGAGAACACTGAGCCAGTCACACCAGTCTCTGCATCAGAGGAGCTTACACTCTAATTTCCCCACCACAGTCACACACTATTATTATACATTTGTATACCTGGTGAGCCAGTCACGGCAGACAGCATGGAGACAATAGTTAAAATCATTTTTATTTGGATGTCAGGTTTCTATTGCTGTGTCCCCCACTTTGAAACTTTACCATCACTTCCTGTCCAGGTGATAAAACCAGAAGTGACCCTTTCCGCTAGAGAATGATTCACATTGCAAAGCCAATATTTTTTCCAGCCATGAACCTGTAACCTGTTATTAGAAGAATGACGAAGACAGCTCATTAGTGTTTATTTATTTCTCTCTCTGGAGATTAATTCCTTGGCACGCCGCACAATCAAATTTTTTTTCGCCCTTAAAGATAATTTTCATGAAGTGCACACTTGGTACGGGATGAAATCCTGCCATTAAACGACTGGCATTCATATCGAATAAATTTGACCCGGAGAGTTGCACAAGAGCAGTTCTGTTTATGGTGCCAACTTCCTGGATTGCTGAAATCTTAAGATCATTATGGGTTTTCTTTTTAATTATTTTCATGTAATAAATGGAAAAGAACCAGAGTTGTGAAGCAACTCATTCTTAACCCAAAAGTTCCCTCTATTGGTCTCAGCCTCTTTCAAATCTTGAAATTCCTTTTTTTTGCTGCCGTAATCTAACTTCCTGCTAGAGGGTGGCTACATTCATTCTCCATAGCCCCACTGTATTTAGGAATGTACAGTAGCCAACCTCTATGCTCACTCTCCGGATGGACTAGGAACTACAGAGTAGGGACTATGAGTAGGGTTGCCACCTTTTCTTCAAGTCAAACCCGAACACTTTAGTTGTGCACAGCTATATTTTTTTATAGTATAAACTATACATATATTTTGTGATTAAATAACATTTCTAGTTATATGAAGATAATCACAAGTGCCCCCTTTTAGATCAGAGTCCACAGAGTTCCCATTTTTCATCTGAACTCGCACTGTAAGGGGGGACTCTGTAGACACTAATGTAAGGGAGAACTCAGAGCACTCTGACACAAGGGATGCTCTGGGAACCCTGATTTAAGGGGGAACACTGAGAAGTCTGATGTAAGGGGGAACACTGTGGCCTCTGGTGTAAAGGGAAACTCTGATGTAAGGGTGTCTCTTGTAACCAGAGCCACATTTACATCAGAGATTCCTTTGTGGCTTTCTTTCCAAAAATCAGAAGGCAGTACCAGTCAGTGACAGTGGCGTTCTTCCCAATGATCAGGTGGCAGTAGCAGTCAGTAACAGTGGTGTTCTCACCAATGATCAGACGGCAGCACCAGTCGTTGACAGTAGCGTTCTCCCCAATAATCAGATGGCACCACCAGTCAGTGACAGTGGCGTTCTCCCCAACGATCAGACAGCAGCACCAGTAAGTGTGATTGGCATTCTCCCCAACGATCAAACAGCAGCACCAGTCAGTGACAGTGGCATTTTCCCCAACGATCAGGTGGCAATAGCAGTCAGTAACAGTGGTGTCCTCCCCAACGATCAGACGGCAGCACCAGTCGTTGACAGTAGCGTTCTCCCCAATGATCAGATGGCACCACCAGTCAGTGACAGTGGCGTTCTCCCCAACGATCAGACGGCAGCACCAGTCAGTGTGATTGGCATTCTCCCCAACGATCAGACAGCAGCACCAGTCAGTGACAGTGGCATTTTCCCCAACGATCAGACAGCAGCACCAGTAAGTGTGATTGGCATTCTCCCCAACGATCAAACAGCAGCACCAGTCAGTGACAGTGGCATTTTCCCCAACGATCAGGTGGCAATAGCAGTCAGTAACAGTGGCGTTCTCCCCAATGATCAGATGGCAGCACCAGTCGTTGACAGCAGCATTCTCCCCAATGATCAGACGGCAGCACCAATCAGTGACAGTGGAGTTCTCCCCAACGATCGGACAGCAGCATCAGTCAGTGACAGTGGCTTTCTCCCCACGAACAGACAGCAGCACCAGTCAGTGATAGTGGCGTTCTCCCCAATGATCATTGGACCTATGGTCCACTTCAGGAACGCTGACTTGTCGGGACACCGAAATGATGGACACCTCCATTCTGGATCTGCCAATTATGGACTTCACCCATAAGGACTTTACCTGTGCAGGTATGCTAGGGCTGCCACAATCAGTGTTAGGGAAAGGACATTTTACCCTATTGCATTTGACATGCCCAGCTTACAGTAAATTTCTTTCAACTGCCTTGAGCCTGGTCTGAAGTTATTCAAGGGGTACATGTTGGGTCTTGGCATATTGCTAAAGAACCTGGGGCTGTAATAATACTTTTGGGTATGTGTAACAACACTTCCAAAGGTTAACTCGCAAGGCAAAGGAGTTACCATGGGTAACTGAGGGGAAGAACAGCTATAGCAATCAGTCATTTGGCATGGTACCTGGCTAAGAGAAAGGGTCCTCCAGTAACGAGAAGGTTGGTGCTCTGACTCTCTACCTAGCTGCCCGTCTCCTCTAATCACCAGGAGCAGACTAGTGTTACGGAGATCTAAGGGCTGATCACTAGGTACGGGAAAGAGAGATTTAATGAGCACGCATGGGACCCGCTATGTGCTCTGCAGGACTCCATCCTGAAACTGGGAGTGAGGTAAAAGATGTACGCTGGACTGGTGGAGTGGTCAAAGGCACTGCATGCCCTTCTTAATGCAACTGTCAGTCAGTTACAAGTGTGTAGTGTCATGGGATGAAACATCTCACAGAGGAACTCTGTACTGTATATCACTGCTCCACACAAGTGCCTCATCTCTAAGCCGGGCACTGCCTTAATGTTTCATTATTCACATGACTGCAGCCCCTGCCTGGTCCTGGGCATTGGGGAGCATGCCTTTGGGTGAGGTGCTACCCCACGTGCACGGGCGCAGTAGACCCCACCCTACAAGTACATAAAGACAAATAGTAAGATCAAAAGCTTTATTTATTAAGCACATTAAACTTATGTAGCCATGTGCTCCCTCAGGAGTGGCTGGTAGTTGTGGTCCACCTGCCCTCAATCAAACAATTTCCATACACCTCGAGTCACTGAGCAGGCCGGTACTTTTTCTTGTTTTATTTAGGGGTTAAACTTGGATAGGGATAAGGGATGACTGTGGGATGCCCAAACATCAAACACGGGACCTTCTATATACACCACCGTATATACACTCCTTCTTCCTCCAGCACACTACTTGCTGACCATTACCCTCCTCCTAACTTCTCTCCAGCACTTCACTTTCCTGGCCTGAAAGGAAATTTTTCAAGCCTACATGACTCCTCCTTCACCACAGCTAGCACATGGTAAGGCCTGCATCTCTGCCAACAGGACCCCTGAATCACCCATTACAGGCCAGGGCCAGGGGCCCCTCAAGTGTAGTTAAGTACGTTGGTGCTAGCTGGGCCTTTGATGGACTACAACTCCTAGCCCATCCCTCTTTCAGACCACACCAGTCTATTTTCCTCTCAGTGACACTTCTTCCCATGACTGGCTCCTGACTCCTCCACGGACTGTCCATTATTCCTTCCCCAGCCTTGTCTTCCAGCTCCCAGGGTCTGTCACTCACCGACTCCAGTGGATACTCTAAAGTGCCCTTAGTAGCACCTCTGCTGTTCTCCTGTTCACTTGTGCTGCTCCAGGAATCAACTCCACTCCTGGCTGCACCTGAACCTCCAGGCCTCAAGGTCACCCCCACCAGACTGGGGGCTCCCTCCTGGGTGAGGCCTCCACAGCACCTCTGCTACATTCTCCACACTTCCACCCAAACTCTCCTCCCCCTTGCTGGCAGATTGCTGTATTTAACCACTTGACCACCGGGTGAATTCCAGCACTCCTCTCCTACATGTAAAAATCATAATTTTTTGCTAGAAAATTACTCAGAACCCCCAAACATTATATATATATTTTTTAGCAGAGAACCTGGGGAATAAAATGACGGTCATTGCAACTTTTTTTGTCACACGGTATTTGCGCAGCAATTTTTCAACCGTGATTTTTTCTTGAATTAAAAAAAAAAAAAAAACAGTAAAGTTAGCCCAATTTTTTTGTATAATGTGAAAGATTATGTTACGCCGAGTAAATAGATACCTCACATGTCACGATTTAAAATTGCGAACACACGTGGAATGGCGCCAAACTTTGGTGCTTAAAAATCTCCATAGGGAACGCTTTAAATTTTTTTAGAGGTTACCAATTTAGAGTTACAGAGGAGATCTTGTGCTAAAATTGATAGAATGAAAGATGAGGCTCATCTTTCATTCTATCATTTGTATCATTGCCTGAACCCTGGGAAAGCGTTCATGAAGCCAGAGCACCTGGGCTGTGGTGTTGATCATGATTACCTGAAAGCTTTGCCTCACTGACAGAGCGGTGTATCTCTTTGGAAACCTAGTGCTAAAATTATTGCTCTTGCTTTAACGTTCGCGGCGATACCTCACATGTGTGGTTTGAACACCGTTTACATATGTGGGCGGGGCTTATGTATGCGGTCGCTTCTGTGCGCAAGCTCGCGGGGACGGGGGCGCATTAAATTTTTTTTTTTGTTTATTTGACCTTTTTTTTTTATTTCTACCCCTCATCTCTCCTCCAGGCTGGAAAGACCAAGATCAAAAAAAAGCTTTCTCGGCCTTTCCAGCTGCAATCACGGCTTTGTTTATGAAAGGCGACCCGGACGTGACGTCATAATATCGTGCCCGGGCCTCCGAGGGTCATAGAGATGACTGGTGACCAGATGGTCACCAGTCATCTCCCTGACAAACATCCGGTGGCGACGGATCTCTTCTCCCTGCCCCCGATCATACGGGCGGCCTGGGAGAAGCACTGAATGGCTGCAGGAGGGGGGATGTCCCCTTTCGCTGCCTATAACAATGATCAAGTAGCTGAACCGCCACTATGATCGTTCTTATGGTGATCAGAATCGCCGGCTGGAAAGAATGATATCTGAATGGTGCCTGTAGCTGCCGGCATCATTCAGATATCAGATCTCAAAGCCAAGGATATCATAGTACGCCCTTGGTGGCTAAGTGGTTAAGGAGACCTGCCCCCTGCCAATCCAGACTGTGGATTGGTCAGGGCTCCTTGTCATACATCAGAAAGCGACACCTCCTCATCCATCCCCCTTTCCAGAGCTTTCCCAGCTCAAAGGGGAGGACTATCCAAGGGGTGTTCCTTCCATCTCCAGCCTACTCTGAGCCACTCCCCTGCCCAGATGAAAACAATCAGGTCTGCACACACTGTCAGGCCTGATTAGATTTTACCTCTCCTAACAAAAATCTACAAAAATAAAGCACCTATCATAATGGGGGCGCTACACTTGGATGCATACATCTCTGCATTAAAAAGTGTAGACGATTTGGCAGGCTCAATTCTTATAGTCATTAAACATAATCCCCAAAAATCTTTACAAAGAAACATATAAATGCATTTCCAACACATGTGTGCATCGGTACCACATACAGTATAACACTGTCTCAATTTGGTCCAGTGAGGTGTTGGTAACCAGTGTGAAAACCAAAACACAATGAGTTTCGCCCAAAGAGGAATTCCTCAGGGGAAAAGTAGGGGTTCTATAGGTTCATATCTGTAACATAAAAGCCTGTCCAATACTCGCCAGCCCAGTCGGGGATCACATATCTGTGTACTGTGTACATATCTTAAGATGCCATGTACAATGTTGCTATAATAAGGGTTTCAGATCAGGAGAGACCCCACTGCAAAATACAAAAGGACGCTCCTGTAGCCTCTCCCTGGTGTTAACATGGCTGCATAGTAGCTTGGTCAGAGTGATGAATGAGTGATACTGTATATATATATATATATATATATATATATATATATATATATATACATACACACAGTATCTCTCAAAAGTGAGTACACCCCTCACATTTTTGTAAATATTTTATTATATCTTTTCATGTGACAACACTGAAGAAATGACACTTTGCTACAATGTAAAGTAGTGAGTGTACAGCTTGTATAACAGTGTAAATTTGCTGTCCCCTCAAAAGAACTCAACACACAGCCATTAATGTCTACACCACTGGCAACAAAAGTGAGTACACTCCTAAGTAAGAATGTTCAAATTGGGCCCAAAGTGTCAATATTTTACGTGACCACCATTATTTTCCAGCCTTACCCTCTTGGTATGGAGTTCACCAGAGCTTCACAGGTTGCCACTGGAGTCCTCTTTCACTCCTCCATGAAAACATCACGGAGCTGGTGGATATTAGAGACCTTGTGCTCCTCCACCTTCCATTTGAGGATGCCCCACAGATGCTCAATAGGGTTTAGGTCTGGAGACATGCTTGGCCAGTCCACCACCTTTACCCTCAGCTTCTTTAGCAAGGCAGTGGTCGTCTTGGAGATGTGTTTGGGGTCGTTATCATGTTGGAATACTGCCCTGTGGCCCAGTCTCTGAAGGGAGGAGATCATGCACTGCTTCAGTATGTCACAGTACATGTTGGTGGCATTCATGGCATTCATATAATAAAATATTTACACAAATGTGAGGGGTGTACTCACTTTTGTGAAATACTGTGTACATATATATATATATATACAAATTAAAATTAACATCCACCGTGCTAAATACAAAAACAAGATTAGACTAATAAGCTGCTGGCACAAATAGGCTGAACTGAACCTTGAAACAACTGTAAATCTGGGTGCAGCGCTAAACAAGTTCATGTATGAACAAAGTCCCAAAGACTCAATCCTTGTTAAGGTGAATAAAAAGACATTGTGAAAGGCGGTCCCATAGAGAAAAGCCTACACCGACACCCACACTTACTGCCTCTTACCCTTTAGTGGTGACCCCTATTACAGAGGTCCTTAAAGCCTGTGTGAAGGATTGGCTAATAGATGATAATTCCGGGAAGCAATGGTGAGCGTCTCTCAGTGTCACGTAAGGTTTCCCAGGGCCGTCCAAATCATCATCACAAATCATGATCAGATAAGATGCCAATAGTGTAGCATGTACACAATAATTTATTAAGGTATAAAAAGTGGTACACTCACATTTACGCTGTGTTCGTAGGCAGCGAAACACATTACGGCCTGTTTCAAACCAATACAATGGCGGTCTCATCCAGTAACACAATGTCATAATGCTTGCTGGCTCTATCCGACGCGTTTTGTCACCACTGATGTCATCTGGGGTGTGGCCAGTGTCCAACAAGCGTGTAAATATATAGCAAAAGGAACAAGCAGCTAGTGGATGAGAGGAGGTCACATGATCGCTACAACAGAAGCAAATGCTATTACCCAACTAGATCCTGCCCCTTCCTTGAGTTCCACACAACGGAAGCGAGACTAGGCAAGCACTTCCCTCCCATTCATCTCAATATGCATAGAAAAGGGAATGAAGGAAATTAACTCCCATGGCTCGGTGCCAGATGGGAAAAAATTTTCTTCATTCCCTTTTCTATTATGAATAATGTGTTTTTTTCACTGCTTTTTAAATGTGAGGAGCTTGTTTTACAATTTTGTGCTATTTGTTGTTGCTGTCTGTTTTTTGCCACTAGATGGAGTCCGATGAGGAATGCGATGTTTACCTGTCTAACTGGGCCTTTTCACAGAGGCGCTGTGGGAAAGATTATGATTCATTCCCACTGAATAAGATTAATATTTTTACATTTCATTCGGAATCCACTTAGATGTAATTCATATTTTTTAAGAAAAGGTTCCAATTGTTATAATTAAGTCTATGTTCATATTTTACATTGATTTCTGATCCTTGGCATGCATATTGAGATGAATGGGGGGGAAGTGCTTGCCTAGTCTCGCTTCCGTTGTGTGGAAAGCAAGGAAGGGGCAGGATCTAGTTGGGCAATAGCATTTGCTTCTCCCTCTTCCTGTTGTAGCGATCATGTGACCTCCTCTCATCCACTAGCTGCTTGTCCCTTTTGCTATATATTTACACACTTGTCGGACGCTGGCCATGCCCCAGACGATGTCAGTGATGACGAAACGCGTCGGTTGGAGCAAGCCAGTGTGACGACATTGCGTTCCTGGTTGGGACAGCCATTGTATTGGTTTGAAACAGACCGTTTGTAACCACTATCAAACCTGGATAGACACAGTAAGTAACAATTATATGAGATTACAGGGTCATTAATTTTTTTTTTGGCATCCACTCTTTTAATACTAATTAGATGTAACTTTTTGTTTCCTTACTTTCAAACCGCCTAGTAATTACATGTATTTTTTACTCACATTTTCATTTCTCTCACAGCTGGACTTTTCCATTTTAGGTGAGGGCATCTGAAGCCCATCCGTAGTGCATGGTGGGTAACCATCATGCACTCATCGATCTCGGTGCGCCTTAAATCGCGTAATTTCCTGTCTGGAAATAACACGATTTTACAGTACAGGGAAGCCCTCTGACTCCTGGGAGATGAAGAGTCACATCTCATAGGAGGCCAGGCGAAGCAAGAAGTGAGGAGAAGAGCCTCGGACCTAAAAGGGGCAGATTACAGAGACCACCTAGCAACAAGCGACTTAGGGTGAGTATAAAAAATGTTTTTCCTTCAAAGGTAAGTCTATATAAGCAAAGGACTTGAATGATATAAAACATTTTTTTGGGTGGAACTCTGCTTTAAGTGGTGGATGTGTATGGATTACTTTTGGGGAAAAAGGATATTGTTTAGTGTCACTTTAATGAAAACCCATAGAACCTATCAGGGCAGCATCTGGAAATTACTTATTTAATATAAATATGGTGAAGAGCCTTCTCAAATTTTAATTATTTCCACCCTGACTCGAGCAAACACATGAAGGGAAAAATTAGAACCAAAATATCTGATGAGCACCTTGAGAATTCATTGGGAATTGCTACTACATCCATCAAAACAGATATTGATGTGTTAATTCAAGGGTGTCAAACGCAATTTCATCATAGACAACATCAGCATTCTGATTGCCTTCAAAGGGCCAGTTGTATTTGTAAGACTATTTAAATGTATCCAGGCTTTTGAGAGTGTAGAGTTCCCTATGCACATAGTACAGAATTCAGGGGTGCGCTACTTACTGAGTGCAGAGTTCAGGGGTGTGCTACATATAGAGTGCAGAGTTCAGGGGTGCGTTATGTACTGAGTCCATAGTTTGGGGGTGGGCTACGTACTGAGTGCAGAATTCAGGGTTGTGCTAAGTACTGAGTGCAGAGTTCAGGGTTGTGCTACGTACTGAGTGCAGAGTTCAGGGTTGTGCTACGTACTGAGTGCAGAGTTCAGGGTTGTGCTACGTACAGACTGCAGAGTTCAGGGGTGCACTATGTACTGAGTGCAGAGTTCAGAGGTGCGCTATGTACAGAGTGCAGAGTTCAGGGATGTGCTATGTACTGATTGCAGAGTTCAGGGGTGCGCTATGTACTGAGTGCAGAGTTCAGGGATGTGCTATGTACAGAGTGCATAGTTCAGGGATGTGCTATGTACAGAGTGCAGAGTTCAGGGGTGCGCTATGTACTGAGTGCAGAGTTCAGGGATGTGCTAAGTACAGAGTGCAGAGTTCAGGGATGTGCTATCATCAGCATTCTGATTGCCTTCAATGGGCCAGTTGTATTTGTAAGACTATTTTAAATGTATCCAGGCTTTTGAGAGTGTAGAGTTCTCTATGCACATAGTACAGAATTCAGGGGTGCGCTACTTACTGAGTGCAGAGTTCAGGGGTGTGCTACATAGAGAGTGCAGAGTTCAGGGGTGCGCTATGTACTGAGTCCATAGTTCGGGGTGGGCTACGTACTGAGTGCAGAGTTTAGGGGTGTGCTATATACTGAGTGCAGAGTTCATGGTTGTGCTACGTACAGAGTGCAGAGTTCAGGGGTGCGCTATGTACTGAGTGCAGAGTTCAGGGGTGCGCTATGTACACTTGAGACGTGAGGTATGTATCGTGTAGGGACTTGAGACGTGAGACATGTATCGCGTGGGGACTTGAGACGTGAGTCATGTATCGCGTGGGG
>BLSH010414043.1:72762-86653 GCA_018402905.1 Glandirana rugosa | reverse complement strand
GTTGATGATTGGAATAAACTACCAACAGAGGTTGTGAGACAGTCAACAGTAAATGGCTTCAAACATGCTTGGGATAAACATAAATCCATAGTCAGACAACAAGGTTAATGTAAAAAAAATAAAAAATATAAAAAAAAATAATAATAAATAAATAAAAAGGGGCAGACTCGATGGACTACTCAGTCTTTTTCTGCCATCACTTTCTATGTTTCTATGTTTCATTATCTCTGCTGGAAGTTTATTCCAAGCATCAGTAGAGAAAAATGTGTGTAGTGGGTATGGCGCTGCTGGGAGATAATGAGTCTTGTATAGATTCAAAAGAGCAGAAAGTGCAAAAGTGTCAATGCCATAAATACATCAAAGTGCAACGTGCCATATGTGCCTTTTAAAAAATCAAAAAACAAAAAGACATACACAAGTGTATCAAAAAGTGCAAGATGCAACATGTAGGTAATACGCATATAGTGCTAAACAAACAAAAACCAGAGTAAATAAAAATAAAACTGGTAATAAATATGGTGAATCAAATAGGTAGACATATAACACAAATTTGATGGTTGATGAATCACAGCTTATTCTGATCTTACAATCCTGTGCCACAATCTCTGTAACACACCTCCCAAAAGGAACAAAAAAGCTAATGTGTGTTACCTACAATGTTCCCACGCAAGTTCAGCAAATATGTCCCATAGAAAAGTACATGAGTTGTCACAGAGGACAAAGTGCAGTTAAAATTAATGTTCACAGCAAGAGCCACCAGATGGAGCTAGACCAGTAGCTCCTATGAGGATCTCCTCTAATGCCGGCCGTTCCTAGAGTTCACTGTGAGCGGGCTTAGTGTGCCGTTCCCAGGGTCCGTTACATGTAAGTGTAAAGAGATCCAGGTATTAGATCAAGCAGAGTGCCACAGCAAGAAGCTATACCGTTACTCACTTTCTGTGCTGGAGAAGTCAGACGAACGGGGTTCCCATGGCTGGCGTCCTGTAGCCTAATCAGCCCAGGGATCGTGGTGACGTAATTAGCTCCGCCTGACACGTTTCGTCATCGGACGTCATCTGAGACGGCCAATCAAATTATTCCAAGCATCAACTACCCTTTCAGTAAAATAGTACTTTCTAAAATTAGTATTTTCCTCAACCAAGTTTGCGGTCATGTCCCCATGTTGTTGATTTTGGTTTCATATTAAAAATATTGCCCTCCTGAACCTTTTTAACCAATCGCCTAAGTACAAAAGTTTACAGAATATGACAATGGACGCAATATAAATGGAGTGAAGCTGTGTGGAGGAGAAGGTGAAATGTTATAGAGTAGAGGTTCTCAAACACTGGGCCATGGCTCACTGCGGGGCTTTTGCCTCCCTCCTTCCAGGCCTCAAGCCACCTGCCGTTCCCCACATTGCCTCCTTGCTCTTAGAGTGCTCCCCACACTCTCATTGTGACCCGCAGTGCCTCTCAACCTCCCACGTGTTCCCCAAGCTCTCCTGAGATCCTTCAACCCCCACAGTGCCCCCCAACCCCCTCAGTGCCCCTTAGCTTTCCACAGAGCCTCAAGCCCACACATAGCACCCTAATCCTAATACAGTGTCCCCCTGTAGTCCCCAGTCCCTGCCAGTCTTCTACAGTGCCCCTGAAAAGTACCCAGCCTCCTGGAGAGACCACCCCCCCCCCCCCCCCCCCCCAGAGACCCTATCATCATTTACAGCTGCCTCAAACTCCCTTTAGAAAAAAAACTCATCCCTTACAAGGCCACCAAGTCTGCTGCAAAGTCCCCTAACCGCCTATAGAACCCCCATCCCCCCAACATTGACACAAAACCCATCCAGAGCCTTCTGGCTTTTTAATACATATTGTGTGGGTATGATTTTTTTTTTTTTATGTTGGGGTATGGAACGTTTTGAAAAACTTTACCAGGCCTTGGTCTTGATAATGTTCAGGACCTCTGTTCCAGATTGTCTAGGAGAAAGCATAATAGAACAGAGGAGCACAGCTAAGAAGAGAGAAAGAGAGAACTAGAGGCAAGTAAATATCCACATAGAAAGACGGGGAAGGGTAAAAGAAGAGTAAAGGGGAAAGGACAAATGGCAGCTCCCAAAGCCGCTCTAATTTCTGACCATCTAGACTAGCATTAGTAACATATGGTCTATAGTGGAGAGGTTATTAGCAAGCTAAGAGATCCAAACCTTGAACCCATTTATTCTTTGCTTGAACTCTTCATACAGAATATTTTCTTTCATCCAAGAATACACAACAATCTTCTTGGCTGCCAATGTGATAAAATCTAACATTTTGAGCTGGAATTTTTCCAGGCAGTCCAATTTAGCATTCAACAATGCATGCCAAGGGTCTCTGTGAAGGTGGGTATGGAATAATGTAGAACATAATCTTTGATTTTCAATCATATTCTAATCACAAAAGGGCAGAACCACCATATATGCATGACATCACCCTCCATGCTACAGCCACTGAAGCAGGTATTTGAACAGGTAGGATTAAGGTGAGAGAGCCTGGAAGGGACCAAGTATAATCACATAATAACCTTGTTTGCAGATTCCTGCAAGCTTATATTCATAGAGCATTTGGAGATAGTAGACTGTATTTGAAACCAGTCTTTGGGTTGTGTGATTGTTTTATTTGAATGATAAATGTTGGTTGATGATTGTTTTGTACCAGTTCTGAATTCCAAAAACACCAAATAGGTGAAGAGAATCTACCAAAAGCTTCTGTGAAATTTGGGAACAATTAATGGGCCATAGCCTTTTATTGGTTTGATGAGTATCGTGTAGAGTAGGGGTCTCCAAACTTTCGCTGAAAAAGGGCCAGTTTACTATCCTTGAGGATTTAAAGGGGTCAGACTGTGGCCAGTGGCATTACAAAATGCCCAGGTGTCAGTGAGAGTAAACAGTGCCTCATCATTGGTTCTGGTGGAAGGAAGAGTGCACTGTTGTTGGTATCAGTGGGAGGAATGTTGCCCCATTGTTGGTATTCAAGTGTAGCCAATGGCCCCCTTAGGGGTGGCTGGTTAGTGTGGTTAACCTACTCACATCTGCCCTCAATCACACTCCTACTGGCATCCGGAGTCAGAAAACAGGCTTGTTCTTTGTTTTTATGGTTTTATTAGAGGATTTGAACTTGGATAGGATAGGGGTGATTATGAGATGCCCAAGGATCAAGCAGTACTGTACACGGGACCTCTATATACACTCTCCAGTATATACTCTTCTCCAACCTCTCTCCAGCACACTTCTTGCATCTCTGACAACTCCTGGTTCCTCTCCTCTGCACACTTCTTACTTTGCACTGGTGAGACCTGGAAGGAAATTTACCAAGCCTCCAAACAGTCTTGTATGGCCTAGCTAGCACATGTGAGACCCGATGCAGATTTAACAGGCCTTTTGTGGGTATGGGGTTGAGGCTCCCCAAGTGTAGCAAAGTTAATTTGTTGGTGCTAGCTAGCCACGATGGACTACATCTCCCAGCCCATCGGCACACTGTCCATGACACCAGATCCCAGTCTCTTCCTGCACCTCTTCAGACTGTCTTCCTCCTAATATGCTTTGTGCATCTCCACTCCCCTGGGCTGTGTCACTCACTGTTACTTGTAGTTCCTCCCGGAGATCTCTCTGATAGTGTTCTCTCCCGCTGTCCTCCTTCCGCTCACCCTTGTGCCTCTCCACCAAGATCTTGCTCTCTCCTCCTGGCTCTCCCAGGCCGAGGTACTTACACCCAAACTTCTCCCCCCCCCCACTGGACACACCACAGTATTTAAGGAGGCCTGCCCCCTGCCAGTCCAGGTTGGGGATTGGTCAGGGCTATTTAACATACATCAGAAAGCCTCACCTCCTCTTCCCATCCCCTTTTCCAGAATTTTCCAAAGAAGTGGGAAGGGGTAACCAAGGGGTGTTGCTTCCTGCAGTCTCCAGCTCTCCCTGGGCCACTCCCCTGCCCAGAATCAAAACAATCAGGTCTGACTTACAGTCAGGTCTGACCAAATTTGCCTCACCTAGCAAAAAATCTCACTCTTACACTTACCTAGGGTAGAGGGCGCTACACTAGGTAAGAATGGTGCCCCATTGTTGGTGTCTGTGGGAGGAATGGTGCCCCATCATTGGTGTCTGTGGGAGAAATGGTGCACCATCATTGGTGTCTATGGGAGAAATGGTGCCCCATCATTGGTGTCTGTGGGTGGAATGGTGCTCCATTATTGGTGTCAGTGGATGGCATGGTGTCCCAAGGGCTGGATAAAGGCAAACAAAGGGCCACATCTGGCCCATAAGCCACAGCTGGGGGACCACTGGTGTAGAGGAACTCAAGTGACCTCAATAGAGCTCTGACCTCAGCCCTATGTAACACCTTGGGGATGAAAAGTAGTTCCTTTATATTTTACTTTCTTGAGCGATGCAATATTATAATTGACACTTTATGGGGTTTACCACAACTTACAGTATGATTTTGCTAACTGATGAATGCGTTCTATTCTTAAGATGTTTGCTGAGAGTTGTTGATGATAAAACTGTTGACTCATTCATTGGAAGGTTCAGTGTAAACATTCCACTTCCAAAAATAGGAGCCCTTCAACACATGAAGAGCATCATTTACACCTGAAGTGGGGTTGTCTATGTCTAAGGACTAAAAATAGTCTCCAGGGAAATAAGTATGTGTGTGTGATTGGGTAACACATTTGAGAAGCAAAGAGCTTTGGAGATCTAAATTAATAATATGATTGAAATTTTTTTGCATAGGCATATAAATGGTCAACCCACTAAAAAATTTAAATCAATTTATAGGCCAGTAGAGATGAGCAAAATTTACCCTGAAATTTTGGTAAAAGTGTTGGATGTCTGCAAAATTTTACCGTTTTGGTGAAATACATAGCTGCCAATGGGATAGGCAAGACTAAGTTGGTTTTGATGGGTACAGTGGGGTACAGTAGGCTTTAATTGGGCTTACTGAAGTGTCTTTCAACTATCCTGGGCCTGTTTTTGGAGCAAAAGCTATAGTGTTCATTGATATTTTATATTATTTTCACAAAAAGATAAGAAAATGCAAAATAAAGTTCTTAAAGCGACAGCACACAAATAACAATCAATTACCCAAAGGGAACTTATTTTTTTAAAGTGATCACGCAAGATTCACATGACTTTCATGCAGGAGTCACACATTTTATAATTGGGCTCAATTTGAAAAATGTGCGAATCTTGGGCGAACGTTGTATGAATGTTGAGTAAAAATATTTATATTATACAGTCGACCCCCCATTCGCGGGGATTAAGTTTGTGGAGCACCCGTGAATTGTGAAAAACCCCAAATTTTGGATGTGGTAAAAAAATGCCTATTTTTATACTTCTGCTGGCGCTTGGGTTCATTGCCAGAAGCCTTAGAAGGTGCAGGGTGTTTGGGGAGCATCTTAGGGCTTTTAGAAGAACAAAACGAAGAACACTCAGCTAAATACTTGAGATAGCTACATGGGCTACATCTGCCAGGGAGGAAAAATCCGCGAATGACTGAGGCCGCGAACTCTGAACCGCGACTTTGCAGGGGTCTACTCTATTCCTTTTTTTACGTTGTATATTATACATTTAGTAATCATATTACAATATTATACTGTTATAAATAGACTCATAAATGAACAAAACTATTTGAAATCCATCCTTAAACATAAACACCCTCCAAAGAGCTTTTTTCGCCAAGTTTCTGCGTCAGAAAACGTTTTCTGAAGGCCAAACTGGTAATTGTGAAGCCCATGTTCATTTTTGGCACTGTTTTTATTTTACCTCCTAAAACATGTCCACTGCCGATTCTGGGTGCAGGGGACCAGTAATCCATTAGATGTAGATGTGCCCCTTTTGTTGAGGTCACCCCTGGCTCTTGGATACTAAGAGGACCCCACTGCTGTACAGCCAATAGGAAGTGACATGGGCACCCCAGAAGGATCCTGCCACCTATACACAGAACTAGAGAGACGGTTGGAAGCATCTGGTGACCATGGATCAAGGTGAGAAAAAGGGCATTTATGTAGGTTTATTTCACTGCCAGTGATTAGTGGGGGGGTGGTGGAAGGGGTATGGGTGGAGGGGGGAGCCCCGAGCTCAGCTTTAAAGAGGAATGCTAAGCTGACATATAAAAACACCATTCATTATTTAACCACTTCAGTCCCAGAAGGTTTCCCCCGTTCATGACCAGGCCATTGTTTGTGATACGGCACTGAGTTACTTTAGCTGACGATTGCGTGGTCTTGCTACGCTGTACACAAATAAAATTGTTCTTTCTTTCCCACAAATAGAGCTTTCTTTTGTTGTATTTGGTCACCTCTGTGGTTTTTATTTTTTGCGCTATAAACAAAAAAAGACAATTTTTAAAAAAAAAACAATATTTTTTTACTTTCTGCTATAAAACACATCCAATAAAAAAAATGTAAAAAATCGAATTTCTTTATCAATTTAGGCCAATATGTATTCTGCTACATATTTTTGGTAAAAAAAAAATCCCAATAAGCGTATATTGATTGGGTTGTGCAAAAGTTATAGCGTCTACAAACTACGGGATATTTTTATGCAATTTTATTTAATTTTTACTAGTAATGGCGGCGATCAGCGACTTATAGCGGGACTGCGACATTGCAGCGGACAAATCAGACACTTAGGGCTCGTTTACACTTGCTTCGGCTTCAACGCTCTTTAAAGCTCATACAGCTTCAACAAGCTTTTATGAGGCTTTTTGAGGCTTCGGTGGTGCTTCTAAGAGGCTTCAGTGAGGCTTCAACAAGGCTTCAACGAGGCTTCGGTGATGCACTTTTGAAGCTTTGTTGAAGCTCGGCCGATGTCCTGTGTGTTTGTTGATATCTCACACCTGCAATTTCTCCAAAACAAAGGGAAGCTAAAGCTTAATTACAGCCCCAGGTGCTTCAAGACAGCTTCAAACAAGCCAACGCAAGGTGTAAACAGGGCTAACCATTTTATTTAGAGCTCGTTTACACTTGGCTTCAAAACAGGGCATCAGACAGGCGTTGTTAAAACTCCCTTAACGCCAGTCAAAGCCCATGTCACTAAATAAAATGGTTAGCTTACAGCCCGGTTTACACCTTGCGTTGGCTTAGCTGTGCTTCAGCTTCGCATCAAAAATGATACCCCATGTAGCTTTAGCCAGACTTCAAAGCCTCTTCAATGCCTCCATAGAAGTCTATGACAAAGCTTGTTTGAAGCTCACTTGAAGCACCTGCGGTTTTCAGAGGCTGTAATTCAGCTTTAACTTCGCTTTGTTTTGGGGAAATTGCAAATGTGAGATATCAACCAGCACACAGGGCATCGGCCAAGCTTCAACAAAGCTTCAAAAGTGCATCACTGAAGCCTCGTTGAAGCCTCACTGAAGCCTCTTAGAAGCACCGCCGAAGCCTCAAAAACACATCATAAAAGCTTGCTGAAGCTGTATGAGCTTTGATGAGCGTTGAAGCTGAAGCCAGTGTAAACAAGCCCTTAGTGACACTTTTGACACTTTTTTGGGGACCAGCGAGACCATTATAGTGATCAGCGCTAAATAATATGCACTGTCACTGTACTAATGGCACTGGCAGGGAAGGGGTTAACATCAAGGGCAATCAAAGGATTCTAAAATAAAAAGGAAAAGAGGGTGCACCAGCCTAATGCATTACCTTTGCGACAATTTATTATTTAAAAGGCGTATAAAACATACTCACAAACAAATGATAAAGTCAAGCAAAATATAGAATCCCCCAGATGCTCCATCCCGCATGATCTGCTGGCCAGTGACAATTGTGGAAGGAGTCCAAAAAACTGACGCGTTTTGAGGGATGTCCACTCTTCTTCAGAGCTGCTCTGCACCCTCTGTTCCTTTTCTTTTTTGAGTTCTACTTGGATTTTCCCTGACATGTTGGGAGTGGCAGCACAGCCAAAGTGGTGGCTAGACCAGTGGAGACATTTGTTTTCAATCAGCCGCACAGCAATTTCTCAAGCGCAGGAGCATTTGCTTTTTTCTTTTATGTTGGCAATCAAAGGATTAAATGTGTCCCTAGGGAGTGCTTCCTAACCATTTGGAGGAGGTGCTTGTATTTTAAGAAGACAGAGGTTTGTGTTCCTGCTTAGCAGAAACACAAGATCTCTGTCTTCTCATGTCATGACGGCGATCTGCCTTGTTTCCGCCATTCTGTCTGCCTAGGGAACGATCAGCGGGTACCGGCAGACATTGGGTCCACCGGACCCGCCGATTGGCTCCCGCTGTGTCCAATCAGCGGGAGCTGGTCGCCAGCGGGGTGCGCCACAGACCAGGAAGGACCAAATCATGTACAGGTATGTGATTTCGCCCAGAGAGGCCGCCCCGCTGCAGTAAATGTACGTGGGGTGGTCTCTAAGCGGTTTAAGTGGACCTTTCAAGTAACTTTACAAGTTTGGGTGAGCAAATTCTTTATGTGAATGTTCTATGCCAATGTTTTCTACCATTTGCATAATATATCTGTCTCATTGAAACAAGATATAGAGCCAAGGGGGGAGGAGTCACTGATTTGGTTTCTTCAGGTCTGAGTGTAATTTTCAGCTTGAGCTATTGGAGTCGGCAAGCAGCAAGATATTCTCAGCAAAGTAGGTAAGCCCTACTTTGACATTTATGGGTTTATTTACTGTACAAAACATTCATTGTAAGAATGTCAGAACCATTTGTGTAGATTAAACAAAATATCACTGTACGTTTTCTAAGAGATTATTATGCCTTTGTCTTGCTGATTTTTTTTTTTTCACTAGAGTTTACAACCACTTTAATACCTGTATTGTCACCTCCGTCTAGTGGCTAAAACAGGGTGTAGTCTTCTGAAATGCCTAAATGAGAATACTATACCACATTTTGCCCAGCAGATAGAGCTGCTGATACAGGAAATATTCTCAAAGAAACATACGGTTCGACTTGCAAGAATGCTTCTGACATTCGTCCAATGAATGCTTTATAAATAGACCCCTTAGTTTGCTCTGCGCATTGTTTATCATAAACTTTACAGGTTTGGGGCTGGAATAGGAAATCTCCCATTATGCAGTGAATAAACTTTTGCCCTGAGGAAATGGGTAGTCCAGCTTCCGTTTTCTTAACTACCTGCCGACTGCTCACAGTATATATATTGCGAGTGGGCAGCAGGTACAGGCATAGTCACGTACATGCAGGTGATAGGTCTTCTTCTAGGTTTGGGGCACACCCCTTGCCGACCCGTGCTGTGATTTGACACAGCACCACTAAGCAGATTTCAGCCAATGATTTCGGCTGAGATCAGCTAATTGGCTGTGTCGAATCACAGCACAGATTTCTGTGTTTACAAACACACAGACCTCTGTGCATAGTTACAATGATCTGGCTCTTTCTTCTCCCTGAAAAGCAGGGAGAAAAAACAGCCAGATCAAAAAGTAAGAGCAGCACACATTACACATGGTTAGGCACACAGTTAACCCCTTGATTGCCCCGAGATGTTAACCCCTTCTCAGCCAGTGTCAGTACAGTGACAGTGTACAGTATTATCACTGATCACTGAATTAGTGTCAATAGCGACGTCAGTGTCAGTTAAAGGGGAGCCCCCGTCCCCCCACCAAAAAATTCAAAGTCAGCAGCTACAAATACTGTAGCTGCTGACTTTTAATATTAGGGAACTTACCTGTCCAGCGATCCAGCGATGTCGGCACCCCAGCCGATTTTTCAATCAGCTCTCGGGTTCTGCCGATGCCATTCGGCTGCTGCATGCCGCCTTGCAGTTTCACAGCCGATTCCCTTTTGCGCATGCGTGAAGCGTGCTGAGCCTTCTGAGTGGCCTGGTGGCAGTGGTGGAAGGAGGAGGGGGGCCGAACTTCCAGGGGATCTTGCCAAGGAAACCAGATCAGGAAACTAGAAGTCAGTGTAGTCAGGAGAAAAAAAAAATCAGGAACAGGAATCGGAAGGGAAGGGAATTGGATGGGAAGTCAGCCAGGCCAAGTCATGCACAGGAGCAAAAGAAGGAATGCACTTAGAGATCATAGACCACACAAGGGCAAGGAGGAAATGAGCTAAGCTGCTTAAAGAGGAGGTCCATCCTGGGTGAAATAAATTAAAAGTCAGCAGCTACAAATACTGTAGATGCTGACTTTTAATATTAGGGCACTTAACTGTCCAGGGAGCCTGCGATGTTGGCACCCCAGCCAATCTTCAGATTGCATCTCGGGTGCTGCCGCCACCATTCCTTGTAAGGGAACCAGGCAGCAAGCCTTTTGGCTTCACAGCTGGTTTCACACTGCGCATGCGCGAAGCGCACTGCACTTTCTTATAGGCCTGGCGGCGGTGGAAGGAGGAGGGGTCAACAGAAACCAGGTTAGGAAACCAGAAGTCAGCGTAGTCAGGAGCAAAAATCAGGAACAGGAATCGGAAGGGAAGCCAGCCAGGTCAAGTCATGCACAGGAGCAACAGAAGGAATGCACTTAGAGACCATAGACCACACAAGGGCAAGGAGGAAATGAGCTAAGCTGCTTAAATAGCAAAAAGGGTCTGGCTGTAGGCTGGACTTGAGAGGCAGGTTAATGGTAACCAGATGAGTCACTGTGTTAACAATAAGTGGCTGGTAATTAATTGACAGCTGAGCAGCTTCTGAGCATTGAAAGAAGAGTGTCCAGCCCTGACACCCTCCCAGATAGTGTCTGTTAGTGCCAGATTGCCCGCCACCCAATCACAGTTCCTCTATAAGTTGTTTATCACCGCCATTACTATGCAGTATATATCCCATCGTTTGTAGACACTATAACTTTCACACAAACCAATTAATATACACTTATTGGGTTTTTTTTTTTTTTTACCTAAGGCATGCAGCAGAATACATTTTGGCCTAAATTTAAAATCAAATTAAGAAATGTGATTTTATTGGATATTTTTCTATAACAGAAAGTAGAAAATATTGTTTTTTTCACAATTTTCGTTTAAATAATAAAAAAAAATAACCTAGTTATTTTTGATCATCCGGTGGTGATCAAATACCACCAAAAGAAAGCTCTATTTGTGTGAAAAAACATATATAAATTTTGTGTACAGCGTTGGGTGACCGCACAATTGTCAATTAAACTAGCGCAGTGCTGAACAGCAAAAAATGCTCTGGTCATGAAGGGGGGCAAAAGCTTTTGGAGGTCAAGTAGTTAAGAAGGGGGACTCACAGCAGCTTTATTGAATTGAATAAACACACATGGATATATAAGCGTTGTTTATATTGTAGACATTGAATAATCACAGAAATAAGGCAATTTACAGCAATGGCACCACATTCACTATATTGTCACAAGTATTGGGACACCTGCCTTTACATGGACATGAACTTTAATGGCATCCCAGTCTTGATAAAGGGTCTGGTTACTCCTGCACTTCCAATGTGCTAAAAAATATAATGAGTGACAGCTGCTCACACTAATACCGTGATATGTATGTTACTATATGTGAAAAAGTTTATAACAAAGTGGTGGAGTGCTATCTATCAAACAATAATTGAACACAAATCTCTCTTGCTGTGATAGAATAACCAACAATTGAGTGATGTGATAAATAGCAATGATAAAAGTAAACAATGAAAAACAAAAAATATTTTACAATAAGCATGTGAGGGTGTAAATATCGCAATAAGGTAATAAAAAGAGAAGAAAAGGAAGGCGCACGCACCTAGCGCATTACCAAAAATAATTTATTCCAAATAAAAATGTTAAAAAGGGGTACTCACAAAGAACACATGAAGACAGGACATGGTAAAATCAAGGCACAAGGCAGGATGAAACTGACGCGTTTCGGGGGCGCACCCGAAGCTCTGAGGAAGGGGGTGCGCCCCCAAAACGCGTCAGCTTTCATCCTGCCTTGTACCTTGATTTTACCATGTCCTGTCTTCATGTGTTCTTTGTGAGTACCCCTTTTTAACATTTTTATTTGGAATAAATTATTTTTGGTAATGCACTAGGTGCGTGCGCCTTCCTTTTCTTCTCTTTTTAGTACCTATCGGATTCCCCGTCCGAGGAGGGCAGCACACATCCAGTTACCCATCCCTTTCCCACATGGTTGCTTGCCATCTTGAGGAACTTATAGCGCTGGAACTTATCACTTTTTATCGCAATAAGGTAAAGTCTATTTCAAAATAATGAACAAATTGTGTCTCACGGCTGGACATCCATATTAACATGCAGAATCAAACAAATAGAGCATTCACATATAAAATCGACAAACGGAAAAAGTAAAATAAAACGTTTTGTTGCCACAGTGTGCATGTGACATAGAAATGCTAATGTTCTTAAAAGTCCCATTCTTAGTCCGTAGAGTTCAGTATTGCACTGGCCCACTGTTTGCAGCTATAACAGCTTCAACTCTTCTGGGAAGGCTGTCCACAAGGTTTAGGAGTGTCTATGGGAATGTTTGACCATTCTTCCAGAAACGCATTTGTGAGGTCAGGCACTGATGTTGGACGAGAAGGCCTGGGTCACAGTCTCTGCCCTAATTCATCAAAAAGTTGTTCTATCGGGTTGAGGTGCAGGCCAGTCAAGTTCCTCCACCCCAAACTCACTCACCCATGTTTTTATGGACCTTGTTTTGTGCACCGGTGCCCAGTCATGTTGGAACAGGACAAGGGGGCACCCCAGACCAACTAACTTGTTTCCTTGATGAACTCAATGACAATGCCCACAATATTAGGCTCACCTTCTCTTTAGATAAGTGTACCCTCCCTTTCCTTGATATTAGGTTTACCGTCAGCGAGGGAAAACTTGAAACTCAGACGTACCGGAAAGATACTGCTGCCAACACTCTACGGCAAGCGGGCAGCCATCACCCTCCCTCTTTGATAAGAGGAATTCCGGTTGGACAGTTCATGCGAGTACACAGGAGCTGTTCTTCTCCCTCACAATATATGAAGGAGGCTGATGAGGTGTATAAGTGATTTCGGGAAAGAGGATATTCCCATAAGAATTTGAGAAGAACCAGAACTAGGGCTAATAAATGTGAAAGGAGAGATCTTTTAAAAGGAGAAGACGCATCGGTGAAAGGGACCCCCCCATCCCCACCAGTTAGAATGATTACTAAGTTTGGGGCTCAGTGGGAGCAGGTGAGACAACCGATGGTAAAACACTGGCATCTCCTAACTAGAGTTCCCCTACTACAGGAAATTGTAGGACCTTGCCCCCTTCTGGTAGCCAAAAGGGCCAGGAATTTAAAAGACAGCCTGGTACACTCTGAATATCGGAGGACCGAAACCCCCAATTGGCTTACCTCCCAAACCTTAAAATGTACAGATGTGGTAGGTGTAATATTTGCTCATTGGTGGATAAAACAACTTGCTTCTTCATTTTATTAACTGTCTGACCCCTAGAGTAATTTACATGATTACCTGTCCCTGTGAAAAAGCCTATATAGGGAAAACCAAAAGACCACTAAAAGTATGTATAGCTTAACACTAGTGTTGAGCGAACCCGGACTGTAACGTTCGGGTCCGTACCGAACTTTCGGGTGTCCGTGGCACGGACCCGGACCCGGACCCGGACATTTCAAAAATCGTTCGGGTTTGACACTGAGGTCGAATATTTCTCCGACCCAGTGTGCTACGTGACCGGTTAGTGTCGGTACGGTAATCATCCGTACCGACACTACCGAAGATTCCCGTTTGGTCACTTTGTGAACAACTAACCGACGGGACGTCGAAGAGTTGTGCACCTCATTTTATCGTCTTGGGGCCTGGCTTGGGCTTGCTAAAAACTTTACAGGCCCAGGCCCAGGCCCAGGCACGGTGCCTGTGGGCTTTCAAGCCATGCCTGGGCTTGCAATGTCAGGCCCAAGCGAGTTGTGATCACAATTCGATATGTATGAAAATCACCAGAAAACCAAAAGGGATATATCCGAAAAAGTGTCCCTGTCCATTAGTACAT
>BLSH010414043.1:45489-67980 GCA_018402905.1 Glandirana rugosa | reverse complement strand
AATGAATCAGGCATGGATCCCACAAGACTTGTCTGTACCTTGTGCAGAATAAACATTTAGACCGGACTCGCACAGCCATTCATATACTTCTTTTTTTGAATAGGCCTCAATACAAAAAAAAAATACCATGTTGGCTACCTCCTCCTACTCCTCTACCACCGCCACTTCCACCTACACTACCACGGTCACGGCCTAGTCAACCTCTAGGCTCCTACTCCACATCCACCCCCCTTCCCATTTTTTTACTTGATTTTAATTTATTTTCCCTATCCCCATTTATTTGTAGGGCACTTGCCCTAGTTTGAAGATGATTTTAGAACAGTTATATGGTTTCTACCGTTAATTAATACTTTTCAGACACAGTTTGAAGATGATCCACATTCACCTCCATTTTTGCTTTTTTTTGTTTTTATTTTTTTTTAAATATTTAAAGTTATTTCCCTGTCCCCATTTTTTTTGTAGGGCACTTGCCCTACCCTTACCCCCATTTTACTTCCTTTTGCAGCCCTCTGGGGCTTTCCAGGACTTTGCTACAGCCATTTTTGTTCCTAAAAGTTCGGGTCTCCATTGATTTCAATGGGGTTCGTTGTCCGTGCGATCGTTCGGGTTCCGTCCGGACCCGGACCCGGACTTTGTCCCGAAGTTCGGACGGACCGGCAGAACCCGAACGTCCAGGTGTTCGCTCAACTCTACTTAACACGTCAGTAGTATTAAAAATTACAAAGACGGTGAGGAGAAACCCTTGGCCATACATTTTCACTAGTTCCATCAGGGAAACTCAACCTTAATGAGGGTGAAAGGAATTTATGCCCTTCAATTGCCAGCGAGGAGGGGAGACTTCGACACCATATGGCTCCAGAAGGAGAAAATGTGGTTCTACCTCCTGGACTCTATGGTGCCAAATGGACTCAATACTGAGTGTAGTCTGTCGGTATTCTTGGAATCTTAGACCCTTGTGAACTAATGGGGGTGCCCCCCCCACCTCCGTCTCCTCCTTCCTCCGCTCCTGCCCCCCCTTCCTTTCTCCCCCTTCCCTTTGATGTATGGTGGTGTTTACTTTACTGAGTGTAAGGTGGTGAATGAGGCGGGTGCTGTATAGGTATTGGACGCGTCCAGGTTGTGTAATTGAGAACGTTGTCAGCTTTTAAAGTGTTTGCTTTAGTGGTTGTAACAATTTCTCTGAAATTACTCCAAGGTTATGTTTTAAAGACTTTTGGTTCCATGTTATAAGTGACTTGGTGATACCCTATTCACCCTTTATATGCAGTCTGTTTTTGCACTTAGGAACCACACCTACATTTAGGTGTTGTCTAAAGGAGTGGTGAAGGCTACCACTAGGAGTGGTGAAGGCTACATGATAGCCGTCCCCACACAGACCTTACACTGTCAGTACGGGTGTATTTTTATTAAAAAAAATTTTGATGTTGGAACTGGAAGGGGCCATCTCCAAACTGTTCCCACAAAGTTGAGAGCATGAAATTGTCCACTATGTCTTGGTATGCTGACGCCTTAAGAGTTCTCTTCACTGGAACTAAGGGTCCAAGTCCAACCCCTGAAAACAACCCCACAACATAATCCCCACTCCACCAAATGATTTGGACCAGTGCCCTGGCTCGGCCCTCATCTTATACTCTCATGAGCTTTTGTTATTCAATAAGATTGCTGTCCTATCCCAAGATGCCTGCCTGGAACCCATAGCAGTGGACAATTGGTCCTCAATGGTCTCCTGCCAACCTGAAGAAACAGCACAGTGCCATCTTGAGGTTGGTGGATATACTGCAGCCCACAGTTGCCTACATATCCCCCATAAATTTCAAAGGGGCTTCACTGCAAGGTTTGCACATTTTGAACTTTAAGCTTCACAAAACTGTACACAAACCAAACCCGAGCAGACTCGCTCACCCCGTACCCTGTAATTTTATTGTTTGGACTCACAGACATATGCAGAGTATGAAAGACAAGGAATGACCTCACCATGACTCCATAAGAGAATAATTAAAATGATGACTGTGAAAGAGAATGTATAAAATAAAAAGTGACGATTTTGGATATTTCACATTCCTATCATGCTTACTTGTTTATACGTTCAAGGCAGATTTTTAATTGATTTGTCTAGTGACCCCGGTGCTCTCAACACCTCTGCATGCCATTCACACTCGTCAGGTGCAAGTGAAGCAAAGATAGCCTCTGGCAACACTAGACCTTCCCGCCCAGCACATATCTGTGTTATTATATTGCTTACTTTAAATTGATTTTTTATTTGACTTTCACAATTTACATTCTTGCTTTTCAATGACTGCATCCAGGACTTCCCCTCAAACAGCTATTTGTATTCCTCTGTATTCCTTCCTTATTCTGCAACAGCTGACATAAATCCTCAGTCACGTCGGTTGCACTGGTATCTATCAGTTGGACCTAACTGGTGAACTTGTAGAGGAGGGAGGAACACTATGACACAACCATTGTTCAGCTCTACTAATCTGGAAGCAGAGTCTCCATATATGAGCAAATACAGTATGTCTGCCTCCATGTATACAAGCAATCAAAACTGAGAGCTCATCATCCAGAAACTCTGGCTAATCTGTTTGATTATCTATTTCTTGGTTGTATATGGGAGTGATTGTCTATTTGTCGCTGCCCGTCACAGTGATTGCCCATTTGTTAGAAAATAAACAAAAAGAGCAGCGCCTATTAAGTGCAGTATGAAAGCACATTTAATGGATAAAAACAATAAGAAATACACTCACAAAGGGATGTAATGTTTTTATCCATTAAATGTGATTCCATACTACTAGGCACTGATCTTTTTGTTTGTTTTTGCTTACTACAGAGTTCGTCCTTGCTCTATGCCAGCCTGCAGCCCCTATGGGCAGTTTTTTGACTCCACTCACCTGGATTATTTATGGACAATATTGGACTGTCAATTTAGGCTACTGTGGGGGGGGGGGGGGTAGCTCAATGGGGATCACCTTCCCTGGATAAAAGCAGTCCAAACGGCAGATTTGCTTAAAATCTGGCTTGTAGCCAGGTTTATTTGCATATTGAAATCAAATTGAAATCAAAACAAAACAGAAAATAAATCTTTGCCATCCAGGCACTAACTAAATAGTACAGCTTTCCTAACTGACCGGTGTAGGGCTTTTCCCAGACACCCACAAAATATAGACAGTGCAAACCTTTTGTCTTAGTCCATAAGCAAACTACCCTGTGTAAGCTCTCTCAGACTGATGGCTCCTGAGTTCCAGGCCAGAGCAGAACTTTACTCTGAACCTGGTTATTTAAACCACCTGATGGTGGATTCCAGTGGACCACAAAATCTGGTCCGGAACCAACCCTGCCAAGGTGGCTGGTAAAACCCGGACTGGATTCCATGTTAGACCATTCCAAATGAATGCATGCGAGGTGACACATAGTGACCAACGATCACTTTGTCTCGCATAATGTCACATATCCCCCCCTCTGCTCAAGCCCCTGCGGCTGAGCAACTGTCCCAACCAGACAGTGGACCCGGGAAAGAGTATCCGCATTATTCAGGAATTTACCTACTTTATGCTCCACTGTGAACTTGAAAGCTTGCAGAGCGAGGAACCACCTTGTCAACCGACTGTTTTTCTCCTTATTATCACACATTCAATTAAAAGGGGGGAATGGTCAGTGACCAATTTGAATGATCTCCCCAATAGGTAATATTTCAGTGCATCTAAGGCCCATTTAATGGCTAAACATTCCTTCTTAACAATGGCATAGTTTTTCTCATGTCTGTTGAGTTTTCTGCTAAGATAGACTCTTCTCTGTTCCTATACTGTCCCGTCTCTGACTTGGGACAGTATAACACCCAGTTCCACATCAGAGGCGTCCGTCTGTACCACAAACTCCTTTGTGAAATTTGGGGTTACGACCACAGGTTGTGCACAAAGGGCTTGCTCCTACATTTGAAATGCCTCCTCTGCCTCCGGATTCCCCTTGATCATGACGGACCCTCTCCCATTCGTCAGGTCTGTCAGTGGGGCTGCAATGGTGGCAAAATTGAGAATAAAACGCCTTTAGTATTCTGTGATCCCAAGGAATGCACAAACTTGTTTTTTATTTATAGGTCGGGGCCACTTCTGAACTGCCTCAATGTTATTGAATTGAGGTTTGATTAGACCTCCTCCAAGCCTATGGCACACTTTCTTGGGTTGGCTGTGAGACCTGCTTTCCTAAGGGAATCTGCTACTGCCTGTACCCGGGGCAAATGGGATTCCCAATCTGGGCTGTGGATGACTACATCATCCAAATAGGCGGCTGTGTATTGGCGATGTGGTCTTAAGGACTTAACCATCATTCTCTGGAACGAGGCAGGAGCACCAAGCAAGCCAAAGGGCATCTGCTTAAATTGGAAGGACCCCTCGGGGGTAGAAAACACAGTTTTCTCTTTTGCTGACTTCGTTAGGGGTATCTGCCAATAACCTTTAGTCAGGTCTAAGGTAGTTATGTACCGACACTACCCAATCTGTCAACAAGCACGTCGACGCAAGCTATTGGTACGCATCAAATTTGGACTTGTTTAACTTTCAGAATTCATCACAAAACCTTATTATTCCATCTGGTTTTGGGACCAATACTATGGGGCTGGACCAGTCTCTCACGTCCAGCTCTAACATGTTCTTTACTTCATTTGCAACTGCTTCGTGCCTGGCCTCGGGTATTCTATAGGACTTTACATTTACACGGACACCTGGTTCCGTAATTATGTCATGCTGTATAACTGTGGTCAGTCCGGGCAGGTGAGAGAAAAAGTCTCTATGCATATTTATAAATTCTTTAATGTCCTTTTGTTGGGCCACTGACAAGGTTTCAGTTATGGGTACTTCAGGAGTCACGGGGGCCACGTCCTTTTGGGAGGTTGGCCTTGCCAGCAAAGTCTCACTGTCCTTCCAAGATTTCAAGAGATTAACGTGATATATTTGCTCGGTTTTCCTTTTCCCAGGCTGGTAAACTTTGTAGTTTACCTCCCCTACTCTTTCCATGATTTCAAAGGGACCTTGCCACTTTGCTAGGAACTTACTCTCAACGGTGGGGACTAGTACCAGCACTCTGTCACCAGGGTTGAAGACCCGGGTCTTGACAACCCGATTATAAACCCTTCTCTGGGCCTCCTGGGCTTGCTCCATATGTTCCCATACAAGCAGCATGAAGTTCAAAGAATGGAAAGTAGACCGCGCTGGAAACACAATCCCTCGTTTGGGGATATCGTCTGTAGGGAGATAGGGGTAGATCCCCAATATCCAGTGCCTCTATGGGGCGTGATCTGGAAATTTTGATGGTACGCCCTCTTGCGTGGCCTGGGCTGCTACCGCTGTAAACGACTTGACGGGTCGATTCACATATAAGATCAAATCCTAGATACGAATGGAGCGCCCGAGATAAAGGTGTAAAAGTTGCAAAGGTGGATTTTATTCGGTAGGAAGAATAGTAAAAAATTCCAACGCGTTTCGGGGGTCAAATTCCATCCCCCTTCCTCAGGGCTGTTGTTCAATCAGTTCAGATATCTGGATGTCAGTCCATATGGAGATCTGATGCATGTTCAAAGAGGCATCCTTACAAGCAGCATGACAGCAGCGATTCTATCTTGCATCAGTTAGATATGCTCAATGACGCTTCTATAAGGCGCGGTCGCTCCCTCCCACGTTTCTTTTACAACATCTAGAAATCCCCTGGGATGTCTCCCATACAGTAGCTCAAAAGGGGAGTAACCTGTAGATGCCTGAGGTACCTCTTGTATGGCAAACATGAGGTATGGCAGCAAAAAAAACTTTTTTAACATGCTTTTGAGGGTCTTGCGGGTGGTAGACAGAGGTACAGAGATGGGAGATTTTGAACAACTTACACAATTCTTTAGTTACTCGGGACATAAATGGGGTGCCTTGATCTGTCAATATGTCTTTTGGAATACCTACACAACAAAATACCTGGACAAGCTCTTTGGCAATAGTTTTAGCTGAGGTATTACGCAAGGGAATGGCTTCAGGATATCGTGTGGTATAGTCCAGTATTACCAGTATGTGATGATGGCCCCGGGCAGACTTTATTACTGGCCCCACCAGATCCATAGTAATCCTTTCAAAAGGCACTTCAATGATTGGTAATGGTACCAGCGGACTGAGAAAATGGGGCGAATTCGCAGAATACTGACACTCTGGGCATGACAATATTCTTTGACATCTGCATATAACCCGGGCCAATAGAATCTCTGCGTTATTCTCTCCCTGCTCTTTTAAATACCCAGATGTCCCCCCTTTATATGATCATGGGCCAAATGTAATACCATCCGGCGATAGGGTTTGGGAACCACTAGCTGCTCTACCTCCTCCTTTCCTTTCTTTACCACCTGATACAGCAAGTTATTTTTAAGAGCCATGTAGGGAAAAGACACCCCTACATTAGGTTCAACAGGTTTCCCATCTACCATTTTAATGTTTTCTATGGCTCTATTGAGTGTGGCGTCTTTCAGTTGTTCCGTACAAAAATCATCTTTTCTGACCTCTAAGTCAGGCACCACATTCTGCCCACTCTCCCTATTAGAGTCAGAGATAACTTCTTGTTCATTAACCTCCAGCTGGGAGCTGGATTCCAGCTCCTCCTGTTCCCCAGCCATTACAGAAAAAGGAAAAGGATCTTCTTCTTCCTCGGACACGACAACAGTTTTCTTTTCAATTTGGTAGCCAAAAGGATTTGAGTTCCCGTGTTTCTTCAGTAGGGGAAGCTCTGTCCTCCCGATGCTTTTTGTTTTCCCATAAACTCCAAAAGTGGGGAAAATCTCTCCCCACTAGGGCCTCATGACGCAGTGAGAGCACCACCCCCACTGAATGTGTCACCATGCCCCAAGGGGTATAACCCCAATAGTACTAGGGTGTAACTTTACAGGATTTACACACCTTTGATTAAGGTCACCACACTACCAGAATCTGGTAAAGGACTTGCGGACCCCTTACTTCCACCAGGGCCGGGTGATTTGTGTCCTGTTGCGCTGCAATGGCTTGTGCGACTTGGCGATTGGTTTCCTGCTGCTGGCGATTGCTCTCCTGTTGGGTTGCAGTGAGCTTTTAACACGGTCCCCATCTTGTTTAGGGAGATGCCCACCGAATCCACCACGTATGGGGGTTAGCTCAATGGGGATCACCTACCCTGGAAAAAGGCAGTCCACATGGCAGATTTGCTTAAAATCTGACTTGTAGCCAGGTTTATTTAAAGGGTTGCAAATTGAAACCAAAATAAACAAAACAGAAATTAAATCTTCGCCATCCAGGCACTAACTAAATAGTACAGCTTTCCTAACTGACCGGTGTAGGGCTTCTCCCAGACACCCACAAAACCTAGACCGTGCAAAGCTTTTGTCTTAGTCCATAAGCAAAGTTCCCTGTGTCAGCTCTCTCAGGCTGATGGTTCCTGAGTTCCGGGTCAGAGGAGAACTTTCCTCTGAACCTGGTTATTTAAACCACCTGATGATGGATTCCAGGGGACCACAAAATCCGATCTGGAAACCAACCCTGCCAAGGTGGCTGGTAAAACCCGGACCGGATTCCACCTTAGATCATTCCAAATGAACACATGTGAGGCGACACATAGTGACAATCGAGCACCTGGCCTCGCATAACTTCACACTACCCTGTTCGGTATATGATTCCCATGATCCCTGTATAGCCTTTGTTGAGAGTGCAGTGTGATTTGTCTTTCTGTATCTATTGCCCATTTGTTGCCTGCCTATTGCATTGATTGTCCACTTGATGCCTTCCTACTGCAGTGATTGCACATTTGGGTCCTGCCTATTGTAGTGACCTAGCGCAGTGATTGCCCATTTGTTGCCTGCCTACTTTAGTGATTGCCTGTTTGTTGCCTGCTATTGCAGTGATTGCCCATGTGTTGCCTGCCCATTTGCAGTAATTGCACATTTGTGGCCTGCCTATTGCAGTGATTACCCATTTGTTTCCTGCCTATTGCAGTGATTGCCCATTTTTTGCCTACCTACTGCAGCGATTGCCCATTTGTTGCCTGCCTATTGCTGTGATTGCCCATTTGTTGTCTGCCTATTGCAGTGATTACCCATTTGTTTCCTGCTTATTGCAGTGATTGCCTATTTGTTGCCTGCCTATTGCAGTGATTACCCATTTGTTTCCTGCTTATTGCAGTGATTGCCCATTTGTTGCCTGTCTATTGCAGTGAATGCCCATTTGTTGCCTGTCTATTGCAGTGAATGCCCATTTGTTGCCTGCCTATTGCTGTGATTGCCCATTTGTTGTCTGCCTATTGCAGTGATTACCCATTTGTTTCCTGCTTATTGCAGTGATTGCCTATTTGTTGCCTGCCTATTGCAGTGATTACCCATTTGTTTCCTGCTTATTGCAGTGATTGCCCATTTGTTGCCTGTCTATTGCAGTGAATGCCCATTTGTTGCCTGTCTATTGCAGTGAATGCCCATTTGTTGCCTGCCTATTGCTGTGATTGCCCATTTGTTGTCTGCCTATTGCAGTGATTACCCATTTGTTTCCTGCTTATTGCAGTGATTGCCTATTTGTTGCCTGCCTATTGCAGTGATTACCCATTTGTTTCCTGCCTATTGCTGTGATTGCCCATTTGTTGCCTGCCTATTGCAGTGATTACCCATTTGTTTCCTGCTTATTGCAGTGATTGCCCATTTGTTGCCTGTCTATTGCAGTGAATGCCCATTTGTTGCCTGCCTACTGCAGTGATTACCCATTTGTTTCCTCCCATTTGCAGTGATTGCCATTTGTTGCCTGCCCATTGCAGTGATTACCCATTTGTTTCCGGCCTATTGCAGTGATTGTCCATTTGTTGCCTGCCTATTGCAGTGATTGCACATTTGTTGCCTACCTACTGCAGTGATTGCACATTTGTTGCCTGCCTATTGCAGTGATTGCCGTTTGTTGCCTGCCTATTGCAGTGATTGCGCATTTGTTGCCTGCTTATGGCATAGAAACATGGAGGGTGGTATCCCCCAAAGGGGATGAACCACTTTGAGAGGGGTCTTCAAGTCTAATCTTAGGTCTCACTACTTGCTTACCTTGGCCTTGCATATCCCCTCCCACAGCTCCACCCGCTGCGTCACCCAATGTCACCAGACTTCTTAGCGGAAGAAACGCGTTGGGTTACGTCCCCCCTGGTCATTGTGAGATCATCCATGTTTTATGGGCCCTATTGTATCTTCATTGATGTAAGTGTTTTTAACCTTTCTTATTAAAAAGAGTTATACGGTTTTAAACTATGTAGATTTTCTTTTATTTCATGGCTTGAGTAATATATTTGGAGTTCCTACTACTTGGGGTATCCTGGATTTATATAATTTTAAATCACTGCGGAAATTTATACACTGATATCGGAGAGATAATTGTGGAGGTGGAGACGTATATGAGGATCCATACGTTCCACTTGAGTACATCCATGCGAAATTCCTAGCGCTTTCTGGTAAGCGTTTAGTGTATCTGGTGGCGGATTCTCACGAATTGATTGGTGATGGTCACTGGTTAACATATATGATGTTATGAACACTGCCTGTATTTATTCATTCTTCAATCAAAGTTTTCTGTTCAAGCACAGACACTTTATTGCCAGTTTGGAAAGTTTATTACATAAAGCACGGACACTTTTGTGGAACACTGAGCACTATTAATAATCACTGCATAAATCTTTTTGCACTTATTGTCTGGAAACAGATTAGGAAAATGTATTGTTTACATAGTATTTGTGCACCTTAAATATTTATTATTTTATATGAACCCAGTCACTACGGGGTTTTTGATATTTGAATTTTGGATTCACTTCGTAAGTGCTGCACTATTTTTAGCATAGCTCTAAAACATGCATTGGTCACCCCCATTCTTAAAAAGCCAACCTTGGACCCTACCAATCTTAACAGTCTACGCCCTATCTCCTTGCTCCCCTTTTCCTCTAAACTCCTTGAACACCTTGTCTACAACCAACTGAATGACCACCTCATTAAGAATAACCTTCTTGATCCCCTTCAATCTGGATTTTGCGCTCAACACTCCACAGAAACTGCTCTTCTAAAACTCACAAATGACCTACTAACCGCTAAAACCAATGGACATTATTCTGTACTCCTACTCCTGGACCTTTGGTATGCCTTTGATACAGATGACCACCCCCTCCTCCTCAAAAAACTTTACTCCCTCGGCATCCATGATTGTGCTCTTCGGTGGCTCTCATCCTACCTATCCAATTGCACCTTCAGTGTCACTTACAATTCTACCTCCTCCTCTCCTCTTTCTTTTTCTGTCGGGGTCCCCCAAGGTTCTGTTCTTGGACCTCTCTTATTTTCAATATACACCTCTTCCCTGGGTCGGCTGATAGCCTCCCATGGCTTTCAATATAATTTCTACACTGACGATACCCAAATCTACCTCTCCACCCCCCCCCCCCCCCCAACTCACTCCATCAGTCTCCTCACGCATTACTAACTTATTAACAGACATATCTGCCTGGATGTCCCACCACAAAACCAAGCTCATAATATTTCCTCCCCCACGTGCCTCTCCCCTGACTTCTCTGTCAAGAGAAATGGCACAACCATCCACCCATCCCCACATGCCAGGGTGCTTGGTGTCATCCTGGACTCTGAACTCTCCTTTTGGCCCCACATCCAGTCACTTTCCAAAGCACTTTCCAAAGCTCAACCTCCGCAACAACTCTAAACTACGTCCTTTCCTAACCAATGAAACCACAAAGCTCCTGATTCACTCCCTGGTTATCTCTCGTCTCAACTACTGCAACTCCCTCCTCACTGGTCTACCTTTAAATAGACTATCCCCCTCCATTCCATCATGAATGCTGCTGCCAGACTCATCCACCTTACAAACCGTTCAGCTTCTGCCACCCCTCTCTGCCAATCCTTCCATTGGCTGCCACTCGCCCAACAAATTAAATTCAAAATACTAACAATGAGCTACAAAGCCATCCACAACTCTGCTCCCAGCTACATCACCAACCTAGTCTCAAAATACCAACCTAACCGTCCTCTTCGCTCCTCCCAAGACCTCCTGCTCTCTAGTTCCCTCATCACCTCCTCCCATATTCGCCTCCAGGACTTCTCCCGAGCCTCTCCCATCCTCTGTAATTCTCTACCCCAATCTGTCAGACTGTCTCCAAATCTATCCACTTTCTTCAGGGAAGCCTATCCTGCCTCCACCTAGCAACTACACTTTTATTTTCTTCATCAGCCCATCCCCCACAGCTATTACCCTCTCGTATCATTTGACCCTCCCTCCTAGATTGTAAGCTCTAACGAGCAGGGCCCTCTGATTCCTCCTGCATTGAATTGAATTGTATTGTCTGCCCTAATGTAAAGTGTTGCACAAACTGGCAGCGCTATATAAATCCTGTATAATAATAATAATGAGTGAACTCATCTGGGCAAGCTGGGTTCCTGGGAGGACTTGAAAATACAGCTCAGCAGAGAGGAGGTCTTATATTAAGACAAAAGCAAAAAAACAAAAAAAGGGTTCCGAGCTCAACTTGCGGACCAGTCTGCCACCAAGCCAAATTCATCTGTCTAACAGTTCAGCGTTTAAAAGGCAGGGGATTGGTTACACACATTTGCAAGTGTATGTGTAAGCTGCAGGCCCCGACAAGGCTCCCTGTATACTGCAGACCTAACTCTATATAAGAGGCTTCACAGTGGAAGCACATACAATTTAATGGATAGATGGAGGACAGGTGACTGGAGGAGCCCAACCCTCCTTAAAGGCCTTTCCAGAGCTCCTTGCTGTAGTGGCCAGTTATAGATGGGGGACAGTGACTTTGTTTTCTGTATAGGTCTTATATTAAGGCTTAAATGGCAACTTTAAAAATACACAATTCATTTAAATAACATGCTTGGGAGATGCTTTGAATGAAGTAGTCTACCTGTACAATGTACTCCAGCAAGGGACATTAAAAAAAAAAAACTATTGCCACTAAATGAAAGTACTTTCCCGCCAGTTTCTGTTTTTAACAAAGCGGCAAGGGGATCCTGGCTAATGTCAGCCAGGGATACTGGGGAGCTGTCATTTGTGGGGGTGCAACAGGAGAGGATCCTTGTTGTAGGTCATCATGTCCACATGTCTTTGTAACTAACAAGGGGTACTCATTGATGTAGGGGGAGGCTTGATATCTTGAAGTCCTTTTAGAAGACTCTAACATCCACTGGCTCAGGGATGGGGGTGGGATATGAGGCCCCATGTTTGGGACCATGCTGCACAATGTAAATCCAACATCAATCACGTCATATAGCGATGCACATTTGTCATTCATCACGATAAGTGATGCACTGATGACCTGCCGATACAAACATGATGATCTGCGCAATAAGATCCTCTCCAGTTGCTACTGCTGTTGCAAATGGCAGCTCCCAGGTTGGCTTGCTGGGTGTCAACAAACTGGTTGGGGATGATGGCTGAAGTCATTGACCAAAAATGATATCAGCGAGGATGCCCACCGGCTTGTTTACAATTTAAACTGGATGGTGGGTGGCTAGAAGCTGTCATTTAGTGATGGAAGTAGTACCTCGACCAAATAAATAATTTCTGGCTTCAGCAGAGAACAGTTTGGTTCGGGTCGACTCGAAACTGAAGGTCATCTCTAATGCTTAAATATTGAAGCAATTGCCAATTTGTTGCATATTTATTTCTGTGATTGATGGAGTTGTATTTTAACGACTGCCCGTTTGCTGTCTGCATATTGTAATGACTGAATTATTGTTGCCCATGTGATGCCCAATGTGCTGTAATGGTTGCACATCTGTTGCCCCCATGTAGTATAATGATTGCCTGCTTACTGCACATACACCAATCAGCCGTACCTTGACCACAGACAGGCTTAGTGATTAACATTGGTTACCCCATTATAATATCAGTGGGATATATTAGGCAGCAAGTGAATATGAAGTTGATGTGTTGAAAGCAGAAAAAGCTTTAATTTCAGTTTGTTGTGAGGTTGTGTAGACACAGGCCAGTCGGGGTGCCCATTCTGACCCATGTCTTCATCCAAAACTGCCTACGACGAGCATTTGAGCATCAGAAGTGGACCACAGAGCAATGGAAGAAGGTGGCCTTGTCTGATGAATGCTGTTTTCTTTTCCATCTTATGGATGGTCAGGTGTGTGTGCGTCGCTAACTTGGGGAAAGGTTGGCACCAGGTTGCAGTAAGGGAAGATGGCAAGCCGGTGCAGGCAGTGTGATGTGTTGGGCAATGTTTTGCTAGGAAACCTTGGGTCCTGCCATTCATGTGGATGTTATTTTGACAGGTACCTCCTACCTAAACATTGTTGCTGACCAAGTACACCCCTTCATGAAAACAGTTTACCCTGATGGCAATGGCCTCTTTCCACAAGATAATGCGCTTTGCCACACTGCAAAAATGGTTCAAGAATGGTTTAAGGAACACAACAACAAGTTTGAGGTGCTGACTTGGCCTCCAAATTCTCCATATCTCAATCCAATCGAGCATCTGTGGGATGTTCTGGAGAAACACAATCCAATCCATGGAAGCCCTACCTCACAACTTACAGGACTTAAAGGATCTGCTACTGATGGATTGGTGCCAGACACCACAGCATGCCTTCAGAGGTCTAGTGGTATTCATGCCTCAAAGGGTCAGGGCTTTATCTATAGTTACTGCTAGGTCCACTTTAACCTCTTATTTATCAGGGTATCAAGGTTAAAGAAAGATCACAATCACTTTTATTGGGTTTTGAAGGTGCCCCACCTTCCCCACTGTTGGTGCCCATGGTGGTTCCTGAGCTCTCCCATTACTCCAGCACCAGGGAATTGCTCCTACAGTTACAGATGCAGGTGATCGGGACTGATGAACGCGATGTGGGTCACATCACTCCTGGGTTCACAGCTTCATTCCTCATCTACTGTAGCCAAGGGCAGAGCTAATCAAGCACGATCTATGCTTGAGTAGCTGCATTGGATGGCAGTGGAGACATTGGGGGTCCAAAAGACCCCCAATGTCTCTATAAAAAGAAACTGTCACCTACTCGCTAGTGCTATCACATAGGGGGCTTATCAGCCTCCCCAGGATAACAATAAAGTTAAACAAAGAAAAAAAATTAAAAAAAAATGTAAAGAAATATAAATCATATAAAGTACATAAACATATTTTAAAAATGTTTAGCGCACCCTTGTCATCCCTTGTGCACACCTCAACCACTTGCCGACCGTCAACCGCAGGTTGACGGCGACAAGAAGGCTCGATATCGCAAAACGCCGTCATACGACGGCGGGTGCGATATCATGCACTGTGAGCGTGCCGCCGGAGGCGTGCCCGCGCGCTCACTGTGTTCGGGGGGGCCAGGGAGCGGGTGCGGCGGACTCGATCTCCGCCGGCTAACCGCAATGCCTCCCTCGCAGTGAAAGAACGGAGGTCCGTGTAAGTAAACACAGATCTCCGTTCTGTGAGAGGGGGAAGGGCTGTGATCACAGCCTTCCTCTATATCAGGGATATGCAATTAGCGGACCTCCAGCTGTTGCAAAACTACAAGTCCCATCACGCCTCTGCCTCTGGGTGTCATGCTTGTGGCTGTCAGAGTCTTGCTATGCCTCATGGGACTTGTAGTTCTGCAACAGCTGGAGGTCTGCTAATTGCATATCCCTGCTCTATATGGAAGCCGTGATCATCCCCTTCCCCCAGCCAGGGCAGTCCCCCCACAGTAAGAACACGCCCAGGGAACACAGTTAACCCTTAGAGCGCCCCCTGCAGGTTAACCCCTTCACTGCCAATGGCATTTACACAGTAATCAGTGCATTTTATAGCACTGATCGCTGTATAAATGCCAATGGTCCCAAAAAAGTGTCAAAATGGTCCGACATGTCCGCTGAAATATCGCAGTACCGCTAAAAATCGCAGATCGCCGCCATTACTAGTAAAAAATAAAAAATAAAATAAAAACCCCAGAAATGAATTCTCATCGTCCGTAAACTCGGGCACTTTTGCGCAAACCAATCAATAAGAGCTGATTGCGATTTTTTTTATCACAAATATGAGGCAGAATATAAATCGGCCAAAACCGGTGAAAAAAAAGTTTTTTTATATTTTTTTTTTGGATTTGTATTTTAGCAAAAAGTAAGAAATTTGTTTTTTTTTTTGCAAAATTGTCGCTCTTCTTTTGTTTATAGCGGTGATCAGAAATGACACAGCGGTGATCAAATACCACCAAAAGAAAGCTCTATTTGTGGGAAAAAAAGGACGCAAATTTCGTTTGGGTACAACGTCGCACGACCGCGCAATTGTCAGTTAAAGTGACGCAGTGCCGAATCGCAAAAAGGGCTCTGGTCCTAAAGTGCGAAATCCTTCCGGGGCTGAAGTGGTTAAAGTGATATTAAACCCAAAAGCAGAAATGTGTTATGTTGCAGCTTACCAATCATTAGATGTGGTGGCTGCATTTGTTTTCTTTTTTTTTTTGTGTTTTTCCCCTCTGTTTTCACCTGGTGACCTGGCCAGCATTTCACTTCCGGTATTAGAGAGCTCCCACTCTGGATGAAGGAGCACGGGGGGCACAGCAGACAGCAGTATTGTCAGTCCGGGGCGGGGGAGAGTGTTAGATGTACTAGAAGATTTAGATGTACTAACACAATGAAGTCAAACTCCAGCTAATTGTAAGCACCCCTGTCACTGATAAATGGTTTGTCTCCACTCTCCCAAAAGATACATTTGCAGGACAGCTTGTTCTTTTGAAAAACAACAGACTTAGTGGCCAAATCACCAGGGAAAAATAAAGAAAAGTAAGCCTAACGTAGATAACTAATGCAGCCATCAAATCTAAGAATTGGTAAGCTGCAATAAAAAAAAAGTTTGCTTTGAGTTTCATACCACTTTAAATAAAATACGTAACATTGGGCGAGCATGTGTATGTAAAATACATTGCACAACAAGTGCGAGGTATCGTCACAAACATCGGACTGAGAGCAAAAATTCTACGCCACGGGTAACCCTAAACTAATAGCCTGTAAAGGGACTTGACCACTTCACCCCCGGAAGGATTTCCCACTTTAGGACCAGAGCACTTTTTGCGAATCGGCACTAACTGACAATTGCGCGGTTGTGCGACGTTGTACCCAAACGAAATTTGCGTCCTTTTTTTCCCCACAAATAGAGCTTTCTTTTGGTGATATTTGATCCCCTCTGCGTCATTTCTGATCACCGCTATAAACAATTTTGCAAAAAAAAAAACAACAATATTTCTTACTTTTTGCTAAAATACAAATCCAAAAAAATATATAAAAAAACATTTTTTTTCCTCGGTTTTGGCCGATTTATATTCTTCCTCATATTTTTGGTAAAAAAAAATTGCAATTAACATTTATTGATTGGTTTGCGCAAAACTTGCCGCATTTACGGATGATGAGAATTCATTTTTGGGGTTGTTATTTATTTATTTTTTTTTACAGATCGCGGCGATCTGCGATTTTTAGCGGGACTGCGATATTGCAGTGGACATGTGGGATATTTTGACACTTTTTTGGGACCAATGACATTTATACAGCGATCAGAAATTTAAATATCCACTGATTACTGTGTAAATGTCATTGGCAGTGAAGGGGTTAACCTGCAGGGGGTAGTGAAGGGGTTAACTGTGTTCCCTAGGCGTGTTCTAACTGTGAGGGGGTGGGGCTGTTATGGGCATAAGAGATCTAACTGATCCCAGTGACAGGGATCAGTAGATCTCTTATGTCCCCATTGACAGCGTGGGGAACCGCCGTGTTTACATTGGTAGTTCCCCATTCTTTTGCTCTGGCTGTTCATCGCGGCTCGCCAGCAGACATCGGGTTCGCCCGAGCCGCGGGCACACTCCTCCGGAGTACAGCGGGCACAACCCCTAGCGGCCACTCTGCAAATCGACATTTATTTACGGGGATTCGCAGGAGACGTCCACACTGCTGCAGTAAATATACTGCGCGCGGTGTGGAAGTGGTTAAAGTGTCACCTATGGAGAATTTTGGGTACCATTGTTTGTCGCCATCTCACGAGCGTGCGCAGTATTAAGGTTGGACATGTTTGGTATCTATTTACTCGATGTAACCCCATCTTTTAAATTATACAACAAAATAAGTATTGGATTGCATTTTTTTGCATTAAAATGTATTTTAGTGTATTTTGTCATGGCATGACAAATAGCTGCACAAATGTTGTGCGACATAAAAAAATTGCAACTGCTGCAATTTTATTTTCATGGGTCTCGGCTTTCAGAAAATACTTTTTGGGAGGTTTAAAGGTAACTCCACTTTCATGAGAAAAAAATAAATAAATCTAGCATATACAGAAGTTTACATACCCTGGCAGAATTTATGATTTCTTGGCCATTTTTCAGAGAATATGAATGATAACACAAAAACTTTTTTCACTCATGGTTAGTGTTTGGCTGAAGCCATTTATTATCAATCAACTGTGTTTCCTCTTTTTAAATCATAATGACAACTGAAACTACCCAAATGACCCTGATCAAAAGTTTACATACCCTAGTGATTTTGGCACACAAGTTGAAACAAAGGGGGTTTGAAAGGCTATTAAAGGTAACCATCCTCACCTGTGATCTGTTTGCTTGTAATTAGTGTGTGTGTGTATAAAAGGTCAGTGAGTTTCTGGACTCCTGACAGACCCTTGCATCTTTCATCCAGTGCTTCACTGATGTTTCTGGATTCTGAGTCATGGGGAAAGCAAAAGAATTGTCAAAGGATTTGTGGGAAAAGGTAGTTGAACTGTATAAAACAGGAAAGGGATATAAAAAGATATCCAAGGAATTGAGAATGCCAATCAGCAGTGTTCAAAATGAGGGGTTCTGTTAAAACCAAACCACAGTCAGGTAGACCAACTAAAATTTCTGCCACAACTGCCAGGAAAATTGTTCGGAATGCAAAGAAAAACCCACAAATAACTTCAGGACTCTCTGAAAACGTGGTGTGGCTGTTTCAAGAAGCACAATAAGGAGGCAAATGCTACAAAGTATCCCACTTACAATTACGCCAAACAGCACAGAGACAAGACTCAAACCTTCTGGCTCAAAGTCATTTGGAGTGATGAGACCAAAATTGAGCTTTTTGGCCACAACCATAAACTCTTCATTTGGAGAGGAGTCAACAAGGCCTGTGAAACACGGAGGTGGATCGCTGATGTTTTGGGGATGTGTGAGCTACAAAGGCACAGGAAATTTTGTCAAAATTGATGGCAAGGTGAATGCAGTATGTTATCAAAAATACTGGAGGAATATTTGCATTCATCAGCCAGGAAGCTGTGCATGGGACGTACTTGGACATTCCAACATGACAATGATCCAAAACACAAGGCCAAGCCGACCTGTCATTGGCTACATCAGAATAAAGTGAAGGTTCTGGAGTGGCCACCTCAGTCTCCTGACCTCAATATCATTGAGCTTCTCTGGGGAGATCTCAAACACGCAGTTCATGCAAAACAGCCCAATAATTTCCAGGAACTGGAGGCTTTTTGCCAAGAGGAATGGGCAGCTTTACCATCTGAGAAGAGATCCTCATCCACAAATCCCACAAAAGACTTCAAGCTGTCATTGATGTTAAAGGCGGTAATACACGGTATTAAGAACTGGGGTATGTAAACTTTTGATCAGGATCATTTGGGTAGTTTCTGCTGTTATTATGATATAAAAACAGTAAACGCAGTTGATTGATAATAAATGGCTTCAGCCAAACACTAACCATAAGTGAAAGAAAAGTTTTTGTGTTCTCATTCATATTCTCTGAAAAATGGCCAAGAAATCATAAATTCTGCCAGGGTGTGTAAACTTATGAGCACAACTGTACAATTGCGATACAAGTCATGTTGTAATTGAATGTTATTAAAAATGACCTTTCCTTTTCAATCTGCAGCCGTTCTAATATTCTGTAAAATGCAATCTGGCAACCTGGAGGTATTCTGTTCACAGATGATATACAGAACACCCCCCAGAAATGTAATTTCCTGTTTGTGTGATTGGCTTACTGATTTTCCCAGAAGTCGGCACTAAGATGCAAATCAGATTTTTGGCAACAAAAATTTCATTTTTGGTGAGATTCTCCCAATGGGAAATCACATCTAAAGGGATGCAGACCCAGCAACTTTCCTCATTAGAGCCCTGCAGGTGCAGCAGCTGGTTGATAATTATGAAACCACTCCCATTACAGAACAGGGGCACAGAGGAACAAACAGTGATTTCAGAATAACAAAAGGTAGGAATCTGCAACAACGTTTGTTACAATCCCTGCAATGTGCACAGATCACCCAGAGGGGAATGTTTTTTTCTCAACAAAAGTGAAGTTACACTTTAACCACTTGCTGACCAGCCACCGCCATGATACTGCGGCAGGTCGGCTCTTCTGCGTGGACCGCTGTAGGTGTACGGCGGTCTGTGCATGGGAGATTGCGGGCACGCATGCCACGGGAGTGTGCCTGCGGGTCAGGCGGACTCGATGTCCGCTGGCGACCAACGATTGCGGCGTACAGAGGCAGAATGGGGATCTGCCTATGTAAACAAGGCGATCCCCGTTCTGACAGGGAACATCTCAGAGATCTTTTGTTCCCAGTGATCTGGAACAGCGATCTCTGTCATGTCCCTGGCAGCCCATCCCCCCCTACAGTTAGAACACCCAAGAAACACAGTTAACCCCTTGATCGCCCCCTACAGGTTATCCCCTTCCCTGCCAGTATCATTTGTATAGCACTGATCAATGTAATAATGTCACTGGTCCCCATAAAGTGTCATTTGGGATCAGATTTGTCCCCTGCAATGTCGCAGTCCCACTAAAAATTGCAGATCGTCGCCATTACCAGTAAAAACAATAAAAAATAAAAGTCCCTAAATCTATCCCATATGTTGTAGATGTGATGACTTTTGTGCAAACCAATCAATATACGCCTATTGCGTTTTTTTTTTTACCAAAATATATAGAAGAATATATATCAGCCTAAACTGATGAATAAATTTGTTTTTTGTATAGTTTTTTTTTTTGGACATGTATTGAAAAAAATTGTTTTCTTTTCAAAATTTTCGTTCTTTTTTTAGTTTATAGCACGAAAAATAAAAACCACAGAGGGGATCAAATGCCACAAAAAAAGCTCTATTTGTGGGTAAAAAAAGGACGTCAATTTTATTTGAGTACAGCGTCGCACGACCGCGCAATTGTCAAAGTGACGCAGTGCCGTATAGCAAAAAAAATGGCCTGGTCATTAAGGGGGTAAATCCTGCCGGGGCTGAAGTGGTGAAAGTCATTTCTAGCAAAAAATACAGATTTTAAAATGTGTCCAAATAATCTTTAAAAAATTTGCTCCGTGAAACAAGTGGTTAGAGAGTAAACTCCACTTTTGCTAAAAAAAAAGCATTCCCCCCTGGGTGCTCTGTGTACATTGCAGGGATCTTAACAAACTTTGTTGCAGATTCCGACCTTTTGTTATTCTGGAGGAATAGCGGTTTGTTTTTCTGTGTCCATGTGCTGAGTGAATCTTTATGGGAGTGGTTATAGGCAATTCAGCGTTTCGGGCGTACTATGTACGTCCAAAGAATGAACCTTTAATCACAAGCTGATGGCTGCCAGCTCTCGGCTTCAAAGTGAATTGGCGCCTCCATAGCTTTCACACAGCCAGCAGCATGGTGCCCCCTCCTCCTGCCATTGCCCCCGCCCCTCCTCCCATGATTCCCGAGCTGTCCCATGCTCACCGATGCCCGGAAATACAGTCAGCGAGATTGCAGTGAGACTGAGGCAAATCCATGCAGGGCGCAGGGGCGCTGCCCTCCTCATCCATGCGCCCGGTCCCTAATCTACATGCAGGGCGTCGGGTGCATGGATTCCAATGGGGCTTTTTTTTTTTTGAAGCACATGATTAGAGCCTGAGGCTCTAATTGGCTTAAAAAAAAAAGTGGACTCACTGCACCCTGAGCCCACCCAGTTGTGTGACAATAGCCAATTAATATGCGCTATTGTCTTCCTGATTCTCCTCCTGGCCAATCAGGGAGTCTTAGGATCCCCTGGCCAATCGTGTCTCACTTCCTGTTCGGTGGGGAGGTGAATGTCTCTCTGTGTGCTGCAGATGGCGTCTTTGAAGTCCGGCCGGGAGAAGCGGTCAGAGAGGCCCCGGCTCATCCTTCCCCCTGCCTCCTAAGGTAAGGCATCTGATTGGCACATTCATGTCCGTCGCCGGTGGGGGTGGGAGTAAAGTTGCCACATCATCCCTTTAATCCAGGACACATATTAATTAATTACACAGGTTGTTCTGTGGTTGATTAAGGTGGTAATTAAACTCGCGTGGTGCCTTATCTGCATTAAATTAGCCTCAGAACAACCTGTGTAATTCATATGTGTCCTGGATTAAAGGGATGAGGTGGCAACCCTAGGTGGGGGAGGGGGCTGGTATGTGGAATCGCCGCCGTCTGTCTGCGGCTAATGTCTCCATAAGGAGTACCTGTAACCTGCCCAATGCTATCACATGGGGGTTCATTAACCCCTTGTGATAGCAACCAAGTAAAAATAAATAAATAAATAAAAGAAAAAAGTTAAAAAAAATCTAATTATAATAAAATATATATATTAAAAAAGTGCAGAAAACCCCCCTGTAGCGCAGCACACCTGCGCAAACGCAAATGCCAGCCCAGGGTGTGCATGTAAACCGCAGTCGCACCAAACGTGCGGCATATAGCTGCGAACGTCAGAGTGAGAACGATAATTCTAGCACAAGAGCTACTAGTTAAAGTGATTGTAAAGTCTTGTTTTTTTTAAAACAACAAACGTCATACTTACCTCCTCTGTGCAGTGGTTTTGCACAGAGTGGCCCCGATCCTCCTCTTCTGGGGTCCCCCAGTGGCGCTCCTGGCTCCTCCTCTCCTTGAGCGCTTTCCCGGGGGGCACTCGTGCGGGGTGGGGGGGGGCGCTCCCGTGTCCTCCTGCTGCATCCATTGACACAGACAGCAGGACTTGGTCCCATTCATTGGATTTGATTGACAGCAGCGTTAGCCAATGGTTGTGCTGCTATCAATCTATCCAATGAGGACCCAAGATACCAGCTGGGGCAGTTGTGCTCGTCCCCATCACTGGAAAGATCGGGCTCAGGTAACTACTAGGGGGGCTCTAGGGGCTGGTGCACTTAACGAGGTTTTTTCATCTTTTTTTTTTTTTTTAATATGGATTTTATTGAAAAATTTTCCATAAATTACAGATTATTTCCAAAGTTTTACACATAGTCAGGTCATTGCATCGGACCGATGTACAGAGAATTTTTGGAGCAATTCACGTGGTCGGGGATCTCGGGGGGATCATCAATGGACTCGGGCTAGAAAGGTCACTACCCCTGCTCGTGTTGACGGGGTCGACCATAGAACCCAGGAGTAACCTATCTAACTATCGTCGTGTTGGTAACCGATTGCGACGACAGTTAGTTTAGGTTACTTACCCTGGTTCAGGACGACAGACACAGTTACCTACGTCGTCCTCCTGTGCC
>BLSH010414043.1:0-17188 GCA_018402905.1 Glandirana rugosa | reverse complement strand
TGAAGTGGGGGGGGAGAAGATGTGTACTAAGAGGGGATATTTTAGGAGTAGAGGATTTGTGCTAGGAGGTGTGGATTTTTTGGGGGGTCATCTAAGCTGTGGGGAATTGGGGGAGGGGCGGATTTGTATTGGGAGGAGGGGGGGTTTATGCTTAGGGGGTAAGCATTCAGATTAGTGCTCAGTGTTTTTGTTGGGGGATTTTTGCTGACACATATTGCTCATAAATCTTGGGGGGGGGCTTAGTTTGGCATGTTTGCCCTGGGCTCTAGATGACCTTGTCCCGGCACTGGTCACAGGGGTTGTTTCCACTGTACCATTGTTTGTTTTCGCTATCATATTGTGTACCCAGCTTGTAGGTGGGGGGTGCAGCGTGGTGCGGATTCAATAATTCACGCAGGCAGGTGCAATAAACTTAAAGAAATGCAGCGACAGTTCACAACAAACACGGTGGGAAGTCACACTCATGGATCAGAAGCGTGAAAGGAGTAGATTCCAGCCAGAATGACAGTTGTGAGGGGGCTGAATGTGGTCTGGCCATCTGGTTCCCAATCGGGAGAGATGAAGCCCTACTCTTACTCTCCTAGTCGGGAACCTTTTGCCAACATTGTTACTGTCCATGAAAGATTGGATACCTGCCCCTAATCTGTCCTACTCGCCAAAGGGAGCCAAAACCTGGAAGCCAGGACCTTAATTAGGCTCTGCCTGACCCAAGATGGTGCTTGAGTCACATAGCCAGGACCTTAAATAGGCTCTGCCTGACCCTAGATGGCGCTTGAGTCACGTAGCCAGGGGCTTAAATAGGCTCTGTCTGACCCAAGATGACGCTTGAGTCACGTAGCCAGGACCTTAAATAGGCTCTTCCTGACCCTAGATGGCGCTTGAGTCACGTAGCCTGGGGCTTAAATAGGCTCTGCCTTACCCTAGATGGTGCTTGAGTCACGTAGTCAGGGGCATAAATAGGCTCTGCCTGACCCTAGATGGCACTTGAGCCACGTGAGAAGGCAGCATCGGGTAGGATAGCTTTCCCAGTGACCCAGGACACAATAGAGGAACCTTGTTCCTCCTGGCTTCTTCTCCAGCAACACTGCTGCTGCGGAAGAGCAACAACCTGCCGTGGAGAAAGTAGATTGCACCTGCCTACAAAATTGATGTCCATTTTTCAAAAGGAGGGTTCGGATATGTAGAAAAAAAGGGATTTTTTTTTTAAATCTTAGTAGCCAATAAGAGTTTAGGATATCTGTGACTTCACAGGATTTGACTGGAAAAGCCAATTAGAGCAAACCTACCACCTTAAAGGGGTGGGATTTTTTTTAAAATTCACATTAAAGTGGTTGTGAACGTTATACTTCTCCTTACTTTACATGGTAGGCCAGGGCATGAAAAATAAGTATATTCAACACAAAGTGTAAAAAACAGATCCAAATACCTGCATTCTAAAAAGATTCTTCAGGTCACATGACCCCTTTGCGCCTCCTGTGCTCTGCATGCTGGTGATGTCACTGTGGCTTATTTACTTCATTAGGTTACTATTGTTCTAAAGTATGCTGACATCTAGTGACAGTTAATGGTCACTACAACATGGCTACTTATGTGATTTCTTATTTCCCTCTGTCCTCCCCTTCTGTTTAACCACTTGACCTCCGGAAGGTTTTACCCCCTTCATGACCAGGCCACTGCGTTATTTTAACTGACAATTGCGCGGTCGTGCGACGATGTACATAAATGAAATGTATGTCATTTTTTTTACCCCCACAAATAGAGCTTTCTTTTGGCGGTATTTGATCACCACTGGGGTTTTTATTTTTTTGCGCTACAAATAAAGACTGCAAATTTTGAAAAAAAAAAATATATATATATATATATTTTTTTACTTTCTACTATAAAATACATCCAATAAAAAAAAGTTAAAAAATCATATTTCTTAATAAATTTTGGCCAGTGCGTATTCTGCTACATATTTTTGGTAACAAAATCCGAATAACGTATATTGATTAGTTTGCGCAAAGTTATAGTGTCTTCAAACCATGAGATGTATACTGGAATTTTTTTTATACTATTAATGGTGGCGATCAACGACTTATAACTGGATTGTGATATTGCGGCGGATATTCTGACACTAACTGACACTTTTTGGGGATCACTGTCACTGTACTAATAGCACTGGCTGGGAAGGGGTTAACATCAGGGGTGAGCGAAGGGTTAAATGTGTGCCTAACCAGTGTTTTTGTGTACTGTGTATGGTGCTTTTACTATGGGATGTTGTGGATTTTATTCCTCGCTTTTCAGGGAAAGAAAATGCATCACATCACCGCTGACAGAACAGAGCTCTGCCTTGCTCTGTTCTGTGTCTCTCATTGCCGATCAGCGGGTGCCAGTAGACACCCATTGGCTGGCACCTGCTGATTGGCTTGTGCTGTGTCTAATCACAGCACAGCGTACCAGAAGCACGGAAGCGCCGAATCACGTACTAGGTACATGATCTGGTGCAGGAGAGCCACTCTGTTGTCGTTTAACTAAGTTATGCGGTCGGCAAGTGGTTAATGCTGATTGATTCCATCCTAGCTAGACCCTTCCTGCTTCTTCCTTGTTCCTTCAGTCCAAGGGGTGGGCAGGATGGACGGCTGCCCTGGGCACAAGGATTTATTACAGGGATTGGGGCACCCTGACCCTAACCCTAAGGGTGTCCTGTGCCCTAACCCTCTCTCCCCTGTTCCTGTTAAGAGAAATAAAACTCTTTGTTTATTTTTAAAAGTGACCGGTGCCCAATCTTTCCATCTGGCACTACATCCACCATGCCTAGTAACCTGCACCCTGAGGAGGAATGTCAGCTCTCCCTGACTCTGGGGGTTACCATCAGGCCGCTGGGAGACCGCTACACAAAAATTTGTGGAGGGGTCATTATGTGCATGCATGCTAAGGTATGTGTAAGCATTACCCTCCAGGTATTTATTACCTCTCTCTGACATCACAATACAATGCCTTCATCTCTCCAGAAGGAGACAGCCATTTTTGCACTGGCATCATCCAGGGTCCCCATCTACTTCCTGGACTGAGATGCTGGCTCAGAGATGGCACAGACATACAAATCCTGGTGCCTGTGCAGATCTCGGCCATGTTCACAAAATGACCATTAATGATAAGACAGTCCAAGTCTTTTCCTAGGAAGAAATATTTGGAATGATGTTCAGTCCGACATTCTATTAATTGTTCTCCGGATGTACAGGAGAAGACACGTCCCAGGTCTGTACTCACAGATACATGCCTCGCTAGTACAATGATTACCACCATGACCCCAAGGACTTTGCACTGTGATTATTTCCAGCAGATGTGCTATTAGTTGGAGATAATGGGTAGTCAACATTTTTCATGGTTATCATGTAACTACGTCATCATCTTATCTATAAGTTATATGTGACTTCCCATAATTTGACTGCAAAAGACAAGTACTGCAAACCTGTAACCTTATAGCTAATTTCATATGGGTGGCAGTTCCTACCGCTCCTCTTCTGTGGTGGATTGCTTTTCAGAGGCGGTTTTTAGGTGTTCAGTGTTGTCTCCTGAATGCCTGTGTCAGGAAAGGCATAGTGTGCCCAGGTACATACGTGTGTACAAGAGCAGAATTTTATCGAGCCATGGACATGTGCACATATGCACGCATGTGCGCATGCCCACCTCTAAGACAAGCGCCAAACTGGCTATTTAAGCAGGACTAATGCACTGGATCCTTGCCATATGGTCTATAATGTTTACTGTATAACCCATTCCTGTACCTGACCTTCTGCTGCTGACCCGATCTGCCTCTGACTATGTCTGAACTCCGTCTGCACTGACCCCGACTTGTCTCTAGATTACGTGTCTGCCTGCTCTTTATGCTGATCTGCCGTACTGTTACTGACCCTGGCTTGGACTCTGACTACTCTTCTGTCTTCTGTTAACACCTGACCTGTCCGCAAGTTACTAATCTGAACCTGTGCCTGCCAACATGTACTCAGCTACCTACCGGTCTTCCGGAGCCTGCTGCCTGTCTACTGGTGACTTGCCCGGCTCTACCATGTTCTCCGTGGCCTGTCTTCTCTTCTGCTTGGAAATCATAGTCCAGCCTGCGTCTGGAAATGCACAGATGCCTTATCCGCACCTATCAGTGCAAGACCTGTCAAGCAACCCATGCCACTACATGCTCTGGTGCCTCCTGTTACCTTATCAGGGGCCCTGAGCTGGAGGTGTAAAAGGCGCCTACCTCTCCACGTCAGGCTCCATCACCAGGTACATGACAGCCTGATTATTATTTTTTTTCTTTTTATGGCTGTTGAAGGAGATGATGCCTTAAAATACTTCAGTGGGCAAGTATGACAGATGCCTGTCAAATTTGACATTCTGAGTCAAAATTGCTGCAACGTGAAACATTGCAACCGTGGCAGTGTATACTAATTGGCTGCCATGTTTGTTTGCAGGTCAGGGAAAAATCATTTCACAATTTCAATTATCAAAAGAAGCAGTGGCGGCTGGTGGGTTTTTCTTTTGGGGAGCGGCAAACTCTCACCAACTCTCCATCATAAAGGTGCAGTCTCTGATAGAAGGGATGGCCTGACGATTGCTCTGATCTCCCGGCAACAACCCCGCAATGCAGACTGAATAATCACCTGAATAACAATATACAAGCTTGCTTTTACCAACTCAAAGTAGTCTTAGTATTGAATGTTAGGTAAATATTCATTTTGTTACTTGCTCTTTCTCTCTATTAGCCTGGTGTGACAGAGGGGTTGAGGCCTTTGGGAGGTTGTGCCAGTGAACAGAGGACCTATCTTAACCAGCGGCTCCTTGGGGGCAGCCCTGCATTTATGTGCACCATTGCTAAGGTCTGGGCCCCAATGTTAGCTGGGCATAGGACTGTCTTCTTAGATAAGCTGCTATACAAGGACTCCAGTCATTGCCTACAGTAAAGGGGCACCGCTGCAGTAGACCTGGATTTTAGTATAGTCACCCCTAGATTGAACTCTAGTAGTTTTGGTTAATGGTAGCAGGAAAAGTATGCCAATTGTTGATTTCAGCTATTGCATAATGCTGATCTGCAGTTCACCAGGTATAGATCTATCCAACTGCTGAAACCATTACTACACATTTCAATTACATGGTAACATGTTGTCTGGAGACCTGTGTTAAATGTTTATTCTGCCTATCTCTATATATGCACATTGCCACCCCTTTAAAGTAGAACTATAGACAAAACTTTTTTTTTCATTTTCAATAAGAGTATGAGAGGGTCATTACCCCTGTCAGTTTATATTTTGCCATCTGTGTCCCATGGTGAAGATTTCCCTCCACTTCCTGTCCCATAGCCAAAACAGGAAGTGAGAGGAAATCCCTGACAAACAACAGTTTCACTTCCTTACAAATGCAAATTGAGACATGATTTGGGATAAAGCTAGGGCTGTGGTGGGCAGGAGTGACACTTGGGTAATGATTACAATATTTCTCCGATATAGCACCCTTCACACTATTGCCTTCTCTTTTCTGATGTCACAGCGTCCGCTGGAACTGGCTCACTGGTAAGGCTACCAGCAGAGTTTTGCTCAGCCATAGCTGAGTCCTGAGCACTGAGGGTCTCTGCATCAAGGTCCTTATTGACTACCTCCATACAGTCACCCCAGGTAGCATTAGATTGGGGTATCATGCCATCATTTTCCTGCTGAGACCCAGAGTTTGTCAAAAATGTGCTCTACTATAATATTGGGCACAGTTGCATCTCTTGCCAGCTCCCCACTAAAAATCCTTGAGCTCTCACCATCTGACAAGCTGGACAGTATTCTGTGTGATTTAATGTTGTTGGAGATAAAGGACCTGTGGTATCCCAGGACACCTCTACTACTGCCATGATAGGCACAGGAATATCCAATGGTCATGAAAGGGGATGCTGGATTACTAGCAGGCAAGGTGGAGCAGATGAACTCCTTTTGGGTGTCACCCAGTGGTCCAGTCCACCCAGAGCACACTTGATAGCTGGCTGTACTGTCACGCGGACACACATTTTCCACATCTGCTCCATGCCTGGATGGACCCAGAAATTCTCCTATAGCTGCTGCAGGTCAGTCCAATCAACTCAGATTGTCCAACCAAACTCAAGGCAAAGTGCCCCTGTGGTTTCATTTGCAGATGCAGTCTACTTACTCCACTTCAGGTGGAGCTCTCAGCAGCAGCACTGTTGTTGGAGAGTAAGTCAATAAGAACGAGGGTTACTCTATAGTTCCCTGTGTCACTGGGGAGGCTAAGGGGTGGGAATGGCATCGCCCCATGTGACTCTGACGGCCATCCTGGGTCAGACAGAGCTGTGAGTTGGTAGAGTAGGGACAGGTACCCCATCTGTTAGGCACAGTACTAGTGGTAAGGGAAAGGTTCTTGACGAGAACAGAAAGTGTAGGGTCGCTATTCCTTGGACATCTTCCTGCTTGGGCATGAGACAGCCAGGTTGCACTCCAATCTCTTTACAGATGCTGTCAATTTGGCTGATATCTGCTCTCTTGGCATTACTGGAAACTGTGAGTGTACCCAGTTGGGCAGCCTTGTTGTGAACTGTTGCTGTGCTATTTCAATACAAGTTTTCCATTGCACCGGACTGTGTAAATTATTCTCGTCACACCAAGCTACACCCCCGTACGGGCTTGTGATGGTATTGTGGCCATATATATAGCTACTTCAGTGGTTAATCTAGGAGAGTTCAGTCAAACATTTCCGTTAACACTGCTGGCGGACAAAGAGGGGAAGAATCTGAAGACATAGGTCACAATATCTCGACAAGATGTTGAAGATAGCTCCTATCTCTTTCTCTACCGTGCACAGGTTGTGCAAATGTTCTGAGAGTAAATCCCTTTTGGTGCTGGAGGAATGTCAGGGTGTGGTCTAGCACCAACTTTTCCTGCCACATGGATCATGAGGTAAAGGTCCTCTAATATAGGTAATTTGTCATTGCACAAAACTATGTACAAAGTCCAAAATCCATTCAGCAATATGAGAACAGATGCATGGAAATACAACATATTTCCATTAAAGAAACGTATCACTGGTCACATTTCTTCACATAAAATGCCAACAGAAACTTCACATCTCAATTATTCTTATGTCCTTGGTCCCATGTTGAACCTCATCAGTGCCTCCAAACACTCTTAGATGCTAAAACACAATTGTGTGGTAAACTAAAGACTGAACCTCCACCAAAATGGGAGCATGGGACCATAGTACTGTCTTTGCCAGTGCCTTCAGTCAGTTGGGCCCTATGTAGTGCAAGTGGGACCCCCAATGGAGATTAACCTTGTCCCCAGGCATTTTACATCTTGTACCAAAGGTAGTCCAGTCCATTAGTATTATAACTACAGAATATTCATACTGGGCTTATACAGTGCCAACAGTTTCTGTAGCACTTAGCAATAATATAAAGGGAGACAGTACCTTTATAACAGAAATCAAGAAAAGAGGGTTAGGAGGGCCTTGCTCCTGACAGCTTACAAGCCATGGATGTCTTTTAAAGGTTTATTGCACAAACAGTAGGAACGGGAATGAGTGCAATGCCCAAACTGTAGCATTTCTCGAAATTGCCAGACTTCTCCTGTATATGGCAGAGAGAAGTGACATTCAATACAACAGGGTTTCTTGTGTTTTCTCTGAACCAGGTAGGTGACTGCTGCTTCAGGCCAGCGGAGGTTCAAGTGTGTCTCCATTGTTACCATCTCTATTATTTTTGGCAGCACGATTTGCATGGGTTAGGTCCTTTAGTATCAGGTAGCATCAGGTGGCCCCAGAGGGCTGAGGCTCTTAGAGCCTGGGGCTCCAGCCCAGGACTTTAAAATCAGGGAACAGCCTGTAGCCAAAAAAAAACCTACAAAAGCCTGTTAAAGCTTGGCCCATCAAAGAAAATCTTGCCAGTGAATGGTTAGCCTGCAAACATAGAAGGTCAGCCCATGCTGTATCTTGGACTCAGCCCTCAGGATCTATCAACAGAATCTGGCAAATGACACATCGTGGGAAGCCCCTGACCAAGCCCTGATGGAGGAATCCCTGTGTAGGCGGGTGCAGTCTACTTTCTTCACTGGGTCAGGCAGAGTCTATTTAAGAACCTGGCTCCAGGGCTTGGCACGCTTTTATGGTGTGGGTAGTGTAGGGACAGGTCACCAGCCTGTCAGGGACAGTGAATAGTGGTAGGGAGAGGTTCCAAGCAAGTAGGAAAAGGATAGGCCCAGCCATCCTTCCTAGAAGCCTCTCCATTTGGGCACAGATCGACCAGGATGCACTCCGCCCCTCAAGACAGCACATCCGAGACCTGCTCTGCTACACATTGCTGTCACATCCTGTGAGTGTTCCCGGTTGGGTGCCTTCCCACCAGGCTTGTTGTAAACTTTAATGTTAATGCAAGTTCTATTTCTGCAACTGGACTGTTGCGTGTTTACTGCCGCCATACCATGCTGCACCTCCCCATGCTTGCACTACAGCAAATTTTAAAAAATGCGCAGATTTAGGCAGGCATTCAGGAACCTGTCCCTGCATATTGATGGGGTTGAGAAGCCTTCCAACAAAACAAGACAATGGTTTAAAAATAATATAGACGTTATGAAGTGAAAAATTGTAGGGCATCTAAACTCAAACAGACCACCTCTGTGGTCTCTAAATGTGCAGGAGAGATCCAGCCATTCATCCACTTCTCTTCCATTCACAGAATGTTTAACATTGTGAAACAATAATAGTACAAGCTCTGTGAATGGCGGAAGGGGCAGAAAGAGGCGGGCAATTGGTGCAAGTCATTCACTGTATTGACTCATGTAGCACTGAGACCCCTGTACACCAGAACATTTTCAGGTGCTTTTGTGCCAAAAATAGCGACTGTAAAGCGCCTGAAAAACTACCCCCCATCCACCCCAGTGTGAAAGCCTGAGTGCTTTCACACTGGGGCGGTGCACTTGCGGGACGGGTAAATAAGTCCCGCAAGCCGCATCTTTGGGGCGGTGCGGGAGGGATGTGCACACTGCTACTCCACCGCCCCTGTCCATTGAAATGAATGGGCAGCGCTTCCGAAGTGGCTGAAAACCGCTTTGGGCGCGTCACTAGCCAGCACTTTTAATCCCTTTTTAGCCCCTAGTGGGGGGGTTAAAAGCGCACTGCTGCCGCACGAATAGCGGCGCCAAAGTGCCTCTATAAATAGCGGTAAAGCGCCGCAAATTAGCGGTGCTTTACCGATAACGCTCGGGCGGCCCTGGTGTGAAAGGGGTCTGAAAGATTGCCACTGTGCATTATCAGGCAGCATGAGGAAAGCATTTTTACATGAAGCAGCCTACAGAATACGCACCATTACAGAAAGCTAATGCTTTGGTGCTGTACCCCCCCTAATTTACTGAATATGAACTTTAATGTAAATTAAAAAATATTTTTCAATATTTTTTGTTGTAAATCTGCAGCTTTCATTAAAATAATCCCTGGTGTGCTCACCTTGAAGGTTCGTATTTAGGTACTTCCTCTAATTGGATAAGAACATTCTGAGAGGAGCCATTGCAACCGTGCAAGACTGAAGGTAAGGCTGAAGTTCAGCTTTAAACATTCCAGTATGGATAAACTCTTTTTATGTAATTTTACTTATGGTTAGGTTCCCAGGAAGATATTCAGTACAAACACAGTATACATCCCACACTGAATCATGTGCTTGCAGCATATAATATCCAGAGGTATTATAGAAAAAGCGATAAATCTTCTGATTCAGGGAACAGGGCCAGCTGACCTTGGGCAATTTTTTTGAATGGCAAAATTGGCAACAGTTCCCTGAAATCATTTCATCAGTTGCGGGAAGAGTTCTTACCTAGGCAGAGTTTTATCAGTATTCTCAACTGTGCCAGGCAATAGGCTTCCATTAGATGATAACATCTATGAGATACTGTACGATTCCAGTAATAGAGGATGATTAATGATCATACAAAAATACTTGTTTCCTCAGAATATAACTTATTAATTTATAAATATGATGAACTATTCCCAGAAATGCAGAAAGCAGCAGTCCTGAGACACAGGTAATGTTGTAAGAGGGTGAATGGTTAGAGGTTACAAGGGTGATTCTATTGTCCATAGCAGCCCTTCTCTACAAGAGTTCTTATGGAATGTTAGGGTTTTCAAGAGTTTGTTAGGGGTTCCTTGACTAACCACAAATGTAAAGGACATTCTTCCTCCAACTGTCCATCAATGTAAGTGGTTCCTGGTCCCACTGTAAATGTACGAGGACCCTTCCCCATTGACCATCAATATAGAGGCTAACTTTCTACAGACCTTAATATGTTGTATAAGGGAGGGCCTTCTCCACTGACCACCAATGTAAGGATCACTTCTTTTCCACTTACCAACAATGTAAGGAAGCCCTTCTCCTTTGCCCATTAATATAAGGGGGTTCTTTTCTACTGACTATCATTGTAAGGAAGGGCCTTCTCCACTGGCCACCACCATAAGGGATCACTTTTTCACTTACCAGCAATGTAAGGAAGCCCTTCTCCACTGACCACCAATATAGGGGGTTCTTTTTTACAGACCATTAATGTAAGGGAGGGTCTTTTTCCCCTGGCCACCACTGTAAGGAATCACTTTTTCACTTACCATCAATGTAAGGAAGCCCTTCTCCTCTGACCATCGATATAGGGAGTTCTTTTTTACAGACATTAATGTAAGGAAGCCCTTCTCCACTGACCATCAATGTAGGGGGTTCTTTTGTACTGACCATCAATGTAAAGGTGGGCTTTCTCCACTGGCCACCAATTTAAGATATCACTTTTCCACTTACCGACAAAGTAAGGAATCCCTTCTCCAGTGACCATCAATATAGGGGGTTCTTTTGTACTGACCATCAATGTAAGCAAGAGGGGGGTTCTTTTGTACTGGCCATCAATGTAAGGGAGGGCCTTCTCCATCTCCAAGGGATGAGCTTTATACTTTCCACAAATGTAAGGAAGCCCTCTCCATTGACCATCAATATCAGGGGTTCATTTGTTCTGACCATCAATGTAAGGGAAGGCCTTCTCCATCTCCAAGGGATCAGCTTTATACTTTCCACAAATGTAAGGAAGCCCTCTCCATTGACCATCAATATCGGGGGTTCATTTGTTCTGACCATCAATGCAAGGGAGGGCCTTCTCCATCTCCAAGGGATCAGCTTTATACTTTCCACAAATGTAAGGAAGCCCTCTCCATTGACCATCAATATTGGGGGTACATTTGTTCTGACCATCAATGTAAGGAAGGCCTTCTCCACTGACCATTAATGTAAGGGATCAGTTTTCCACTTACCACTGATGTAAGGAAGTCCTCTCCATTGACCATCAATACAGAGGGTTTCTTTTGTACTGACCATCGATGTAAGGGAGGGCCTTCTCCACTGGCCACCAATGTCTACTACATTGCAATTTTCACTGTCTGCTTTTTGGTAACCATTATTTGTTTAATTGTAATTTCATAATTAAGTTGAGCATTGGGGTCTTAGAAATCATTTGCATTGAATCAAATATGCTAGGTGCACCAAATTATTTGTTTATTTATTTAGCAAGAGTTTCTGAAACCAGAAAATGATTTCAAAGGCTCTTCTGCGTTGAAAATGTTGAGAAAGGTTCTTGTTTGCAGCCTTTGCCATGCCCTGGTCATGTCTCACTCCATCCCAACAGGCAGGCTTATTTCATGCTGAAGGGCTTGCTGATACCTTTCTAGGTGTCAATGTAGCTCTTAGAAAATGGGTGCTCAACCTTTTGAAGACCGAGGGCCACTTAAGTGATTTAATAACCGGTCGCGGGCTACAATGAATTCATATGGTTCAGAATTTCAGTTTTTGTTTATATTGAACGGCATAATGAAGATTTTAAACATCAGTCAGGATCATCATTTTCTGGGAGACCAATCCTCGTTGGATGTTTACCCACTGTTTAAAGTGGAAGTCCATGCAAAAACTAAAATCCCTGCATCTATAGCCACCCACATTCTAACACTAACCTATCTAACCCTGCAAAGAAAAAAGCAGTATATATACCTAAAAGCGATCCGACCCGGTCTCCAGCGGTGGAAGCTCTGCACAGGACAAGGCCAACAATGGCTGTGAAATGAATGGGGAGTGACTCCACCCATAGACTTACTATGGGGCTTCCATTGTCGTTCGTGTCCTCTGCACCCACCTCCACACAAAAGCCACGGGTGCCAGCTCAGTGTGGGATCGGGTCGGGTGGCCTGCAGAAAAGGTATTATGCTGATTTTTTTCTTCACAGGGTTAGATAGATTAGTGTTAGAATTTTGGTGGCTATAGATGCAAGAATTTTAGTTTTTGCATGGACTTCCACTTTAACCACTTCATTACTGGGCACTTTCACCCCCTTCCTGCCCAGGCCAATTTTCAGCTTTCAGCGCTGGCGCACTTTGAATGACAATTGCGTGGTCATGCAACACTGTTCCCAAATTACATTTTAAACATTTTTTCGACAGATAGAACTTTATTTTGGTGGTACTTAATCACTGTTTTTTTATTTTTTGCTAAACAAAGGAAAAAAAAAAGTTTTTCTTAGTTTCTATCATTTTTTTTCTTCACTGATGCACGCTGATGAGCACTGATGAGGCTGCACTGATGGGCACTGATGAGGCTGCACTGATGGGCACTGATGAGGCGGCACTGATGAGGCCACACTGATGGGCACTGATGAGGCTGCACTGATGAGGCTGAACTGATGGGCACTGATGAGCACTGATGAGGCTGCACTGATGGGCACTGATGAGGCTGCACTGATGAGCACCGATGAGGCTGCACTGATGAGCACCAATGAGGCAGCACTGGTGAGCACTGATGAGGTTGCACCGATGAGGCCGCACTGATGGGCACTGATGAGGCTGCAGTGATGAGGCTGAACTGATGGGCACTGATGAGCACTGATGAGGCTGCACTGATGAGCACTGATGAGACTGCACTGATGAGCACCGATGAGGCAGCACTGATGAGCACTGATGAGGTTGCACTGATGAGGCCGCACTGATGGGCACTGATGAGGCTGAACCGATGGGCACTGATGAGCACTGATGAGGTGGCACTGATGAACACTGATGAGGCTGCACTGATGGGCACTGATGAGCACTGATGAGGCTGCACTGATGAGACTGCACTGATGAGACTGCACTGATGAGAACCAATGAGGCAGCACTGATGAGCACTGATAAGACTGCACTGATGGGCAACGATGAGGCGGCACTGATGGACACTGATGAGGCGGCACTAATGGGCACTGATAAGGCTGCACTGATGGGATCTAATGAGACTGCACTGATGGGCACTGATGAGGGTGCACTGATGGGCACTGATGAGGCAGCACTGATGAGCACTGATGAGGCGGCACTGATGGGCACCAATGAGGCTGCACTGATGGGCACCAATGAGGCTGCACTGATGAGCACTGATGAGGCTGCACTGATGGGCACCAATGAGGTTGCACTGATGGGCACTAGATAGGCTGAGAGCTGCGCTGTAGCTGTCTATGGCGCAGTATTGAAGTGGTTAATCACAATCACAGAAATAAAAAGTGGATGACATTAGTGTGAACACTGAGATTGTTTACTTTTTACAAGGATTCTGTCTATTTTGTGGCCACCCCCGCCGCCCTTTCTGTCCGAGTGTAAAACAGAATGTGACAGGGAAGCTGCACGGGTCCCCTGAAGCATTGGGCAGGGTCGCTATTGTGACGCCTGAAGCAACACCAGTGGTTGGGAAGAGGGGTGACTGAAAATAAGGGGTCCCCTCTAGCAGGAGGGCCTGGGACAATTGCCCCATTTGCTCCTTTATAAATCTGGCACTGCTTTCCACTCTCTCATGGTGACTCCCTAACTCATCATTTTGAAGGACTTTTTATGTCATTCTGCATCAATGTTTAAAGATTCAACAGCTAGCTTGATCTATGATATGAGGTTATGATGCATATATCATTTTTTTTCTCTTTTACAGTGGTTGTAAACCTCTGAAATGAAAAAAAATGAACAAAGCATACCCTTCTGTAGTGTATACTTGCCTCTATCCAAAGCACCTAGTATGATTCCTGTCTTCTCTCTCTGACACCAAACAATCCCGGGAGAAGCCCCATTACCCCTCAGCACACAGCAGGTGATTGACTGCCTCAGATGTGCAGGTTTCCCCCTGACACTGTGTAGAGGGGGGCGTGTCCTTTCCCTTAACTCAGATCTCAGATTATACTCAGCTCCCTGCTCTATGCTGTACAGAGTGTTACATCAGATTCCCACCCCCTGCCTTCTGTGTGCTTTATGAGACTGCAAAGAGGAGAAGGCTGTAGATAGACAGGTACAACTTATGTAGGAGGATTGGTATCACCTGGGGCCAGTCACTTCAGTCACTGGGTGTATGTAAGGGTTTACAACCATCTTTATCGCATGCCTTACATACTGTATACCCAGTAAAGTGACTGGCCTCAGGTAATACACAGAAATTAAACAAATCCTCCTACATAAGTTGTACCAGTTTATCTGCATTATTCTCTTCTCTACATCCGTTCAGAGTGCTAAATTATAAAGCTTGTCTGAGATTTCAGAAAAAAAGAGGGCAGAGAGCTGACGTTGCACTCTGCAGGGTTCAGTGAGGAGAACTCTGAGAGCTGATTGGAGGGAAAGGAACGCACAGCCCTCCACACAGCACACAGGAGCAGAGCTGAGGTTGTAAATCACAGGCTGTGTGCTGGAGGTCCCTCCTCTGTCACCTTTTTTCTCTTGGTGTGAGGAAAACTTATCAGAAGTGACTCATTCTGATAGCAGAGGAAGGAGGCAGCAGACAGAAATGACACTTAGTGCTTGGGAATGAAACAAGTACACACTATAGAGAGATTTGCTTTGTTAATATTTCATGTCTGAGGTTTACAACCACTTTAACCACTTCAATACCAAGCCTGTTTTTTTTGGGTTTGGTGTTTACCAGTTAAAAACAGATTTTTTTGGTATAAAATTACTTAGAACCCCCAAACATTATATATATATTTTTTCCTAACACCCTAGAGAATAAAATGGCGGTCATTGAAAAAATTTATGTCACACCGTATTTGCGCATCGGTCTTACAAGCGTGCTTTTTTTTTAATAAATTCAGTTTTTTTAGTTAAAAAATAAGAAAACAGTAAAGTTAGGCCAATTTCTTTCCATATTGTGAAAGATAATGTTATGTCGAGTAAAATGATACCCGACATGTCATGCTTCAAAATTGCGTCCGCTCGCGGAACGGCGATAAACTTTGCAAATTAAAAATCTCCATTGGCGACATTTAAAAAATTCTACAGGTTAGCAGTTTTGCGTTGCAGAGGAGGTCTAGAGCTATAATTGTTGCTCTCGCTCTAACGATCGTGGCGATACCTCACATGTGTGGTTTGAACACCGTTTTCATATGTATACTTACGTATGCGTTTGCTTCTGCTTTCTCCGGGGTCAAAAAGTCCTCAGAACTCATATTTGCACTCAAATGCAAAAAAAAAAAATCTGAAAAAAGTGACAGAAGAAAAAAAAAATCGGGCCCTTTAAGACCATTGGGCAGACGCCATTTCTGACGTCATTTCCGCCCGACCGTGTTATGGAGCCGAGTGAGCGGCTTCAGCTGCTCAGTTGGCTCACAGACACTGGGGGGAGAGGATCGGATCATCTCCGGCGCTGCCAGCGGGTCCGGTAAGTGGCGGAGATGATCGGAAAGCAGCAGGAGGGGGTGCACCTCTCCCGCTGCTGATAAAAGTGATCTTGCGGCGAATCCGGCGCTAAGACCACTTTTATCTTGCAGGGAATCGCCTGCTGAAAAAAACGGTATCTGAATGGTGCCTGCAGCTGCAGGCACCATTCAGATATCACCACTCAAACCCAAGGACATCATATGACGTCCGGCGGTACGGTAGTGGTTAAGGAGATTCACCCTCTCTACTTGTCCTGTTTACTGTTATTGCCAAGATTGAAAGTGAAAGAACGTCCAATATTTTGGGTTGTCCCTAAACCAGGAATGGAGGGGAAAACTTCCAATGGGGACACTAGTTCTGGTGATAAAACAGGATTCCCTCACTTTGGAGGGGTTAAATCCTCCCTTATTCTGTCTAAAATGAAAAAAAAAAACAATTTTGCCTTTAGTTCTACTTTGATCACTTGCTGCCCACATACAGTACATTTACCGCTGGTGGGCGGCAGCCCCAGGCACCGTGATGTAATTGTACTTAGCTGTGAACTTTTTGGTTTTCAGGAGCGCCCTCTGCTGACCTGTGCTGTGGTTGGACACATCACGAGTTTGTCAGCAGGTTATAGCCAATGATTTTGGCTGTATACCTGCTGATCAGCTGTGGCCATTCACAAACACACAGAACACCAACCTGGCTGTTTCTTCTCCATGAAATCAACTCTGAGTTCAGGGAGAAAATGCAACCAGATCGCTGAAGAGAAGCAGCACACGTTACACTTGTTAGGCACTCAGTTAACCCCTTGATTGCCCTCCTGATCGCTCTTGTCGCCCAGCCAGTGTCATTAGTACAGTGTACAGTATTATCACTGTATTATTGTCACTGGCGAGTCAGTTATTGTCCCTCCCAGCCGGTATCAGTTAGAGCCAGTTCCTGATTGCTCACCACACTATCGCAGTCACACTATAAGTCGCTGCTCACTACCAGTATAGCGTCTATAACTGCGTAAATTCAAGTATACAGTGGGGAAAATAATTATTTGATCCCCTACAGATTTTGTCAGTTTGCCCACTTACAAGAAAATAAAGGGTGTATAATTGTTATTGTATTTTAAATGATAGCGAACTCATATAAACCAAAAACCCAGGAAAAACACACGATACAAATGCTATAAATTGAGTTGCAGTTCAGTGAGTAAAATAAGTATTTGATCCTCTACCAACCAACAATAATTCTGGCTCCCACAGGCCGGCTACAGTAGGTGCTCATGTAGTACACATATTAGCCCTGTCAATTTAAGCTGTTCTTAACGACAACTCATTATATGTAGAAAAGACACCTGTCCACAAAGTCTCTTATTTCCATTCAAACCTCTCCATCATGGGAAAACCAAAGAGCTTTCAAAGAACGTCAGGGACAAGATTGTAGACCTGCACAAGGCTGGAATGGGCTTTAAGACCATCAGCAAGAAGCTTGGTGAGGAAACAACTGTTAAAGCGATTATTCATAA
>BLSH010414035.1:0-15103 GCA_018402905.1 Glandirana rugosa | reverse complement strand
TACCAAAAATTTTATACCTATTTAGAGTACTCCCAATTCCAGTCCCCGCCTACTACTTACGCATCCTACAATGCCAAGTCTCCACCTTCGTCTGGGGTAAAACCAGACCGCGGATTCCAAAATCAACGCTCTACTTGACCAAAGCTCAAGGGGGCCTAGGCCTACCAAATTTTATGAAATACTATCAAGCAGCCCAACTAGCCCCCCTAACAAAATACCATGCAACAACCGAAATACCTCTCTGGGTAGCTATCGAAGCAGTGGAGTGCGACCCCCTCTCCCTAGCCAACCTCCTATGGCTACAACCAAAAGACCAGAAGACAATCCACAACCCAACTACCCAACACTCACTCCGCTTATGGAATACGCTCAAATTTAAATATAAGCTACAATCCCCCCACAACCCGCTCCTCTCGTATTCACATAACCCTTCATTTCTTCCCGGATGGAACTCACCATCCTCATTTCATCGCTGGTCATCAGCAGGCCTACTCAGGGCATACTCCTTCACCACAACCAGAGCCATAAAAACGTTCCCCTCACTTTCGGAGACCCATAACCTTCCGCCTAATGAAATATTTCGCTACCTTCAACTCAAACATTTTTTTACCCCATGTATACAGTCAGACCCCACACTACCCCAAAAAACTATGTTCGAACAAACATGTGACCACGACCCCCATAGGCGTGGACTAATCTCAACACTATACCTATCTCTACTAGACCCCCCACCCCACACAGCTCTCTCGTATGTAAATAAATGGGAACAGGATTTGCAAACACACTTAGAGCCAGAAGAATGGACCAATATATGGCAGGCCACTAAATCAGCCACCCACAATATAGTCGCCTCAGAGGCAAACTATAAAGTCCTCTTCAGGTGGTACTTGGTACCAGCCAGAATTGCTAAATACCAGTCATCATATCCCTCAACATGTTTCAGGGGATGTTCGGACAGTGGCACCCACCTCCATATATGGTGGACTTGCCCGATAGTAACCAAATTCTGGGAGGACATTTTCGCCATCATCTCCACACTGCTTAATCAACCACTAAAACCTGACCCTGCCCTGGCTACACTTAATCATAAACCCCTAGATATCACTAAATCTCAATTTAAGCTAGTCCTGCAAGTCACTACGGCTGCAAAGCAAACTATCGCCAAGGCCTGGAAGACCCCATCCCTCTCTATAATAGAAGTTAAACATAGGATAACTAAAGCTTTGATACACGCCAAAATTGAAGCAACTATCTCGGACACCATTTCCAAATTCGAACCAATATGGCTTCCTTGGACCCGTCATTTTCTTCCGCCTGATTTCGATGACACCTTATTGCGCCCTTAACTATGCATATTCCACACTTCGTAAAACGAACTCAAACGTTCTATCATGGACACCCTCCCCCTCCCGGCTACCGATATCCTTCTCTTTAGAACCTTCTCTTAAGGTTCTCTCCATCCTTCCTTTCCACTCTCTCCTTTTCCTTCTCTTTCTTACCAATCGCCTACAATTTTTAGGGGCATTGCCCCCCTTACCGCCTCATAACAAAAACCTATGCTGAAATCTCTAACCTCCGGTTCTCTCAAAACCAATCGTCAGTTATGTAGTACCATTTGCATCAGAAACAGTTTGGTATAATCAGAGGCAACCCCACTTTGTTATAAACTATAATTTCAAAAGGTATCACCGGTTCCTTCCCAATATATACCATAGCATTGTCGTCAGCACCTTGTAACTAGGGGAAGGATAAGCAACAACCTACTTTTATTATAACGTATATCTTGTTATGTTATGACACTTTTTCGAAAATTAGGCGTGCCAGCCTACCATGTTGTACTCTCTGTACCCCTGCCTTCTTTTCTACAATAAAATATTTGAACGAGAAAAAAAAGCACAGAGGTGACATTCTTGTGATTACAGACTAGGCATTGATAGAGTTTATTACTTGCAGATTCTAGTGTGCCTATCAGACTAAAAACCTAAATGACACTCTGACAAAAGCAACATATTGATTTGCCAAATATGTCAGCTTGGTTAGACTAGAACATTGTTTAACCACTTGCCTACTGAGCACTTAAACCCCATTTCCTGCTCAAGCCAATTTTCAGCCTTCAGCGCTGGCACTCTTTGCATGACAATTGCACAGTCATGCTACACTGTACTCAAATGAAATTTTTATCATTTGTTTTCATTCAAATAGAGTTTTCTTTTGGCGGTATTTAACGACTACTGGAGCTTTTATTTTTTGCCAAACAACAAAAGACTGAAAATTAAAAAAAAAAAATAAGTTTTCATAGTATGTTATAAAATTTTGCAAACAGGTAATTTTTCTCCTGTCCTGATGTTCGCTGATGAGGCTGCACTGATGGACACTGATAGACTGCACTGATGGGCACTGATAGGCTTCACTGATAGGCACTGATAAGGCGGCACTGATGGGCACTGATAGGTGGCACTGATGAGTACTGATGAGGAGGCACTGGTGGGCACTGATCAGGAGGCACTGATGAGGCTGCACTGATAGATGGCACTGATGGGTACTGATAATGGCACTGTTAGGTGACACTGATAGGCAGCACTGATGAGGAGGCACTGCTGGGCACTGATAGGTGGCACTGGTGGGCACTGCTTAGCAGTACTGCTATGCACTGGTAGATGGCACTGGTAGCAGAAGTGGGTGTGGGTTGTTCGGGACTGATGTCCCATTTACACAAGCCGGTAAATGGCTTTTTTTTCTCCTCACACTCTCAGCGGGAAGAAAAAAAAAGCTGATTACCGGCTCCTGTTTACATGATGTGATCAGCTATCATTGGTTGACAGCCGATCACGTGGTAAGTAAATCTGTGATCAGCCAATTGTCTCATGGACTCGCTTATCACAGACCACGTCACCCGCACCCCACAGGGGACGTGCAGGCATCACATGCTCGGGAGGATGTACATAAATGCCCTCCCGGCAATTTAGGCCTGCACTGTAGCCATCTTTCAGCCATAGCGTGGGCACGAATAGTTTAAAATATGATGGCATTGTATAAAAATGTAGGTTCATCAGGACCTGTTTTGCCATCAAAATGTATGCTTAGGAAAAGATCATACATTAGCAATATCATTCAGATTGTGACCACCATCTGAGGTTTGTAGCTAAATTAAGAAGCCAGGGAGTTGGATAGTACAGTTCATTTATTTAGTGCGGGCCCTCTCCTCTTTTGCTAAAATGGTGCATTAAACTAAAAAAATAAAAAACATGGAGGAAAGTTGGATAATATACTTGCTCCTGTTCCCCTGTTTCCCTGACAATGTGCTCTGACTCAAAACACGTTGGGAGGGGCTTGAATGTGTGACGACATACGCCCACCCAGTAGGCTTGCTGGCGAGGCATCTGTGTTTCTGCTCATATGATTTGTTTCTATTATCTAGAGGTGCCTGTAATGACGCATACTTGATTGATCTCTGTCACTGGAGATCCATAGCATCCAGTAGGAGGCTCATTTATGGTGGATGGCACGAGATTGTTTGGAGAGTTTTTTTACACCATCATTCATGCTGCTGTGGGTGAATCCAGGAACCTACACATTTCATTAATATTTGGTGCGTGGATGTTTATTTTTATTTTTTTCGTTTTTGATTGATTCCACTTATAATTTATATTGGATCTTTGGATTGGTCACATATTTTTGGCAGTGCACTTTATGTATAATCCGTTTTGTAAATTTGGATTGTTCACATTTGTTTGTTTTTTAGCACTTATTTTAATTATTTATCTGATAGAGCACCTGTTCTTTGTGAATATAGATAATATACTTTGGTTTACTTTGGATTTCACTAGCGGCATCTAGGCAAGGTGATGTCTTTCCAGGGAGATTTCAAGAGAAAATTGAGTAGATATTACTTTAAACTAAAAGATTAATTTTTTGCAGTTTAAAACAAAACTAATATATATATTTTTAATCTTTTCATGATACCTCCCAGTGGCCCTTTAAGCGGTCTTTAATGACCAGGAATCAGTGCGGCTTCTGTATCATGTGACCTCTGTGACTGCCTCTGAAAGTGGTCACATGATTGGGAGTTCACCCTGTTGACTTATGATCAGAAGCTCTGACGGAGAGCTGTTGGTGACAGCTCGGTCAGTGTGATGGAGCATGCAGTGAGCCCATTCTCAGCACACAACCTCATAATGCCATAGATGCATATGTGCTATGGCTGAGTATCAAAGCCCGCCTCATATTGCAACATCACAACACTGTGTGTTTTGTCACTTTTCCAGAAAATCTCCCAGCTGCTGTGCAGGCACAGTGAAGGACTTGGGATTTTCTATTACCTATCTGCTTCAGCTCTGCAAGCTTCACAGCCCAAAGGTTATGCAATACTGTAGTGTGACTCCTCCCAGTCCTGTCCTGTGTCCTACCTTCTTTTTTTACAGCTGCATTTTGAAAAACAAGTATTAACAGCTTAAAAACAAGAGCGAGGAGAATTAAGTGGGGGTAGAATTCTCTATTACAAGCATAATAAAAAAAAATTGTACTTACAGAGGCATTTCTGTTTCCTCAAATTGTAGCACGCCTTGATCACTTCCCACTTATGTAGAATAAATTAGAGACAATTTCATATGCATTATAAAGTATGGCTAATGCAAAAGGTAAGTATGTATGTATGCACAAATGTAACTTAAAATATCTGAAAGCTTGCATTGTTATATACAAGATGTGGTAGTCCTGCTTTAAGGCAACCCCTTATCAAGGGAGAGAGGACTTACACTAAAATAAGCAGAGCTACGGTGAACAAAATGTCCTTTTATGATAATTTTCCAGGGAAAATGTTTCCCTATTTCTCAAATGGCAGCCTTGGCTTGTGAACTATGTTGTAATCTACCTGTCAACATCCTGGCTTATTTTTCTTAGTGGCTGCCTGTGCCTGGAGGAGTAGGTAGGTAGGTAGGAGTAGGCAGAGGTGGACTGCATCTTCATTATCTCATGGCTGTGTCTGGGTCCTATGATGATTTCACGTGATCCACCCTCCCCGGTTTGTGCAGTCATACAAGCATGGGGTGAGAGGGAGAGATCCCACATTTTTCCTGTAGCACAGTTCACTCCTGAGCAATTATTTGTGCTGGTAAGACAGTTACACTGGATGACTGGGGTAATAATAGATGGGGTTGAAGTAAAAGTGGCATATAGATGAAAAAAGTGTGTGTGATCTCACCAACAGATTCAACAAAACACCAAGGCTCAGTGAGTACAATTCAGGGAGGCAAGAAGAAAATTGTGCTGGAGGTTGTTTTGACATGGGGGTTCTATCTTTGCTAGAGAGGCACTCCCAAGAATCCCTTTAAGTCCCCACCACCACTTAGAATAATTTGGTGACATCAATGTTTCAGCTTGGAGCACATCTGTACAAATAGACAGACTTGTGTCTTTTTTCAACCTGACTAACTATGCAACTAAATAACCTAAACTCCTTTTTCTGCCCTCTAAAATTGATTGTGGTCAGTGAGGCGTGCCCAGGTATCATCGAGAACCTTTGGTCGTATTACTTTAAGAAGTCCAAAAAGAAATAAGGTGAGCTGCCATTGCAGACATCCTTCTGAAAATATTAGCTGACTGGTTGTTATGTTTACCCTCTGACTTTATTAGGTCTTTTTTTTTGCAGATACATGTTTATTAACCACTCCAGGTCCGCGCTATAGCCGAAGTACGGCTCCAGCGCGGACCTGAAATGCCCGGAGGACGTCCATGGACGTCCTCCACTGCGCACGCTCCAGGCGCGCTCCAGGCGCGCCCCCTGGTGGCAGCGGCGGTGCGCGCGTGCGCATGCCCGTGGGTCGGGTGGACTCGATGTCCGCCCGAGACCCGGCGATCGCCTTTAGGAGCCTCAGAACGGGGAACCGCCGTTGTAAACACGGCGGTTCCCCGTTCTGTGAATGGGACATAGCAGATCTACTGATCCCTGTCACTGGGATCAGTTAGATCTGTCATGTCCCGGCCAGCCCTGCCCCCCCCACAGTTAGAACACACCCAGGGAACATATTTAACCCCTTCACTGCCCCCTGCAGGTTAACCCCTTCACTGCCAATGACATTTACACAGTAATCAGTGGACATTTAAATTTCTGATCGCTGTATAAATGTCATTGGTCCCAAAAAAGTGTAAAAAATGTCCGACATGTCCCCCCCAATATCGCAGTCCCGATAAAAATCGCAGATCGCCGCCATTACTAGTAAAAAAAAAAATAATAATAAAAACGCCATAAATCAATTCCCAGTTTGTAGACGCGATAACTTTTGCGCAAACCAATCAATATACGCCGATTGCAGTTTTTTTTTTTACCAAAAATATGTAGAAGAATATATATCGGCCAAAACTGATGAATAATTTTTTTAATGGATTTGTACTTTAGCAAAAAGTAAAAAATATTGTTCTTTTTTGCAAAATTGTCGCTCATTTTTTGTTTATAGCGGCGATCAGAAATGACGCAGAGGGGATCAAATACCACCAAAAGAAAGCTCTATTTGTGGGAAAAAAAGGACGCAAATTTTATTTGGGTACAACGTCGCACGACCGCGCAATTGTCATTCAAAATGCGACAGTGCTGAAAGCCAAAAATTGGTCTGGGCAGGAGGGGGGTTTAAGTGCCGGGTAAGGAAGGGGTTAAAGCAACTGCAATATAGTCTTTTTTCTCAAAGGTCTTGATTTTACTAAATTACATAATAAATCGCTATATTAAATACAACAACCAAATAAACAAAAACAAAGCGTAAGCTTAAAGCTTAAGAAACTACAATGCCATTCAGTATACAGCTTCTTAATTCAATGCTTATCCTCACACTCCTCTAAGCACTATTCATATCATTCCTGGAATGAAGAACATTTCTGCAGACTATTTTCCCCTAGCAGCAAACATATATCTTCCATGCTGTAGTATGGCCTAGCAGGAGTTAGGGGAGAATGCATTAGTTACTAGGGAAATACATAGTTGATAGGTTAGACAGTTCACACCTAAGGTGCAATAAAATTAAGAAAAATTATTCTTTACCTCTAAGGCCTCATACACACGGACGTTTTTTGACGCCGGCGTTTTCTGGCGTTTTTTGCAGCTCTCCATGTTAGTCAATGGCCCCATAAAAACGTTGGCGTATTTGAGCTGTAGATGGCGTCGGCGTTAGTGAGCTGAAAGTAGAACCCACGTCCATCGTGTTCTGAGGCTGTAACATTTTGGCATTTTTTTGATGCCGCAAAACGCCAACAAACACCAACTAATATTGTACTGGCGTTTTCCGGCGTTTTTTGACGCCTGCATTTTTAGGTTGAAAAATAGCAGAGGGATGATTTTTTTTAAAAAACGCCTATTGACGCCGACGCTCACTAACGCTGATGCATAACGACGAAAAACGCCAATTATTTTTCCTTGACGTCGGGCCCGACATTTTGTTTATTTTTAAAGATACGCCCGTGTGTATGAGGCCTAATAGTCAAAACACATAAGACAGTCCAGACCTGTCTGTCCTCACTTCTCCAAATTAGCATGCTGTAGCTGTTGGTGATAGTGGAAATGCACGCACGCAACCTGGCTCAAACCAACTGTCAAATAAACTTAAAACAGAACAGGCTTCTCATTTAGTATTATTTTACAAAATAGCAGCACTCTGAGCTTCAGAAACACATTAAACTTGAATGGTGATACAAAAAGGATAGTTACATTAAGATCAGATTATGTTAACCCTTTCCGTTTTTTGAAGTTTAAGTGTCCAGACCAAGTTCAGCCATGTCAATCAGCATCAGTTCCAGACCAAGCTCAGCAATGTCAGTATGCATCAGTTAAATTGACAATAAAAACCCTGTGTTTATCTGTTTCATGGCAGGTCTTAGAATTAGGAACACAAACAGTTGTGCATTCCCAGTTCTCTGCTGCATGATTAAATTTAAAATTCTGATAGAAAGGGGTTATATTTGGAGTTAAAACATTGCATTGTGGTGAGTAAAGCCAGGCGTACTGATTGTTTTCATTTTAAAGGACAAGTTTACCTTTAAAAAAAAATAATAATAAAAACAATTGCAGGTAAAAAAATGTGCATTTAATAAGGGATGAGAATGGTGCTGAAAGAACACGGGGGAACCCTTAAGTGCCCGTAAGCTGTCAATAAGGTAGGGAGTACATATAAAATGTAAAGGAATGTATAACATAAAACCAGAGATAAAAACAATGATAAGTTAGTCCATATCAAGAGTCCATGTAGATCCATAAATCAGAGCTAAAAGTCCATGTGAAAGGATGTGACTCCAGTGGGATGGATCTGCACCTAGGGGCAGCTGCCTGAAGAGCAGAAGCAACTCTGTAGGAATAGGAGAAGGGGCAGACAGGAGCGCCAGACCTAAGTGCAGTATGCCATCAGAGAATTTATTAAACGCAAGCTAAATACATACTCACAGGTGTGTATAAAAACAAGCACATCATAAGAAGTCCGGGCCCAGGGCCGTGTCACTTGTTCCAGGGCTGTGGTCTTGCTGGGGGGTGCGTATGCCGATGAGCAGATGGAGGCTGTGCTGTGGTGGAACGCACTGGAAGCAGGAAGTACCAGAACCAGGAAGTCCCGTGGGCAGGAATTGATGTTGGCGCTGTATCAAACCAATAGGATGATGCGTTTCAATGCACTCCGCATTTTCCTAAGATCCTGCTCAACTCAGGAGCAAGGGGGACTGTTATAGGCTGCCTGAGGGGTGGGATCTAATCCTCACCGAGCAGAGGCAAGCCCACGGTTAACCCCGTGTCCCATCTTGGAGTGTACAGGCTAAAAGACATGAACACCGGACTATAAAGCGATCCGATAAAAATAAAGTAAATGGATCATGAGTTAACATTATATATCAATCATTTTACACAGAGATAAATCCATATCACATAAGTATAGGTCCATTCAGTCATACCAAAGAAAACACATTTCATGAAATCCTAACACCATGAGTAGATTTGTGAGTATATATGTATAATAACAAAGTGAGAGGAGACGGAATCAAAAGTATTATTATTATTATTATTATACAGGATTTATACAGCGCCGACAGTTTGCGCAGCGCTTTACAATATTAGGGCAGACAGTACAATTACAATACAATTCAATACAGGAGGAATCAGAGGGCTCTGCTCGTTAGAGCTAAAAGAAATCTTAATTGTGCAGTGTGGGGCTGCAACTTCCTACTAAGGATTAAACAAAGTACATTTTATGCGACTGTGCATGCATGGATGTGTGGTAGCACACCTCTCCAGAGTATAGATTTATGCGACTATATGTGCAAGCGACTGTTCAACAATTTTAATTTCATACTACAAAATATATATCTATGCGATTATATGTGCATGCGACTTTTCAACTAAGTATATTTTATGCGACTCTGTGCGTGCATAGATGTGTGGTAGTACACCTCTCCAGAGTATATATTTATGCGACTATATGTGCATGCGACTGTTCGACAAATTATATTCCATGCGACAAAATCTATATCTATGCGATTATATGCCACTATTCAACAAAGTATATTTTATGCGACTCTGTGTGTGCATGGATGTGTGGTAGCACACCTCTCCAGATTATATATTTATGCGAATATATGTGTATGCGACTGTTCGTCAAATTAGCACACTTCTTGCATGCGATGGTGAGACTCCTGTGCGCAGAGTGTGATAAAGGCACAACATGTAGGAGTGTGCACACCATCTGTATGTGTGCGTACATGCAAACTCCTAGATGACTGTGTCTATCTCTATTTCTTCATTCAACCCTGACTGTGCCAAAGAATTCAAGGTGTAAATCCGAAAAGTTTCCTGGCTACAGAGTCTGCAAAATTGCTCAGCTGGGGGGTATTTGTCAGGTATAGACTCAATCACCCATACTTGGAGGCCCTTCACAGACTGCGAGTGATGTTTGGAGAAGTGGCGGGGGATGCTGAGTTTAGCATTCCCTTCTATTACAGACTTGCAATGTTTGCGAACCTGGCCCTGAGAGTCCGTATGGTTCTCCCAACATAATATAGGCCACAAGGGCAGGTTAGGCAGTATACAACGAAGGTGGTAGAACAGTTATAGAATGATGTCAGTGGATAGGTGGTACCATTGAAGGAAAAAGATTTTTTGCCATGGGGGACATGGGCACAGGTAAGGTGCAGAGCCTTGTTGCAACAAAACATACCCACCAATGGTATGAGGGTGAGTTGTTTAGAATATCTAGGTTTGCACAAAGACTTGATTCTGCTCGGGGCGATTTTACTCTTTACGTTCTTGGCTTTTCTATAGGCAAACTTAGGTTTACCTGGTATAGAGGATGTTAGTTGGGGTTCCTGAATGAGAATGGACTAATTTTTGTTGAAAACATTTTCCATTTTCCGATATAGGTTGTGGAATTGGGTAATGAACCTTATAGGTTGACCTTGAAGTTTTTTTCTCTGGTTTAGGTGGTATCTCTGTGGAATAGTGGCCTGCTGCCTCATTGATTAAGTCTAGGGGGTAGCCCTTGTCCAGAAATTTCCTCCTCAGACCTTCCACTTGTGTCTGGTAAACATTAGTAGGAAGTTGCAGCCCCACACTGTACAATTAAGATTTATTTTGATTCCGTCTCCTCTCACTTTGTTATTGTACTTATATACTCACAAATCTACTCATGGTGTTAGGATTTCATAAAATGTGTTTTCCTTGGTATGACTGAATGGACCTATACTTATGTGATATGGATTTACCTCTGTGTAAAATGATTGATATATAATGTTAACTCATGCATACCCATGCAATCTTAGTAGAAATGAGTAATAGTGATTCATTTACTTTATTTTTATCTGATCGCTTTATAGTCCGGTGTTCATGTCTTTTAGCCTCTACACTCCAAGACGGGACATGGGGTTAACTGTGGGCTTGCCTCTGCTCGGTGAAGATTAGATCCCGCCCCCCCAGGCAGCCTATAACAGTCGCCCTTGCTCCTGAGTTTAGCAGGATCTGCGGAAAATGCAGAATGCATTGAAACGCGTCATCCTATTGACCTGATACAGCACCAACGTCACTTCCTGTCCACGGGACTTCCTGGTTCTGGTACTTCCTGCTTCCAGTGCGTTCCACCACAGCACAGCCTCCATCTGCTCATCGGCATACTCACCCCCCCCCCCCCAGCAAGACCACAGCCCTGGAACAAGTGACACGGCCCTGGGCCCGAACTTCTTATGATGTGCTTGTTTTTATTCACACCTGTGAGTATGCATTTAGCTTGCTTTTAATAAATTCTCTGATGGAATACTGCACTTAGGTCTGGTGCTCCTGTCCCCCCCCCCCCCCCCTTAAAAAATGTGCATTTACTTTTTTGTAGGAGCTTGGAAAACATTTCACCAGCTATCAGCAGATCGCTGATGCCATGCAGGCCTCCTGCAGACTGTCAGTATAAGCTGTCTGCCTGTACATCATACAGGCAGGCAGTTTCACACTGACAGGAAGAATCAGTGAACTACCACAGTGCTCTACAGTGCCATGGTAGTTCATTAAAAACTACAAGCCCACAGCCGCTAAGGCTGTTTTAGTTGTAGTCCATTAATGCACATAACACTGTGAATGAATGACGCAGCTGGGCAGACGGAGCCCTACACGCCCACATTTTCTTTCGATTGTGGCAGCGAGCCGGGGGAAAAGATCCCCGGCTCGCTGCCAAAATAGGGGAATGGGAGGATGTGGGGCCGGTACATTTGTAACATGTTACACCTGAATATGGGTATATGGACTGTTATACAATGTATTGCAAAGGAATCTTTAAGACCTCTCAGCCTTCTGTAGATCATGCAGTGAAACCTCTTTAATTCCTATAGCTTTGATGTGATATGTAAGCTGTCTTTTCTGTATTTTCTATTCCCACATTGCTTCATCTGACTAATTCTAAAAAGATTTATCTGTGGATTGCACAGCAACAAATAAATGCATCTGCAGTATAAAAAAGTAAAGTTCAGTCTAATATGCGCTAATTAATAAATATGCATGATGTAGGAGATTAGCTTGCAGATGCTCTGAATCTTACACCTGGGAGTAACTTTTGACAAATACTATATAGCTAGGTGGTAAAATGAAAATATTTTCTCTGCTGATTGGCTCACTGCTGTTCCACTAAGCAGAGAACATGATTCTATTATTGCTTTCATAAAGAGGAACTGCAGTAAGCACTATTTATATCTAATATATCCATGTAGCATAACACTGTTGTAATTTAGGGAAAACAACAACATTTCCTTATAATAAAAAATAGGTTTTTTTTGTGTGTACCATGAAATCAGTTTCTTGAAGTTCATTAAGGGACACAGGATTAAAAAAAGGATTATTCTGTAGCCTACAGGGGCATTTGGACACAGTGAGCAATCTGGTATAACCCCTCCCACTACCAGCATGCCTTAGTTTGTAAAGAAGTAGGGGTGCTTAATGAGCTCCAAGAAGCAGATTTTATGGTAAAAACAAATTAATTTTCTTTCTTATTAATTAAGGGATGGGATGTCCAAAATCAGTCCATCTGAAGAGCAGGCAATTATAAACAAAACAGTAACAAGCTCCTATAACAAAACAACAAAACTAGGGGCTGCTTATAACTCAAACAGTCTCCCTAAAGGACCTTATGTCTGAACCAGTAAAGCATGATCACCTGGCAGGGAAAATTCATTTCTTTTGGTAGCTTGTAGGCAGGCGCAGTTTACTTTCTCCACTGCATGTGGTGCTCATCAGCAGCCCTGTAGCTGGAGAGGAATTGTCACGCACCTGGTGGTGGAGTCTGGCTTATGCAGGAAGCAACTTCTCTTACGACCCTGATTCCGGAACCCCTGGTAGTGCAGACAGGGAGTTTGAGAGTGCAGGGAGGCATGAGGGCTTGGTTGGGTCACTGGTGCAAGCGTGGAGGGTTCCTCCGGGCTCGTGCTTGGATGGTAGAGTAGTGATGCAGTCCAGGTTGGCAACAGGCGGGCAGTGTGGTACAGATGGAACAGGCAAGAGAGTAGTGGGGTACAAGCAGGTTCGTCAACGGGCTGGCAGCATAGTACACAGGGATGGGACTGAAGAGTAGTCGAAAGCAAGCCAGGGTCCGTGCAGGCAGAAGACAAAGCAGAAACAGGAAACAGGCCAGGGTCACAGGAACAGGATCTCAAGGTGCCAATGTACATGCACATGCGCGCACAAGCTACACGCGCGCACACACACGCGCACGCCTGCGCACAGGCACTCCAGAGGCAGCAGTGGTTTCCTGACATTGCCCCCCCCAAAGGGCAGCCTCCAGATGCCCAGACAGGCCATCTTCTCTGAGTGGTCCCTCTTGAAGGTCCTGATCAGCTCTTCTGCATGGATGTTACCCTCCGGTTCCCATTAACTCTCCTCAGGGCCATAACACTAACACTTGACTAGGTATTGAATGTGGTTACCCCTCTTCCTACAGTCCATGATAGATTCCACCTCATATTCCTCCTCTCCATTCACTAGGATTGGCTCCGTTGGGTTGGTCTTTCTATCTCGAAAGGGATCCGGGGTTGCAGGTTTCAGCAGAGTCACATGGAATACAGGGTGGATTCATAATGACTGCGGTAGCTCAAGTTCGTAGGCCACCCTGTTAATTTTCCTTTTGACTGGAAAAGGGACAATAAATCTGGGGCCTAGTTTCTTGAAAGGGCAAGCTAGTTTCAAGTTTGTTGTTGCCAACCAGAACCGTTCACTGTGTTCCAAGTTTAGTTCACGCCGCCACCTCTTGTTGCAAACCTCTTTTTTGTATTCTTGTGTTCTTGACATGGTTTCCTGAAACAGTTTGCAATTTTCTTTGAAGAAATCCATTGTCCTTTGGACAGCTGGTACTAGACTCTCAGGGACAGAGTTGGGCAGAAAGGATGGGTGAAACCTATAATTTTCAAAGAAAGGGGATTGACTTGTGGCCGAGTGAACAGTGTTATATGAGAACTGGGACCAATGGTAGCAGCTGCTCCCAGTTGTCTTGAGAGAAGGTGGAAAAGCAGTGCAAGTATTGCTCCAATGTCTGATTTGTCCATTCTGTCTGACCGTTAGTCTGTGGATGAAGAGAGGGACAATTCAATGTCCAGAGCGGAACACAGGGCTCTCCATAACCTGGAGGTCAACTGGGCTCCACGGCCAGATATGATATTTGTTGCTAGTCCATGGAGTCTGACGATTTCTTTAATGAACACTTCAGCAGTGGTAGGTATGCCTCTTAAAGGGAGAAAGTGGGCAATTTTGGTGAGCCGATCCACCACTACAAAATATCTGAGTAGCCTTCAGATAGGGGTAATTCCACAATAAAGTGAACCAAAAAGTGTAGCGCTAAAAGAAACACCATATATATTGCAATATAAATCGATAGTGAATTACAGCAAAAATAGTCCAAATAAAGATAATGTGTTCAATCTGATCAAGACATCCGAAATATTAATCGTATATCTTCAACAGTTGTAGAAAAATTGCATCATGTGTTGTGCACTCCAATCAAATGTGTAAAAGGTACTCTTACCAACGATAAGAGGAAATTGCGCGTGTGTTAATCTCAAAGAGACATCCTCTAGACCTCGCCGTGTGGCTTCAATCCCACCGTCTGCCAGGAACTCCCCGAGGGTCCACAGCCGGATGCCAAACTCCAATAAACGGGTGTAACAATCTGTTGGGTGATTCGACCATCAACCAGGAACTCCTGCAGGTCTCCAGTTAGGTCTCAAACTCCGACACCACCATGCAACAGTATGCCTCAATAAAAAAAGGAGTCTACATAGCGTAATACTGTATCGGCAAGTAAATTTATTAAAAAAGTATCACACTTACATTTTAAAAGTGTCAATCAGGCAGTAAGGAATTCCATAAAACCGAATAAAAGCGTAGTGTACAAATGAGCAGGTCCACTTCATCCGACGCGTTTCGTCCCAACGGACATCGACAGGGGTATGTGTGGCCTGCTCTCACTACGCTTAATTTATAATAAAGTGCAAAATTCTTAACAGGAACCATGCCTCAAATGCTCCGCCCTTCTCACGAGCCACACCCCGGGCTTGGTGGTCATCCATGATTGGACGGAGCACAATGGGCGGGATCCGTGGTTGTAAACAAAAACACAAAAAT
>BLSH010413983.1:15087-25373 GCA_018402905.1 Glandirana rugosa | reverse complement strand
CTTTAAGCAATGAGCAGCTTCTGCCTCTCAGATGAAGAACTACTAACATAATTGATAATTTTAGCAACGTATAAGGGGGAGAGATTCTTCACACTGACTATCCAACTGATCATCGTACTAATGCACCATGAGTTGCAGATTTAGTAATTACTAGCAGAGACCAGAAAGTTAGTTCAAGGGATCCTCAATGTTAAAAAGGTTGAGAACACTCATTTGGCTCTGCAGGTTCACAAAGGCTGATCTAGAGTTAACCTGCATCGCCATCTGCTGGACAAATATGGTAGTGCACAGAGACCACAAACATTTCCAACAATGAAAATTGCATTGAAAAATAATTAGCTCAGCCAAACATACGGTATGGTTGAATCCTGTTATATTGATCTCAGAATATGGTGTTTGGTCTCATTAAGACTGCAGGCCACGTTCATTTTTTTCTATATACGTTGACGGGCCTTGCTGAATAGGTGGGCAACAGATCTATTTGTCACATCTGCCAGATACCCATGGCCAAGGATGCAAATGCAGGCTTTGTGTGTATTTAAATATTCCCTTTAAATAATAAATCTTACTTTTTCATCTCTTTGTTAATGTTTTGCTGCGCTCTTCATTGTGCATTTTTCATAAAATAAATCTAAAATTCTGCATGCACATTTGGTAATGGGGTGACAACATGGCCTTTCTATGCTCGATATGCACCAGAAGGTTGTCACTTAAAGATGTGAGCTCCTGCTGCTAGGGTGCAGGGTACAGCAGGAATAGTAAGAAGGGGTCAGTTGTCCATGTTGTGCTAAAAGCAAGCAAAGCATCTTAGGGGAAAGCTGAGTGTTATTAGCTCACGGGAATGTTGGCTCACAGGAAATCCTAGTACTGAGCAGCAGTGATGTGCAATATGCCATCATAGAGAAAGGGTTGAAAAGTTGGTAAAAAGTAACCAAAAAAAGATGGAGATCCTGGGTAACTAATCAGATGTTAGTGGCTGAAGTTTAAAAGCAGAATCCAATCCTTCATAGTACTTTCATCTATAATGGCAATCCTGGCCAATAGGGCTGTGGATGGTGAGTCTCACAAAAAAAAGTGCAACAATTTCCCCTCGGTTTTATTAGCAGCAAAATCATGTCAACTAAATCTCAATGTAAAATAATATATTTTATTGTTCAAAAATTAAAATCAAACAAAAGGTTTTAAAATATGAGTTCTGGTTACATAAACTCTCATTTTGGTCCATTGACCATGACAACATTCATATAGCAGGTATACTTCTATCCAATACAACTATTGCAAAATTGATCCTGCCCCAATGATGCTCCAACGCCTTTTGACAAAACAAGTCGTCGTCTTCTTCGGGGGAACTGTGTTTCTAAATTCAAAGACATATAATTTAAAGATTAGGAATCATAAATAATGTAAAACAACTGTGATGTGTCCGTGTGGACCCACAGAGTGCGATCACATTCAATGAATGGAAGACCGAGTTTGAAACCAGAGAATTTAGCAGCATCCAAGACCCACCTTGGGTCATTCTTTCCAACTGCGTGACGCCGCATAATGCTGGCTTACAAGTAACATCAGATGAGGTGCCTGGGGTGAGTCTGAGAATGATTTTTTTTTTTTTTTTTAACTAAGGCCGCAGGGTGTCCCTTCTCCTCATTAAGTTGTCTGTGTTTATCACAGCAGCCATAGGAAGAAATAGCCCCTTGAGAGAATGGAGCTTGAGAGAAGCTTGTATCTTGCTGATTCCAAGTTTATAAATGTGAAATAATCATATGAATTTCCAAATTTACCTTTTTTCACTTTATCATTAATATTTAATGTAAAAATAGGAATATATACTGTATCTCAGAAAAGTGAATACACCCCTCACGTTTTTGTAAATATTTTATTATATCTTTTCATGTGACAATACGGAAGAAATAACACTTTGCTACAATGTAAAGTAGTGAGTGTACAGCTTGTATAACAGTGTAAATTTGCTGTCCCCTCAAAATAACTCAACACACAGCCATAAATGTCTAAACCGCTGGCAACAAAAGTGAGTACACCCCTAAGTGAAAATGTCTGAATTGGGCCCAAAGTGTCAATATTTTGTGTGGCCACTATTATTTTCCGGCACTGCCTTAACCCTCTTGGGCATGGCGTTCACCAGAGCTTCACAGGTTGCCACTGGAGTCCTCTTCCACTCCTCCATGATGACATCACAGAGCTGGTGGATGTTGGAGGCCTTATGCTACTCCACCTTCCATTTGAGGATGCCCCACAGATGCTCAATAGGGTTTAGAGCTGGAGACATGCTTGGCCAGTCCATCACCTTTAACCTCGGCTTCTTTTGCAAGGCAGTGGTCGCCTTGGAGGTGTGTTTGGGGTCGTTATCATGTTGGAATACTGCCCTGCGTCCCAGTCTCTGAAGGGAGGGGATGATGCTCTACTTTAGTATGTCACAGTACATGTTGGCATTCATGGTTCCCGCAATGAACTGTAGCTCCCCAGTGTCGGCAGCACTCATGCATCCTTAGATAATGACACTCCCACCACCATGCCTGACTGTAGGCAAGACACACTTGTCTTTGTACTCCTCACCTGGTTGCTGGGACACACACTTGACACCATCTGAACCAAATACGTTTATCTTGGTCTCATCAGACCACAGGACATGGTTCCAGTAAACCATGTCATTATTCTGCTTGTCTTCAGCAAACTATTTGCAGGCTTTCTTGTGCATCATCTTTGGAAGAGGCTTCCTTCTGGGATGCCAGCCATGCAGACCAATTTGATGCAGCGTGCGGAGTATGGTCTGAGCACTGACAGGGTGACCCCCCACCCCTTCAACCTCTGCAGCAATGCTGGCAGCACTCATAAGTCTATTTCCCAAAGACAACCTCTGGATATGACGCTGAGCATGTGCACTAAACCTCTTTGGTGGATCATGGCGAGGCCTGTTCTGAGTGGAACCTGTCCTGTTAAACCGCTGTATGGTCTTGGCCACCGTTCTGCAGCTCAGTTTCAGGGTCGTGGCAATCTTCTTATAGCCTAGGCCATCTTTATGTAGAGAAGCAGTTCTTTTTTTCAGATCCTCAGAGTTCTTTGCCATGAGGTGCCATGTTGAACTTCCAGTGACCAGTATGAGAGATTGAGAGCGATAACACCAACTTTAACACACCTGCTCCCCGTTCACACCTGAGACCTTGTAACGCCAATGAGTCACCTGACACTGGGAGGGAAAATGGTTAATTGGGCTCAATTTGGACATTTTCACTTAGGGGTGTACTCCTGTTGCCAGCAGTTTAGACCAGGGTTCCTCAAACTATGGCCCTCCAGTTGTTCAGGAACTACAATTCCCATCATGCCTAGTCATGTCTGTGAATGTCAGAGTTTTACAATGCCTCATGGGATGTGTAGTCCTGCAACAGCTGGAGGGCCGTAGTGTGAGGATCCCTGGTTTAGACGTTAATGGCTGTGTGTTGAGTTATTTTGAAGGGACAGCAGATTTACACTGTTATACAAGCTGTACACTCACTACTTTACATTGTAGCAAAGTGTAATTTCCTCAGTGCTGTCACATGAAAAGATATAATAAAATATTTACAAAAATGTGAGGGGTGTACTCACTTTTGTGAGATACTGTATGTATTAATTTAAAGTGGAATTTCACAGATAAGAGAAGGTTCCACTTGTTTGCATACTCCCCCCCCCCCCCCCCTCCTCCTTTACTGCCGAATTTGGGGGAGACGTACCTGCCCCCACTTCCGGTCAGATCACAGCGGCTATCTGAATGGAAGTTCGACCCCCCCCTCCCGCAGCCTTCTAGGACACATCACAGGTCCCAGAAGACTGCAGGAATATTCAGGAAGCACAGTGCTCCTTGTGCATGCTCAGTAGAAAACTGGCTGTGGAGCCGCAAAGCTTCACTGCTGGTTTCCCTTGGTTAAGATGTTGGCGCCTGGACCCCAAGCTGATTGAAGAATCAGCTTGGATGAGGACATCGCTGCATCCCTGGACAGGTAAGTGTCCTTATATTAAAAGTCAGCAGCTACAGTGTTTTCATTTTTTGGGGGGAGGGAGGCTGGAGCTCATCTTTAAAGTGTAATTTAATATTTTATTATGTGTCTAGGGAACACACGCTACCCCACTCCTGGCCTCCGTCCATAATGATCCAAGTTATTACAAAGACCCTCACAAATTTAACCCCAACCATTTTCTGGATGACAAAGGTGCTTTTAAGAAGAATGATGCCCACATGCCTTTTGGTGCTGGTAATTATTATTATTACCATTATTATGTTAATTTCTAATGTGATTTTATCTTTGAAATTTTATTGTATTTATAATGGTGGTATATCAAAGTTTTGCAATCTGTTGTATAGCAGAAATCGGACTTGAGAGGAAGGCTCAGGGCAGCACTAGGAGCCAATCTGGTGTGTTGCATGCAAATGGCAAATGAGCAGATAGGGTGCATGCTGATAGAAGAAGAGAGCAGAGTGTGCAGAAGGATGAGCTCATCAGTCTATTGCTGCTCTTTTACTGTCCAGTCAGTAGACATGGGGTAGAGAGAAGACACCACTTTATCCCCTCTAGAATCCATGACTGTGACAGAGAAAGCGGTGTTATCTACCTGGCTGTGCTCTATACTCTTCAGGACTGAAATACAAATATTTTGACAGGTAAAACCTCTGAAATGTACTTCATCTGTGTATTTAGCTGTTTGCCTGGAGTTCAGCTTTAATGTCTTATACCGCTATCACACGAGAACCAGCACACACACATTGCTGTGCCCATTAAATCCACTATAGGAGGTAGTTGCTGTAACCTTCCAGCATGTTTTCTGTACGGTTGGAAAACCTGCAGCATATTTGGGGAAACTCAGAAAACACAAGGTTGAAATAGAAATTTAATGCAGACAAGGACCTCTTTACTTAAGCCTGCGCCTATCTGTACAAATTAATCTTATGTGTCAAACAGAAATATGTTTAGCTGCTTACCTAAAAAGTGTTAACAAAGACATTTACCAAAATAATAAATGAATAATTAGATTAGCGCTTACAAACCTCATGAGGATGCCTGGCATTGGACGAAACATGTAGGAGGTGTTGTGGCAGCACAATGACGTCACTTCCGGAGTGGAATGCTCGCCGGCTCTGGAAGATACCTGAGCAGAGCGACGGCATTCCTGTGTTAACAAACAGTTTATCCTTAGTGCCTGGATTAAGTAGCACCAGAGTGGCACTCACCTAGTGAGTGTAATTTTAAAAGTGATAAGAAAATTTGGTACAGTTTAACCACTTCAGCCTTGGAAGGATTTATCCCTTAATGACCAGGCCATTTTTTGCAACACTGCATTACTTTAACTGACAATTGCGCGGGCTTGCAATGCTGTACCCAAATAAAATTGATGTCTTTTTTTTTCCCCCACAAATAAAGCTTTCCTTTGTTGGTATTTGATCACCTCTGCATTTTTTATTTTTTGCACTATAAACAAAAAAAGTCTGATAATTTTGAAAAATAAACAATATGTTTTACTTTCTACTATAATACATATCCAAAAAAAAATGTAAAAAAACTAATTCCTTCATCAATTTAGGCCAATATGTATTCTTCTAAATATTGATTGGTTGGTGCAAAAGTTATAGTGTCTACAAACTATGGGATAGATTTATGGACTTTTATTTATTTATTTATTTTACTGGTAATGGCGGCGATGAGCAATTTTTAGTGGGACTGCGACATTGCGGCGGACAAATCTGACCCTAAGTGACACTTTTTGGGGACCAGTGACACCAATACAGGGATCAGTGCTAAAAAAATGCACTGATCACTGTATAAATGACACTGGCAGGGAAGGGGTTAACTTCAGAGGCGATGAAAGGTTTAAATGTGTTCCCTGTTTGTGCTTCCTTACTGTGTGGGGGAAGTACTGACAGGAAGAACACAGAGATCGCTGTTCCTGATTACTAGGAACAGAAGATCTCCATGTTCTCCCCTGTCGGATTTATGTAAACAAGGCAGATCCCCATTCTGCCTCTGTGGAGCGATCACGGGTGTCCGGCGGACATCGGGTCCCCCGAACCTACGCATTGGCTCCCCCTCCGTGCAGCGGAGTGCCCACAGTATCTATTGCATGAAACAACGTGCAGGTACGTTGTATCGCACAACAGAGCCGCCCTGCCGCATGATTTATGCGGTGGACTTTAAGTGGTTACACAGGGCTGGTGCTAGACTATTTGCACCCTAGGCAAGACCAGCTACTTGCACCCCCCCCCTAAAAAAATATATATAATGTGTGTATATATATATATATATATATTAAAACAACAAAACATGAAACACTGCTAAATTTCCCCAGCTAACATCATCCAATCCTGCAGCGCGCAGTGTGGTATGTGCAACGTTAGTGGCAGTGGGAAGTAGGCTTGGAATGGGACAAAAAAATAGGGAATTTTAGACTAAGCAGACAATTTTTTTTTTTTTTTTTTAACCACTTGCCGACCAGCCACCGTCGTGTCACAGCGCCAGGTCGGCTCGTTCCCATGAATCTCCATAACTACATCATCGCGGGAACGTGTGGTGTGGGAGCGCGCACTCACTGCCTAGCAGGGGAACCAATCAGCAGGTGGGGTGGACTCTATGTCCGCCGGCCACTCGCGATCGCTCCCGAGACAGGCAGAATGGGGATCTGCGAGTGTAAACAAAGCAGATCCCCATAATGACAGGGGTGTAGAGAGTGATTGTCTGTTCCCAGTGATAGGGAACAACAATCTCTCTCCTCCTCCAGTCAGCCCAGCCCCCATACAGTTAGAAACACCACAGAGGGAACACATTTAACCCCTTGATCACCACTAGTGTTAACCCCTTCCCTGCCAGTGACATTTATACAGTAATCAGTGGCTATTTTTAGCTCTGATCTCTGTATAAATGTCACGGGTCCCAAAAAAGTGTCAAAAGTGTCCGATCTGTCCGCTGCAATGTCGCCGCTAAAAATCGCAGATCGCTGCCATTACTAGTAAAATAATGATAAAAATGCCATAAATCTATCCCCTATTTTGCAGACGCGATCGTTTTTGCGCTAACCAATCAATATACGCTTATATTGATTTTTTTTACCATAAATATGTAGAAGAATACATATCGGCCTAAACTAAGGAAGAAATTCGTTTTTTTACTTTTTTTTTTTTGGATATTTATTATAGCAGAAGGTAGAAGATATTGTTTTTTTTTTCAAAATTGTCTGTCTTTTTTTGTATATAGCGTAAAAAATAAAAACCGCAGAGGTGATCAAATACCACCAAAAGAAAGCTCTATTTGTGGGGAAAAAAAGGACATAAATTTTGTTTGGGTACAATGCCGCACGACCGCGCATTTGTCAGTTAAACAATGCAGTGCCATATCGCAAAAAATGCTCTGGTCAGGAAGTGGGTAGATCTTGGGGGTAGCTGCCTTGTTTACATACATCTGACAGGGGAGAACATGGAGATCTTCTGTTCCTTGTAATCAGGAACAGCGATCTCTGTGTTCTTTCTGTCAGTACTTCCCTCACACAGTAAGAAAGCACAAACAGGGAACACATTTAAACTTTTCATCGCCTCTGATGATAACCCCTTCCCTGCCAATGTCATGTATACAGTGATCAGTGCATTTTTTTTTTTAGCACTGATCACTGTATTGGTGTCACTGGTCCCCAAAAAGTGTCACTTGGGGTCAGATTTGTCCACCACAATGTCGCAATCCCACTAAAAATTGCTGTTCACCGCCATTACCAGTAAAAACAATAAAAAGTAAATAAAAGTCCATAAATCTATCCCATAGTTTGTTGACGCTATAACTTTTGCGCAAACCATTCAATATGTAGAAGAATACATATTGGCCTAAATTGATGAAGAAATTTGTTTTTTTTTTTGGATATGTATTATAGCAGAAAGTAAAAAAATATTGGTTTTTTTTTTCAAAATTGTCGGCCTTTTTTTGTTTATATCGCAAAAAATAAAAACCGCAGATGTGATGAAATCGCACCAAAAGAAAGCTCTATTTGTGGGGAAAAATAGGACATAAATTTTGTTTGGGTACAGCATCGCACGACCGTGCAATTGTCAGTTAAAATGACGCGGTGCCAAATCACAAAAAATGCTCTGGTCAGGAAGTGGGTGAAACCTCCCGGGGCTGAAATGGTTAAACGAAATGTAGCGCCCCCATAGTATAGGTGCGTTTTTGTAGTGAGTTTTTGCTAGGAGAGGCAAAATTTAGTCAGGCCTGTATTTTATCGTGTCAACTGTATGTGCAGGCCTGAATGTTTTGATCTGGGCTTGGGGAGTGGCTCAGGTAGGACTGGGGCAGCCAAACAGATGATGTCACTAAACCATCCTACCTTCTTCTGGGAAGCACTGGAACTTTCCAGAGTGAAGGTGGAACAAGAGGTGTCATCATCTGGATTGGCAGGGGGCAGGCCCTCTCATATACTCTGGGCCGGGCCAGTCGGGCAGGAGAAGTCGGGTGGAAGGCTGAGATGTAGCAGGTGGAGGCCTCTTCCCCGGAGGTCGCCCTCATCTAGGGAGGGTGACCTTGAGGCCTGGAGGTTCGGGTGCAGCCAGGAGTGGAGGTGATTCCTGGAGTCGCACAAGGGAACTGCTACAGAGAGAGAGACTTTAAAGTAATCCACTGGTGTCGGTGAGTGACAGACCCTGGAGCTGAGAGAGAAAGTGCTGGAGCAGGCTGGGAGAGGAATAGTGGACAGTCTTTGGAAGCCTTGGGAGCCAGGAAAGCAGGTCGGTGGGACCTGGAAGAGGAATGGGCTTGGAGTTGTAGTCCATCAAAGGCCTGGCTAGCACTCAAGTACTTTGCTTACATATTCAGGGGCCCTGGCCTGTAATGGGCGGTCCTGAGGTCCTGCTGACAAAGTGTAGACCTCGCCATGTGATAGCCGCGGTGAAGAGAAAAGAGTAGAGCAGCTTGATAAATTTCCTTTCGAGCTGGAAACGAAGTGATGAAGTGATAGTCTGCAAGTTCAGTGCTGGAGAGAAAACTGTAGGAGTAGCGGTCAGTAAGTGATGTCAGTGTGCATATACAGGACTGCATATGGAATCCATGTACCATAATTCTTGGGGCATCCCACAGTCACCCCTTTTCCCCATCCAAGTTATTTCCCCTAAATAAAACAACAAAAACAAGTGCCGGCCTAGTCAGTGTCTACGGATCTGTGAGATATGGTGGGATTGAGGGCAGCTATAAGGTGAACCACAACTACTAGCTACTCCCAAGGGAGCACATGGCTACACAAATATTGACAACTATCAGTTTCTTTATGTCTTTTAGTTATATTTAGCCTGCTTCACTCAATTGGTGTCAGTAGTTTAATTTATTTTTTTAATTATTTTTTAACATTTTTTTAATTTATTTTTTTCACAATTTTTAGGACCTCTTTTAGGGGGCTTTGGTGAAATATCAGGGGTCTAAACAGACCTCTGATGTTTCATATTTTGAGAGAGAGGAGATTGAGGACACAGCACAGAATGAACAGAAATAACACTGTACAGAGGCTTCCCATTCATTCATTCATAAACACATAGCAAACACAGTTTATTATACTTCAGTTATGAATGAAAAAAAAAACAGTCAGTGATCGATACAGCCCCTTCCTCCCTCTTCAACCTAACAGATCCCCCACAGCAGCCGGCTGGAGAGGAGATGAGGGGGCCAGGGAAACAGTGGAGCCGGAAGAGAGGTAACAGCAGGGCCAGGAGAGAGGTAACAGCGGGGCCTGGAGAGAGGTAACAGCGGGGCCTGGAGGGAGGTAACAGCGGGGCCTGGAGGGAGGTAACAGCGGGGCCTGGGGAGAGGTAACAGCGGGGCCTGGGGAGAGGTAACAGCGGTTCCTGGAGAGAGGTAACCAGCGGTTCCTGGAGAGAGGTAACCAGCGGTTCCTGGAGAGAGGTAACCAGCGGGGCCTGGAGAGGGGTAACCAGCGGGGCCTGGAGAGGGGTAAGGGCGGGGGCCTGGAGAGAGGTAACAGTGGGGCCTGGAGAGAGGGAGCAACGATGCCAGGAGAGAGGTAACAGCGGGCCCGGGATAGAGGAAACAGCGGGCCCGGGATAGAGGAAACAGTGGGGCTAAGAGAGATCAAAGTGGGGCTAGGAGATCACAGCAGGGCAGCGATAGGAGGGGCGGCATATAGTGACACCGTAAAAATACTGGATGAACCCTCTGCACACTGCTACATATAGCAAGCTTTGCAATAAAAAATTAAAAAGATCTTGTTTCTTTTATATAGATGTAGAGCACTCCCTAATTAAAAAATAACGTTTCGAA
>BLSH010413954.1:12733-27375 GCA_018402905.1 Glandirana rugosa | reverse complement strand
CCCCATTCCCATCCCGTTCACGGGATGTTTTTTTACCCCTATCCCTTTTAATTAATTTTAGTTTATTTTTTTACCCTTCCCCCCCACCTACTCCTCATCCTCGGATCTCCAACTGATCCGGCACTGGCACCGTCACATCCACCTTCACCGTCACCATCTCCTCATCCTCCTCCATCGGTTGTACCATAAAAAAAAAAAAAACATAACTCCAGATAAGTTTTTTTGTTCATACACTTACCGACACACTTAGGCCAGATTTACAAATAAGACGTGTTCCATGTCTGTTCAGAACACCCTAGGTACGGACTAAGTAAAATTATTTCCAATCGAACAGGTGCAACCTACACCTGTTTGCCGAGGCGAACAGACACTATTGCGGGGGACGGCACGATTTGTGTGTAAGGCTGTTATGTGACCGACGTCCCGTCCGGTCGTGGTTTATTAAAATGAATCAGGCATGGATCCCACAAGACTTGTCTGTACCTTGTGCAGAATAAACATTTAGACCGGATTCACACAGCCATTCACATACTTGTTTTTTTGAATAGACCTCAATACAAAAAAAAAAAAAATACCATGTTGGCTACCTCCTCCTACTCCTCTACCACTGCCACTTCCACCTACACTGCCACGGTCACGGCCTAGTCAACCTCTAGGCTCCTACTCCTCATCCACCCCCCCTTCCCATTTTTTTATTTGATTTTAATTAATTTTCCCTATCCCCATTTTTTTGTAGGGCACTTGCCCTACCCTTACCCCCATTTTACTTCCTTTTGCAGCCCTCTAGGGCTTTCCAGGACTTTGTTACAGCCATTTTTGTGCCTAAAAGTTTGGGTACCCATTGATTTCAATGGGGTTCGGGGTCCGTGCGATCGTTTGAGTTCCGTCCGGACCCGAACCCGGACTTTGTCCCGAAGTTCGGCCGGACCAGCAGAACCCGAACTTCCAGAGGTTCGCTCAACTCTACCTATGAGTGTATATAACCTTTTTATAGGGCAGGGCCGCATTTACTGCAGAGATCCAGTCCTGGAGGGACGGAGGTGCTGTACATAACCATGCCTGTGCTATCATTAATCTGGCTGCAAACATTGTTTCCTGGAGAAAAGTATGTAAATGTTTATCTGCATCTGGGTCAGGGAATAATCCCAGTAGGCATTTTTTAGGGCATAGAGTAAGCGGGGACCCCATGCGGTCATGAAGGAAGTTCAAAACCTGGGACCAGTATCCCTAGCTAACTGGACATGTCCAGATCAAGTGGTAAAATGAACCCAGGTCTGTTCCGCATCTAGTACACATAGGGCTGTAGTTTGCGCGGTACCTGGCCATGCACACCAGGGTCAAATAGGTCCTGTGGAGAATATACATTTGGGTCAATCGATCCGAGGATTTGTGTGAGACGCGTTTGCAGGCCACCAACACATCACTCCACTCCGCATCATCCATCTCCCCCATGTCCGCCTCCCAGCGTGATTTAAGTTGGTATGCAAGAGTCTTAGCAGAGGGCGTAATAAAGCAACTATAAAAAGTAGATGTAAGTTTACTGGGATCTGAGCCCCGTATAACTTCCAGTTGGTATATTTGTTGTTGATCAGGAGGGGCGTTATTAAACTGGGAGGTCAGCGTGTGGCGGAGCTGGAAATAGTGATATAACATGGAATTAGGGAGGTCAAAGTCACTTTTCAGTTGCTGAAACGACCTTACTGCATTATTGTGATACATCTTGTAGAGGTATACCACACACCTGGAAATCCAAAGATGCTGGTCAGGTATAGTAAGAAACTCTGATAGGTACCCATTACCCCATAAAGGGGAACAGTCATTAATTGGAGGGACCCTAAGCCTGCGTCTCACCAGTGCCCATATCTTGCAGTAATGAAACAGCATACTATGCCTGCCCCCCCAAGCTCGCAGTCTCGTTCATCCCCAAGCAAAATCTGGAATGGATGAATCACCTTGTTTGAGTGGGGAGAGCAGATCAGCACCTGGTAGCGGGTCCTGTCCCCCTCATCAATATGATAAAAATGTGATAATTGGGAGGATATATAGTATGAATTGAGGTCAGGAAGCGCCGCACCTCCTAAATGGGTAGGTTTTTTTAACGCACACCAGGATAGCTTGTGCCAAGATGCTCCCCACACGAAGGAGTTGAAAATCGACTCAAGGCGTTTGAATATATGGAGTGGTAAGTAAGCCGGGACGTGCCAGAAAATATAGAGGAGCTTGGGCAGCAAAATCATTTTATTTAGACTGATCTGGCCCATAACCCCCACTGGCAGCCTGGACCATACCTGGGTTTTGGATTTTAGAAAAGAGAAGAGGGGTTCTATATTCAATTTAGCATAGTCTGACGCCGATCTGATGACCAGGACACCCAGATATTTAAAGACATCAACCCGACTGAGGGGCAGTGCGGCCTCCATGGCCGTCGGGGCAGTGTGGTCTATTGGTAAGATTTGGGACTTATCCCAATTTATTTTGAGGCCAGAGAAGCGGTCAAAGTGCTCAATTAAATGATACCCGTGCCGTAGGAGCCTGGTATAAAATATGGTGCCACCTATGGTAATGTATGGCCACCTATTGTAATGTAATTCGGTCCGAATCCGAAGCGGCCAAGGCATTTCCACAAATAATTCCACTCAACCGAGTCAAATGCCTTGGCCGCATCCAGAGACACCACCACCCTCGCACCGACACTGTCATGGGAAGCCTGTAAGTTCATAAAAGTCGCCGGAGATTAAAAGCCGTGTTTTTGGCTGGCATAAATCCCAAGTTCAAAATGACCTTATTAAGACGCAGGGCCAGAACTTTAGCTAATATTTTGACATTTAACTGCAAAAGCGAGATGGGTTGGTATGATTCAGGGAGCATGGGGTCCTTCCCCGGCTTGCGGATAAAAACTATCATGGCTTCCAGCATGGATTCAGGGAGGGTGCAGGATCGGAAAATATCCGCAATATGGCGCAATTTAGGGACAAAAAAGGCTAAGTGGGACTTGTAAAGTTCCAAGGGCAGCCCGTCAGTACCCGGAGCCTTGGCTGGCACCATGTGGGCAATGGCTTCCTCAATATCCTCGACCGTGATCGGGGCCTCTAGTAGCTTGACCTGGTCAGCCTTCAGAGAAGGCAGCTCGATGCCACCAAGCAAGGCCTCCAGCTCATTTGGTGCGTAAACGGTCGAGGAGGCATAGAGTTGCTTAAAGAAACTTCGTAACTCCCCAAACACCAGGTCGGAGTCCGAAATCATCATACCGGATTCAAGTCGCAGAGCTACAACCATCGAAAGCCTGTGTTCAAGATGGGCCAGATAGGCCAAAAGTTTACCCGCTCGCTCTCCCTGTTCATATGCTTTCTGTTTCTGATAAAATATTCCCTGCTCAGCCTTAGAGATGTGGAGATGGTCCACTTGTCTGGCTTGTTGCTTTATGGACATGGCGGCATCAAGTGAGGGGTCAACCTGAAACGCCCTTTCCAGCTCCTCCAGTCGCTCCTGAGCCAACTGTAACACCCAAGAGGAGGAACGTTTGTACCTCGCTATGCTCTGGACAAGTGTCATGCATATATGAATTTTAAAGGTGCCCCAAACCACACCCGGAGGGGCCGACTCCCCCATTGTTCCCCAAAAAATCCAGACACGAGTCTATCGCCGCATTAAAATCCCCTAGCCAGACCGAGGGGATCGCCGGGCGGGCCGCCACAAATGACAACCCCTCCAGCAGCACCCCAAATTGGAACAGCGGGGGGAACATAATACACCAAGAAGCTCCTGCCCATTAATTCTGGCATGTAAAAACAGGTACCTATCCTGAGGGTCCGTTTGTATTGTGAACAGGACACATTGGACCGCTCTAGCAATCAGAAGAGAAACCCCTCTGGAGTTAGAGGTATATGGAGCCTGATAGTGCCATCCCACCCAAGGTTTTTTGAGGGTCAATTGTAAAGAACCAGTTAGGTGAGTCTCCACTAGGACCATAACATCTGCACACTGTTTTTTTAGATGAGCCAGGACCGCTGTGCGTTTCAGCCTAGCCCCCAGACCCCGGACATTCCATGTCAAAATCCGCAGGTGAGTCATGGCGGCCAGTGCGAAACGTGTACAATAGGATAGTTTGCCCATTTGAATATATGTGTTCCCCACACAGCGGACCGACACAGCAAAGGTGCGCCGAGCGGCGCTGTGCAGGCTGCCACAGTAATCTTAAACTCTGCAGTCACCATCACCGACCATATGCTCATTTTCAGTACACAACATTGTAGCGATACCATTACCCTAGCATTCTGCTGTAGCTCAATAAACCAACCCGAAACAATGACTGCCAGGGCAGTCTGAACACTCGTATTACCACATTCACCGGGTCGTCTGCACCCCCGCCCTCGAGGAGCACCTCGACAAACATGGGCAGCGGGGAGCAAAGACTCAGGAATGGGAGCGAGTAGTAATATTATTAGCCAGTAACCAGTAAGCATGTATATAACAAAACCAGCAGGTAAACAGTCCTACCAACTGGGAAACTTGGGGGAACAAAGGGGAAAGTACATTGCTATGGGGATGATCATCTCGCTGACAAACTAGCAATGGCGAGGAGAGCTCCAGTCCCCGGTCCATATAGTCCGAATGGACCGAGGGCCAAGTGAGATCGTTCAAATGTAGAAAATACCCAGCCTGTAAATGAGTTTCCATACAGTATGTAAAAGGAGTCTTGACCGGCTGGGTCTTCTGCAACTCCGTTAGTGTATAACAGGGGAAAATCAGGCTGGCATATTGTACGGAGACGGTGCCATCGGAGTAAATAGGAGAGCAGGGGAGGTGTTGGGAGCCATGTTAGCTGCACCGTACTCCATCGGTCCCGGCTCGCTCCAGCCAGGCAGACGCAGACTCAGGATCCTCAAAAAAGTGCGCCCTGTCTTCCCCAATGATCCGGAGCCTGGCGGGGAAGAGCATGGCGTAGGAGATCGGGCGGGCACGCAGTGGTTGCTTGACCTAGGAGAATCGGGCTCGTTTATTCTGCACATCTGCAGAGAAGTCCGGGAAGACCATCAGAGTGTGGTTCTGAAATGGGATGTTGCCTTTCTCCCGGGCCAGCCGCAGAATAGCGTCACGGTCACGGTAATTCAGGCGTTTTGCGATAAAGGTGCGCAGGGGCACACCTGGGGGGGCTGCTTAGCCGCTAAGCGATGCGCCCTTTCCACCACAAATGTCGGGGACAGGGCCTGCCGCCCAAATGCTGCCACCAGGAAGTCTTCCGGGAACTTGGGTGGGTCGGAGCCCTCAGCTCCCTCTGGGAGGCCGACAAAGCGCAGATTGCATCTCCGGAGCCCGTTCTCCATCTCATCCTGCTTCTGCTGCAGAGCCTGCAGCTGGTGCTGGATGCTCTCTCCGGTAACCTGGAGCAGATGGATATCGTCCTCCACATGGCCGATCCGCACCTCAGCTTCTGTGACCCTGTCCCGCAACTTCTGAATGTCCTGCTGATTAAGGGAGACATCCACCTTGACCTCATCAATTTTGCATGTCAGTGTGCTTTGCAGTATCGAGATGGCCTCCAGGACCTTGGTTGTCTCAGGATTGGGCGGGTCCTGGTCCGAGGCCGTGGCAGTGGTGCCATTGTCCTCCAAGGCCAACCTCATCACTTTCACATTGTGCTTGTCTCCAACCACCTGCTCCACCAAGCAGAAAACAATTACCCGCAGAAACCTTGCCACTTTATTCCTACTCTTTTCTACTCTGCAACTGACCACCTCCATGACAAAATCTCAGCCCTATCTTGCCCTAACCTGGCCACCTCTATCTACAACAGTTCACTCTAACCCTCACTGGATTCTCTTGCTCCTCTCACTTCACAAAATGTCAGGCCCCGACCATTACAATCTTGGCAGACCGACGACACCAGAAACCTTAAGAGACATAGCCGTGCACTGGAGCGTGTGTGGCGTAAAACCAAATCCCAGCATGCGTTCACCCAATATAAATCTGCCTTCTTAAAATACACTTCTTCCCTCCATGCTGCCAAACAAACTTACTTTGTCACCCTCATTAATACTCTGTCCTCCAATCCTCGTCTCTTCTCTACTTTTAACTCTCTACTTTCTCCACCACCACCTCCACCCAGTCACTCGCTAACTGCTCACGAGATTGCAAACCTCCTGGGGGGGCCCAGAGCTCTATGGGCCCTGTCCAATTTCAGACGGTGTTTTGGGGTGTCCGGCAGGAGGTTGGTGATCAAGTCCTGTATCGCATCGGAAATATCTGTGATCACTTTGGGCAGGCCTCTAACTCTGAAATTGTATCTTCTCGACCTATTTTCAAGGTTGTCAATTCTTGAAAGAGCCGTATCCAATTGGTCCTGTAGAGTACTGATGAGATCAGAATTTTGGTTAGAAATTGCCGCAGTGGTGTCAAGTTTATGTTTGATCGCTTCCATTCTGACCCCCAGCATTTGGAAGTCCATTTTGATTTCCCCCGTTATTGTGACCACTGTGTTGGCTAAACCCCTTTCCAATAAAGATGAGAATTTCTGGTAGAGGTCCTCTACTTGGAGGGAGAGCCCTTGATTAGGGGTGCCAGGCGATTGCAGGGTCAGGTTGTTAGGCCCCAGGAGAGGAGAGGAATATTACCCCTGTATGCGGCCTAGTAATGACTCTGTGGAGGTGGTGTGGCGACCTGCAGATTACCCCCATGGGTTACTAGAGTGAAGGTCAGGGTTGCAGGAGAGAGCACTTACCTGTGTTCTGGGCGGTTGTTGTTGCTGAGGCCCTCTGTGCTCTGTACCTCATGGATCCCTGTAGCAGTGGTTGGAGCAGCGGCCATCTTGGTACACCCGTGCTGCGAGGCCGCGGCGAATAGCGGGCGTAAATCCTTCTTAGCGGCCGGACCGGCCATGCAGGAGGTAGCTGCCTTATCTGGGGGTCGGGATCCCCTCACCTGAGCTTCCTCCGAGGGGCTGTGGAGTCAGGACGGGCTCCATTGGTGGGCGGTGGCACGGAGCTCCCGGCTCAGGCAGTCATGCTGGGACTCTCGCGCATGCGCACCGTCTTGACTGTTCTTTTCTGCCCCCCCATGGCTTAGTATCTAGCCTACTTAGTGCATCCATGTGAGCAGTGGCGGCTGATGAAATTTTAGGATGGGGGGGCGCCAGACCCCGCCCTTCCTTTTTGACCCATCCAACTTCTCATAAGCCCCACCCCTTATACATTCTCCCCACTGTGTCAGGCGTATACAGCCCAGCATCACCGGATAGAGTATACAGCATTACCAGATAGGAGTATATACAGCATGACCAGAGGAGTATATAGCATCACCAGAGGGGTATATACATCACCAGAGCGGTGTATAAGATCAACAGAGGGGTATATACATCTCCAAAGGGGTATATACATCACCAGAGGGATATATAGCATCACCAGAGGAGTATATACATCACCAGAGGGGTATATGTAGCATCACCGGAGGGGTATGTACATCACAAGAGGGGTATATGTAGCATCATCAGAGGGGTATGTACATCACAAGAAGGGTATATGTAGCATCACCAGAGGGGTATGTACATCACAAGAGGGGTATATGTAGCATCACAAGAGGGGTATATGTAGCATCACCAGAGGGGTATATGTAGCATCACGGTACTTACCTGGCAGGCAGCCTGGCTTTACTTCAGAATTGTGGCTGGCCTGGCTGGCTTCCCGGTCCAGATTTAAATCCTGTGTGGCCACTGACCGTGGCTCCAGGCTCCTGGCTGGGACAGACTCCTCAGTGTGACTGGCAGTGGCTGCACTGGCCAGACTCTGGAGTGGGAGTAGTGTGGCACCGCAGTCAGCATACTTGGCACTGGAAGTCGTCCTCAGAGTGAGACTCACTGTCACTGTGTGAGAGTCGGCCAGCAGTAGAAGACATGCGACTCACTGTCTGCGAGGAAGACGGACGGGATCCCGGTGGATTGTTGCACCTGTGTGGAGTCATCACACGCCCAGCAGCCAGCACGTCCCGCCCCCACCCACCTGCTCAGGGCAGCCAATTAGTGTATGTATGTGCGCATCTTTGACGCACCTACATACACTTGTAGGACTGATCAATAGGCTCACTACTTGCTGTCAGCAGACAGCAAGGAGCCGGAAAAAAAAAAAATCAATATACCGGTGCCACCTTTAGGGCGTCAAGCTAATTTTTAATTTTTTTTCTTCATTCCCAGTGGGGAAGCGGAGCCCAAGCGCCCCCTATTGACCGGCCGCTGCTGTATGTGAGAGCTAACAAACTCATTGACTATTTATACACAGACACTAATTTAAAAAGCCACAAATGTGGGAAATTAAACCTTAATAGCCATTTTAATCTGTGTGTGCCTTCTGTGTCTGTACCAAGGCCAAACATTCCAAGGTATGTAAACTTTTTATCAGGGCCATTTGGATGATTTCTGTTATCATTATGATTTTTAAAGGAGCCAAAAAAATGTGATAATAAATGGCTTCATGTTATCACTATCCTTAACCACTAGAGATCCGCGCTATAGACGAAAGACGTCTACAGCGCGGATCTGAATATCCGGGCGGACGTCCATGGACGTCCGCCCCTTTACACGCCCCCTGCGCGCACTCACAGGCGGCACGTGCGGCCGCTGCGTGGGCGTGCCCGGGGGTCGGGCGGACTTGTTGTCCGCTCCTGACCCGCGATCGCCTGCAAAGCTGTAGAACGGGGAACCGCCAATGTAAACATGGCAGTTCCCCATTCTGTGAGAGGGGGACAAGCAGATCTACTGATCCCTGTCCCTGGGATCAGTTAGATCTGTTATGTCCCTGCCAACCCCACCCCCCAAAGTTAGAACACACCCAGGGAACATATTTAACCCCTTCACTGCCCCCTGCAGGTTAACCCCTTCACTGCCAATGACATTTATACAGTAATCAGTGGACATTTAAATTTCTGATCGCTGTATAAATGTCATTGGTCCCAAAAATGTGTCAAAAATGTCCCACATGTCCCCCCCAATATCAAAGTCCCGATAAAAATCGCAGATCGCCGCCATTACTAGTTAAAAAAAAAATAATAATAAAAATGGCATAAATCAATTCCCATAGTTTGTAGACACGATAACTTTTGCGCAAACCAATCAATAAATGCTGATTGCGATTTTTTTTTACCAAAAATATGTAGAAGAATATAAATCGGCCAAAACTGATGAATAATTTTTTTTTTTTTTGGATATTTATTACAGCAAAAAGTAAAAAATATTGTTCTTTTTTCAAAATTGTTGCTCTTGGTTAGTGCAAAAAATAAAAACCGCAGAGGTGATCAAATACCACCAAAAGAAAGCTCTATTTGTGGGGAAAAAAGGACATCAATTTTATTTGGGTACAACGCCGCACGACCGCGCAATTGTCATTCAAAATGCGACAGCGCTGAAACCTGAAAATTGGTCTGGGCAGGAGGGGGGGGGGGGTTTAAGTGCCCAGTAAGGAAGTGGTTAAATAAAAGACAGTTTTTTTTTCATTTTTTCAATATAAATGCCAAAATGTCACAATTTCTGCCAATGCAAACTTTTGAGCACAGCTGTATAATTGCTGGTACACAATCCCTAAAATAAAATAAAAGTAAAGACAGATTTCATAACATTTAAATAGCATTCTTTGTATTAAAAAGTATAGTTATATGAAAGGAGATTAACACCATTACTTGAATTCCAGTGTGTCCTTCTAATGATCTATTGTTGGAGCTCATATCAATAACTGCATTTTTTATGACTTTATCAGTGATCATCAGCAAAGACACATGCTAAAACTAGACCATTGATGCCAAATCTGCCCGAGTGTGCTGAAAGATTGAGAAGGAATTGGAAACAACTGTCTGGAAAATGAGTGATGTTTATTTTCTCTGTGAATAGAGAGAAATCTGAAATTTCGCATACTGAACAGTTCTGCAAGTTCATACAAATTTCCTGGAGAAGTGGCTTCAAAGGAGTTTTATCTTTAAAGCCTTACTCTAGGTTTACTGAGTTTTAATATGTAGCACCCTGGTTTTAGGCAGGATTGCTGACAAATTTAATTTGCTAGGTGGTAACTAGCCTGGCTAATTGTTAGGGGGATCCACTGACTTTTTTCCTAAATCTGGATTTGATGCACCTCTCTCTTCTGTCACCAGGTGGCGTAGTTGCCTCTGGCACTAGAATGACAAGGGGGCATAGTGAATTCAGACTAGGAGTAGATAGATTGTTTTAGCCAATTGGCAAGGGTTTTTTTTGGCCCCTTGGCCTGCTGGGAGAGCCTATTTATTCAGGAGGAGTCAGGTGTTCGGATGGACGTGTGTTACAAGGCTACGGGTTGCTGGGCCAGAAGCCTGAGGCCTATCCCGGGAGCACCTGGCTGCTAGGCTGTCTGAGGCCTATCCAGGAAATAAGGAAAATGGGTACCAACCAGGATCAACCAACTAATGAGCCTCCAAATAATTCAAAAAGCTGTCCAATGAAGGCCACTCGGGCTTAACACAAAATCACTGGGTGAAAAAAGGCCACCACAGTGCAGTCCAATAACCAATTAACATGAACATTTGAGAGAAGCAGTGCAGGGTTGGGCCTTCAGGTTCCCGCCGGACGGGGAGCCGAATCGTTGCCAGCGGTAAGGGAGAAGCAGTTGCCATAAGGGACGACCACTCCTGTTACCAGAGGCAAGTGTATGGAAGTCTGAAGAAGTAATAGAGCAGCCCTTTCACCAGCCAGGGATGATGAAGAAGTGGGAAAGCTTCAGCAGAGTGCCAAGCCAGGGACCCAGCGGGTTATCAGGGGTGAAGCTTGAGGAATTATACAGCGGATTAGCTGTGGAAGAGCTCAGGGGATCCAGTGACGACTGGGATTTTGAAGTCTAGTGAGAGACCGGGAGCTCAGTGACTGAAGATCTACAGTAGGATGCTGTGAGATATCAGAGAATATCTATAATGGGTTACTGTAAGTTACGTGTACAGATCTCTATTGACTGTTGAAAGTTCAGTAGCCATAGGAGACATCAATTCTACAAATACAGTTGCTGCAACCAGCTTAAAGGCCCTCTACCTGTATAGCTGTCTGCCTAAAATTTGGCTTTGAGCCTGCCAATTGCTATTGCATCTGCCTAAGGGTGTCCTGGCCCTAACCCTCTCTCCACCAGTTCTGTTTAAGAGACAATAAATCTCTATTCTTGCATTTAAAAAAGTGACTGGCACCCATGTTTCTAACTTGCATTGCACCCACCATGCCTAGTAACCCATACTGTGAGATGTCAGCTCTCCCTAACTCTGGAGGTCACCATTATGCTTTTAGAGGGTTGGGACACCAATAAAAATAATACATTCGGACTAAGCTGGCCCAAACAAGTTATATCCTTTACTAACAAATGCGCCTGTAGGAGTGGTGTGCAGCGGCTGCCCCCTTTAATCTCCATGTGGGGCACCGGATGCATAGAGTTCTATGAGTTTTTTTTTTTTTTGTGAAGCACATGATTAGAACCAGAGGCTCTAATTGGCTTCAAAAAGGTTGGGCTAAGGGGGCAGAGCACTGGGCCCCAAGCCCACCACTTGTAAGATTAGCAAATCAACATTCACTATTGTCTTCCTGCTTCTTCTCACGGCCAGAAGCAGGTCCTAAGACCAGATTGACCAGGAGGAGAAGCAACCAGGTTGGTCAGGAGGAGAAGCCGGGGAAGCCGCCGAAGCTGCCCGTGACCTGCATGGTGTAAGTGTGGGACTGGCAGGCTTGCGAGCTGGCGGCAGGGATGCCTTTGTTTGCTGCTCCCCCAAAAAAGGGAGCACCAGCCGCCACTGGTGGTGCGGTAACAAAAATTCACACAGATGGATGCAATAAAGAACTTGTATTGAAGACTACAGTGATGGTTCACAACAGAACCTGGGGAAGACAAAGCCGCCCAGCCGGGTGCATTCACGGTTTGCAGTGCAGAGGATGAGGCAGTGCTTTGCCAAATTGACAGCGGCTGTAAAGAGGGCAGAAGGTGACCTGACTATCTCGTGCCAAATCGGGAAGATGTCCAGAGGAATCGCCAACCCTATGCTTTCTCTCCTCATCAGAAACCTTTCCCTACCAATAGTACTGTCCCTGACAGGCGGGGTACCTCTCCCTACGCTACCCACTCGCAAAAGGCATGCTAAACCCAATAGCTAGGGCCTTAAACTTGTCTGATCCAAGATGTCTGCTAGGGTCACATGAGGTGGCAGTATCCAATAGGATAGCTTCCCCAGTGACTCAAGGAAACCATAGAGGAACCCTGTTCCTCTTGACTTCTTCCCCCAACGACAGTGCCGGTGCGACACAGCACCGCCTGTCATGGAGAAGGTAGACTGCACTTGCCTACACGCCCATTGGAAGAGCTGTATAAACTGTATGTATCTACAGGTATATACAGTATACAGCACTGCGTTCCAGCAGCAGTATGGGGTCATGGTGAGTGCTTCCCAGCCATTCATAGGAAGCCTTGTATTTTATGAAAGCCAATCAAGGGAAGCTTTGTATTCAGAGGTAGAGAGGCAGGCAAATGACGTCTCAATCTCCACCTCAGTCAATCCGAGTAAGCCTTGTATTTATTCATAAAATGCAAGGCTTCCTATGAATGACTGAACAGCAGTCAGTCCGCTACAATATTTTTCCAGTAACAGAATGGGAAGTCCACATACCATTGCTAAACACAGAGCTATATACTGTATGTAGCTGATGCAACATACAGTTTATACAGCACTCCCACTGCATCTATTAGTGAAGTAAATAGTTAATTTGGGCCAACTTGTTCCAAACAAACTATTTAAAGTTATAATAAACCTAAAGTTAGCCTTTAACAAATAGAGGGGTATTTGCACCTTTGCTGATGGTTCTTCTTGTACCATACAAAGCTCTAATGCAGTGGTTCTCAACTCCTGTCCTCGGGACCCACTAACAGGCCAGATTTTAAGTATTACCTTGGGGAGATGCAGACTAGAATACTGCAATCACAGAGCAGCAAATGATATCACCTGTGATGTAGTTCAGTTATCCTGAAAACCTGGCCTGTTGGTGGGTCCCGAGGACCGGAGTTGAGAACCACTGCTCTAATGGATAGTGCCAAAAAAAAAAAAAGATGGAGGCCAAATTCTGATCCAAGTTGTCAGGAGCCCCATCCTCTTGGTTCCAGGTCAGGTCCATCAGGGACCTTGTGACACATCTATCCCAAACTCACAGGGTACACAGGGACCTGTCACTACCCACCTTCACTCAACCACCACCAGTCCCCTGACCAAGCCATTCCCTAAACTTACTTTTTGTTCTCCAGGTATAGACCAACATTCAAACCACTGTAATAATGAATTACTTCTGTAACATACAATTGTTATAGTTCAATTCAATATGGTCATCAACAGGTCAATGCAGCATAGTTGACATTAGTCCATTACAGTCCATTACAGCAGTAGTGCATTTTTTGAGTGTAGTGAAGGGAACACTTTTAGAATATATTGAAGATTTACATTGTGGTGGAAATTTTAGGATGATGCAATATATACACTGAGCAACATTATAAACGCAACACTTTTGTGTTTGCCCCTATTTATCATGAGCTGAACTCAAAGATCTATGACTTTGTCTATGTATGCAAAAGGCCTATTTCTCTCAAATATTGTTCACAAATCTGTCTAAATCTGTGTTAGTGAGCACTTCTCCTTCTCCGAGATAATCCACCCACCGCACAGGTGTGGCATATTAAGATGCTAATCAGACAGCATGATTATTGCACAGGTGTGCCTTAGGCTGGCCACAATAAGGCCTCATACACACGGACATATTTTTACATTTTCTGGCGTTTTTTGCAGCTCTCCATGTTAATCAATGGCCCCATAAAAAAACGCTGATGTTTTTCAGCTGTAGAGGGCGTCGGCGTTAGTGAGCTGAAACTAGAACCCATGGGCAGGGCGTTCTGTGGCTGTAACGTTTTGGTGTTTTTTGACGCCGATGCCGCAAAACGCCAACGAACGCCAACTAATACTGTACCAGCGTTATTTGACGCCGCCGTTTTTAGGTTGAAAAATAGCAGAGGGATGATTTATTTTTAAAAACGCCTATTGACTCAGACGCTCACTAACGCCGATGCATAACGCTGAAAAACACTAATTATTTTTCCTTGACGTCGGGCCCGACGTTTTGTTTATTTTTTTAGAAACCTCTGTATGTATGAGGCCTTAAAGGCCATTCTAAACGTGCAGTTCTACTGTATTGGGGGGTCCGAAAAACAGTCAGTATCTGGTGTGACCACCATTTGTCTCACGCAGTGCAGCACATCTCCTTCACATTGAGTTGATCAGGTTGTTGATTGTGGTCTGTGAAATGTTGGTCCATTACTCCTCTTCAGTGGCTGTGCGAAGTTTCTGGATATTGGCAGGAACTGGAACACGCTGTCGTATACACCGATCCAGAGCATCCCAAACATGCTCAATGGGTGACATGTCTGCTGAGTATGCTGGCCATGCAAGGACTGGGATGTTTTCAACTTCCAGGAATTGTGTACAGAGCCTTGCAACATGGGGCCGTGCATTATCATGCTGCAACATGGGGCCGTGCATTATCATGCTGCAACATGGGGCCGTGCATTATCATGCTGCAACATGGGGCTGTGTATTATCATGCTGCAACATGGGGCCATGCATTATCCTGC
>BLSH010413927.1:2635-15743 GCA_018402905.1 Glandirana rugosa | reverse complement strand
TATTACTTACAAATACGAGAAGTCAGATTGGAGCTTCCTTGCGTTCCAAAAGGCGAAAACCGGAAGTGCGCGTGACGCTCTAGGCTCTGACTTACGCGTTTCGTCAGACGTCATTAGAGGCGGCGCCATTTGTATGCACTTTCCGGTTTATATACGTCTTAGTAACCCAGCAACCGCTAATCAGGTGACCTCCGGCGGCCATATTGGTGCTCTATAATTTGGGACATTTGAAGTGACTGCAGTTTTCAGATGCATCTGGCTGCATGTTGGTCGTCCCTGTGTGAGCCATTAGAGGTGAGGTCTGAACTGTCTCCTCCACCTTCCTCTTTCTCCCCATCTGTCTCCCTCCCCAACTCTGTTCACAGACATGGCAGGGTGATTTCCTGAAGCCTAGGCTCACACTGCTTAGGACCCAGCTGCATGCTTCCTCCTCTAAACTCAGATCAGCCCAGGAGGTGGGGAGTTCTGGTGTATTTGCATGTCATTTATTGCTAGGGAGAGGGAGGTGACAAATGACAGCTCTGCAAGTGTGTTGTAACCAAATGACCCCAGCATTGGATAGCTGTACACACACATCACATGCAGGATGTGGGCTTTGGTCCTTGTAGTTGTGTCCATGTATTGTCTTTATCCTTCTATAGGCTGTATGCTGTGGATTGTGTTGAGTCCCATGTGCATTGTCTTTTGGTGCGTGGCACATACAGTATATAAGACTTTCATCATACATTATCTTGTGGAATTTCATGATTGGTAAAAACCTGTCAGAAGTTCCCTGTTCATTTAGCACCACAAGCTATAGCCTGGAAAATCTCCCTGCTCTCAGACTACAATAGCTCAGTGGGCAGGGTTCCCCCATCCACCTTGAGGATATGGTTGGGGAATGCAAGTCAGTTTTTTATTTCTTTGTTTTGTTGTTCAACCTGCTGGTGGACTGTCTTAGTCTTCTGTTTTTTAACAGAACAAGCTGCCCTGCAGATGTAGCAGCTAGATGGATTAGACAAACCATTTACCACTGCCAGTTGTGCTTACAATGATCAGCTTTAATTTTAAAATGTAAAACCTTTACCCCTAAAGAAAAAAAACTGTTGCTGTAACTGATTATAAAGTGTTAGTTGGACTTTGTCTTCAATGTATTCGTGTATATAAACCTGCTAGTACACCAGACACTCCACTCAGACTGACAATGCTGCTGTCCAAATGTGCACCATCATCCAGAGCGGGCAATCTAATACAGAAGGTGTGTTACTGGCCAGATTATCAGGTGAAAATGGAGGAAAAAAGCCTTAAAAAAGGAAGACAAATGCAGCAGTCACATTTATTCGGGTATTCTGACAGCCGGTGGTGTCAACTGCCAGAATACAAAAGCCCAACAGTGGGAAGGGGGTGTTCGTCCATCTGCGTTGTTTTGTGGATGGAGGAATCTGTCTGTACACTATACAATCTGATTGTACAATCTCCTTTTAGTTTCACCAAAATTAGTCATATAAATACAAACCTGAACATTTTTAATGAGTAGCAAATCAGGCAGGCCATTATACTACTTAATTGTTAATAAATTTAAAAGAGGATTGAACAATCAGATTGTATAGCATGTGGTTAGCTGCAGATGGGTTGCCATGTGTGGGTTGGGGGTTGTATTGTGGAGGGGAAAGAGGGTGGTAGGACGATGGAAGGGGGGGGGGCACCAAAATGCACCTTCGCCTGTGTAGACAAAAATCCTTGCACCGGCCCTGGAAGTACTATACACTTCTGCCAAATTATATGCAGCATATGGACAGACAATACACCTTATACCCAGTGGTGGGACAACATTTTCTGGCACCCAAGGTGAAGATGTCAAAGAGACTGAGACAGATTGTATTTTTATATCTGCACATTCAGTTACCAGACCAAATAGGATTGGGAAGTTTGATGTGGTTAAACCAGTGTGATGTAGTCTTAAGGAATTAAAAGAAATAGAGTAGGATTTTATGTATCATTGTAATCTAAATATGTTACTCCATCTGGGGGAACTATTGTAGCTTAAACCTCATCAGTGATGCAAATTTAAGCCTGTAATTTGTTTTTTTAAAATTCACTAAATTTAGTTCCTGGTATATAGCATGGTGAAGTTAATTACAAATCTCTTTAAAATGTGCTTTTGTTTGTGGGGCTACAGAAATGAAGTATATGGATATACATGAAAAACTGTACATATACAGTAAATAGTAAAAAAAAAAAAAACGGGTATAAAGGCGAGGAATGAGTTAATAAAAAAAAAACGAATTGGTTTAATTAAGGACTATAAGGGGCTTACATTTTTTTTTTTTTTTTTTAAATGTATTTATTTTTTCGATTTCATGCTTGAAGAATCTGGTTTTACTGTATGTGCAGATCAAAGGACAATACTTTGATTTTGCACATGAGCACCATTCTATGAACGAGGACTACAACCTGTTTGCCCAGACCTGCTTACATTTAATGAGAATGCCTTGTCATATTTTATTTTTCAAACTTTTGTGTTCTAGTCTGTTTGTAAACATGGTTTTCCTCAATGACAATCCAACTTTCAGTGAATCACTGTGGTTCTACGCTGTCCAACAACTTGTGAATAGACTAGAATAATGCAAAGTAATTTAATGCTCGTCTCAGAGCATGTTAAACCCATGTAATATACAAATATAGATGATCCTAGTACACACACTTAAAAGGATAAGTTCATCTTTACAAAAAAAAAATTAATAAATGCACATTTTTTGCAGGTAAAAAAATGTGCATTTTATTATTTATTTTTTTTTAGGAGGCAGAAAGCATTGCACCCATGATCGGCAACTTTTGGGTGTAATGCCAGGCTCCTGCATACTGTCAGTGTAGCTGTCTGCCCCTACCCCGATACGGGCAGGCAGTTATTGAATGACAGGAAGCTCAATGAACTACCTGCTCATCCGCGCCCCGGTAGTTCAGAGAGGACTACATACCGCCATCCGCAAAGGCTGGCAGTGGTTGTAGTTAATTGATTCGCAGGGATCAGTGAATAAATGACGCGGCCAAGTGGGCGTGGCCCCGAATGGCTGTGCTCTTTTTTGAATTGTGACAGCAGGTGCAGGGAGAAGATCCCCAGCCCACTGACAGGGAATTGGGGGAAGAGCAGGCAGATTCTGAACAAGTTACATGTTACACCTTAAATATGAGTGTAACATGTAACATGTTCAGAAAGTAAACTTATCCTTTAACCACTTGCTTACTGGGCACCTAAACCCCCCTCCTGCCCAGACCAATTTTCGGCTTTCAGTGCTGTTGCATTTTGAATGACAATTGCGCGGCTGTGTGACGTTGTACCCAAACAAAATTTTTATAATTTTTTCCCCACAAATAGAGCTTTCTTTTGGTGATATTTGATCACCTCTGCGGTTTTTATTTTTTGTGCTATAAACAAAGAGCGACAATTTTGAAAAAAGAACAATATTTTTTACTTTTTGCTATAATACAAATCCAAAAAAAAAAATCTAAAAAAAAAAATTATTCATTGGGTTTGGCCGATATATATTCTTCTACATATTTTTGGTAAAAAAAAAAATCGCAATTGGAGTATATTGATTGGTTTGCGCAAAAGTTATCTCGTCTACAAACTATGGGAATTGATTTATGACGTTTTTTTTATTATTATTATTATTATTATTTTTTTACTAGTAATGGCGGCGACCTGCGTTTTTTATCGGGACTTTGATATTGGGGCGGACATGTCGGACATTTCTGACACTTTTTTTGGGATCAATGACATTTATACAAGGATCAGAAATTTAAATAACTGATTAATGTATAAATGTCATTGGCAGTGAAGGGGTTAACACTAAGGGGGCAGTGAAGGGGTTTACTGTGTTCCCTCATTGTGTTCTAACTGTGTGGGGGCTGGGCTGGCCGGGACATAACAGATCTCACTGATCCCGATCACAGGGATCAGTAGGTCTGTTATGTCCCCCTTCACAGAACGGAGAGCCGCCGTGTTTACATGGGCCGTTCCCCGTTCTGCAGCCCTGACAGGCGATCGCGGGTCACAAGCGGACATCGAGTCCTCCCGACCCGCGGGCACCCCCACGCAGCGTGCGGCGTTCACGCGCGCAGCCGGTGAGTGTGCGCCGGGAGCATGCACAGGGGACGACATCAAAGGACGTCGCCCTGGAAATTCAGGTCTGCGCTGGAGCCGTACTTCGGCAATAGCGCGGATCTGAAGGGGCTAATGACAAACCAACATCTTATTTTAAAACTTGCCACACGCTTTACAATCTAACTGTACAATTGTACAAACATCCTAATATTTTGAAAGCCACTCTAAACAATCCACTTAATTCATATCTGAACTGGTAAGATGTTACATTGCTGATACAGTAAATCTAAAGCCCAGTACACACTCTCTGGTCGGAGCCACAATCTGATGTTAGTACAGTGATTTTCCGTGCTGTTCTATTGTGTTCTGACAGGGGGACAGCCCCCCAACCAGAACACTCTGGTCAGCGCTCTCAGGCATTGGCTGAGAGCACTGATCAGAAGCCAGTCATCTGCTGGTTTTCCAGCATGCTCCTCCGACAGAAGCCAGCCGGCTGCCATACACACGGCCCGAATGTGGGCTGTTTTTTTATTGACCCGATTGACGTCACCCGACATTCGGGTCCTGTGTGTACTTGGCTTAAAGTGTTACTAGACCCAGTAATATGAAAATAGTTCACCCGCCCCCCGCGCAGTGCCCAACGGCTTTTAAAATACTGCCACTACTGTATATACCTTTCTGGCTGATCTGTATACCACGGTCATGTGATAAACTGCAGGGTCTGCCGAGTGTTCAGGTAGGAGGAGATTTCCACTACAGCCCGTGTCCTCATGCTGTTATAAGGGGTGGATCATCCATCAATCAAAATATGACATCCCACCCACTGTGTTTTTTTTAGTTACTGAGCAGTGGGCATGGGGAGGAAGGAAGGACTGGGCTGTCATTTAGGATCTGTACACATGCCCACATGTGTGATGTCAATATCATGTGACCTGAAAAGCTCAGCTCAACAAGGTAATATTCTCTCCAGCAATAGAGATGAAACTGAGCACGTGCAGCCTTACTACCTTTACTGTGTCGTATCTGGCCTTGCCAAAAGTGACCGTGCAGGAGGGAAAGGATCTGTTCATACAGGATCAAAGAGCCTTTTTACACAATACTGAGGATTAACCCCTTAAATTTCACAGTGAGTATAATAAGCATGCTATTCTGCATACACAGACAGATTTTACTGTTCGGGGTTTAGTAACACTTTAAAGGAGACCTCACTATCAGTGTGGGTGCTTAAAGGATAAGTTCACCTTAAGTAATATGTCACATGTTACACCCATACTAAAGGATAAGTTCACCTTTTCGGGTAGACTTTCACTTTTCATAATAAATAGAAGGATTTTCCAATGCCATTCCCAGCCCAGCCATCCTAATATACATTTACCATTTATTTGTTTTTTGAACGGATTTTCAAAATCCATCACTTCCTGTAGCTTGTATCAGCATTTACTTCCTGTCAGGTCATCTCCAAGAAGCCTTCACTTCCTTGTTGCATCACAGAAGATGGCGTGATGGGGTGTCTATGCACCATTCTGGACCACACCTCCCTCATTATAATACTACCTTCCACTTACTCCCTATACAATCTGATTTTACAATCTTTTACACCTACCATCAGCTATGTAGTACAAGGGCCTGTCTGTTTGGATACATATTGAATGGATTTTAATGATATAAAATCGTGACTTTAGTATAGGCGCTACCAAATAGTATGTTCAGTTATATATATCCAATAATAAACATGTCAAACCATGCAATACCAGTGCCTGTAGTGAAAATTAATCAAAAGTGAGTCACTCTGTGAAAAAAATATTAAATAAATGGAAGACAACCTTCTGCCCTTATTAGTTTGCTCCGGCCGGGCCGCCGCTTCAAAAAGCCAACGGGTGTTATTCCTGTCCTGCTTCTTTTTCCGTGTATCCAGGTACATATAAGGGAGAAAAACAGATGCTGTGTGTAGGTTCTATAAAGAAGCACCGCGGTGCTACCGTGACTTACTGTTTAAGTGAAGTCAGACGAGCGGCTGGATAATATCCACCGAGCGATCTCCGTATGACTGTATGACTCCGTATAGATCCTACGGATCTATAAGATAATGTCCAAAAGTTTCTCGAAACTCTTTGGGTGTTCACTATGTTTCGGAATTACTATGCTTCTAAATCACTACGCTTCCAAATTTATATGCCTAAAACTTTCCATCACATGGACATAGACTACTCCCCCCACGCATCTATAAATGTTTTACATAACACACAATCTACAACTCTAAAAAATGCAAAGCACTGAATTCTTGCACAACATTTACTGAAATATTACTCATTCGCTTAATCTTCTAGTCCAGCATTTTTCATACAGGGGTTCGGACTAGGTCTATCACATCTCTTTTATAATACATTTTTACACAATTTTGCCTTTTTTCAATTAAACTTTTTTTAACCATTTTTTAACCATTTTTTGAATAAAGTTATAATCACATTTTGGTGACGGTTTTAATCAAGCTAACGAAGGATGATGAATAGAGCAAGAGTGATCTCCAAAAAATGGCCGCTAACTACAGCAGTGATTGGCCACTCATCAAATGTAAGAGTATATAAGAGCGTGGGTGTAGCAACATGGCGTCGCCTCCGAGGACGTCGAATGACGAAACGCGTAAGGCGGAGCCTGAGACGTCACGCTCACCCACAACAGCTACAGTCATACGGAGATCGCTCGGTGGATATTATCCAGCCGCTTGTCTGACTTCACTTAAACAGTACCTGGATACACGGAAAAGCAGGACAGGAATAACACCCGTTGGCTTTTTGAAACGGCGGCCCGGCCGGAGCAAACTAATAAGGGCAGAAGGTTGTCTTCCATTTATTTAATATTTTTTTCACAGAGTGACTCACTTTTGATTAATTTTCACTACAGGCACCGGTATTGCATGGTTTGACATGTTTATTATTGGATATATATAACTGAACATACTATTTGGTAGTGCCTATACTAAAGTCACGATTTTATATCATTAATAGGGTGTGTAAGAGTGGTTGTTCCCTGCTAAGACAGACTCCCCCACCAGGATTGTGACAGAGAGGTTCCTGCTGGTGCTGTGAGGGACAGATTATTGTTCTAAAATCATCTCCTACCGCTATAGGGAGAGGTTCCTGCTGGTGCTGTGAGGGACAGATTATTGTTCTAAAATCATCTTCTAGTGCTATAGGGAGAGGTTCCTGCTGGTGCTGTGAGGGGCAGATTATTGTTCTAAAATCATATCCTACCGCTATAGGGAGAGGTTCCTGCTGGTGCTGTGAGGGACAGATTATTGTTCTAAAATCATCTCCTAGTTCTATAGGGAGAGGTTCCTGCTGGTGCTGTGAGGGACAGATTATTGTTCTAAAATCATCTCCTAGTGCTATAGGGAGATGTTCCTGCTGGTGCTATGAGGGACAGATTATTGTTCTAAAATCATCTCCTAGTGCTATAGGGAGAGGTTCCTGCTAGTGCTGTGAGGGACAGATTATTGTTCTAATATAATCTCCTAGTGCTATAGGGAGAGGTTCCTGCTGGTGCTGTGAGGGACAGATTAGTGTTCTAAAATCATCACATACTGCTATAGGGAGAGGTTCCTGCTGGTGCTGTGAGGGACAGATTATTGTTCTAAAATCATCTCCTAGTGCTATAGGAAGAGTTTCCTGCTGGTGCAATGAGGGACAGATTATTGTTCTAAAATCATCACATACTGCTAGAGGGAAAGGTTCCTGCTGCTCCTGTGAGGGACAGATTATTGTTCTAAAATCATCTCCTAGTGCTATAGGGAGAAGTTCCTGCTGGTGCTGTGAGGGACAGATTATTGTTCTAAAATAATCACATACTGCTAGAGGGAGAGGTTCCTGCTGCTCCTGTGAGGGACAGATTATTGTTCTAAAATCATCACATACTGTTAGAGGGAGAGGTTCCTGCTGCTCCTGTGAGGGACAGATTATTGTTCTAAAATCATCAAATACTGCTAGAGGGAGATGTTCCTGCTGCTCCTGTGAGGGACACATTACTGTTCTAAAATCATCACATACTGCTAGAGGGAGAGGATCCTGCTGCTCCTTTGAGAGACAGATTATTGTTCTAAAATCATCACATACTGCTAGAGGGAGAGGTTCCTGCTGGTGCTGTGAGGGACAGTTTTGGGAAAATGTGTCCCTATTTTTTCGGGGGGACACGGCGTGACTTAATCAGCACCTCCGGTAATCTTCAGACCGTGAGTCCTGCCTTGGGACCCCCCGTGTCCCTCAAAATTTACCCCCCTTTTTTCCATATTTTTCTTCAATTAATACACTGCTTACAGACTTTGTCCCAGGTCCTGCTGCAGCAGGCCATTTCCAACACTAGGAGGCACCAGAAATATGGTCTTGATGGGGATTGTTCCCCTCTGTTTTTGGAGGTGTTTTTTTCACCTGAGAGGAGCTGGTTCTCCTTTGGGACTTAAGGGGATCCATTCAGTGGAGTCCGCCTTCCCTTTGGGTCCATCTCCTCCTCTTTCTCTCCCCCTTCTTCTTCCTCTTCTGGTCCCTATCTCGCTGTGTGGTCTTTCCTATCTGGGATTTTCCAAAATGGCGCTTGAAGAATCCTGATCATGCGCGGAGCGTCTTGTGTGCGTTCTGACGTTTCCCAGGTGGTACGCCGGGTACGTTCCTGGACGTCCGCACATGCGCAATGGGTATCTCTGTCCGCAATCACACGGCGGTGATGTCAGACGCCGCCAGATTGGAGTCAGAACACTGTCCTATATAAGGCACGATAGAGCAATGCTCTGTGTATGCCAGACTTTCTTAGATGCTGTTTCTTGCGGGAGAACGCTTTATGCCTTGAAGCTGCTGTTCGGGTACGTTCACTTAACATTTATGGTTGGTACCTAGATGTTTGTTCTATCATTGTATTGAATTAAAAGGACACTTGGTGGTCTCCGGGGAAGGAGTGCACCTTTGGTGACACCTCACCCGGGGGCACCCGTTGTGCTCTAATCTTTTCCCTCTCTCCTTTTTTCCCCATAGCACAATTATCTGTTTCACCTTATGTGGGATAGATTATTGAAGCATAATTTGTGTCATTTTGACGGTCTGACCTTGTCTACCATTCTCTGTGTGGTTGTGTTCTGGAGCAATCAAATTTGATGTTGAATTTAAGACAAACGAACAGGTACAATTTGTAAGTACAGTTATTTTGTTAGACTGTTTCCTTTCCTCTATAGGAAGCATTGTGATCGTACCCCTCCTTAGCTTCGGCTTTTTAGTTATCCCCTTATCCAATGTCCCTCTCTATGGGTATTGACTATTATTAAATTTGGAACAATCTACTTGATTCCAAAAAGAGAAGGACTCCCTATAAGAGGGTTTTGTCCCGATCTTATATATTTTTATCCTAGACTGCCCTCATGAAAAAAAAAAAAATATTTAGGTAGATAACTAATACAAATAAAATACTCTATCCAATGGGACTATTTATCTTTGCAATATTGTTCTACTCTGCAGCCTAGTCTTTGGGACATTCCCTTCCCAGGATTGGATCTGGCTCATGTGATTCCTTTGGCAGGAGTGTTCTTATCCTGAGGTTGTTAACCAGGTAAATCAAAAAAAAAAGTCATTATAATAAGTTCAAGGAGCATATGGTTCTTCTGGTACAATTTGAATAAAATAATTATGTCCATGCATTGTTAGTGCACTGTGTTGATATTGCTGTATAATTAATGTGTTTGTTGTCTATTCAGAATTTATCTACGCCTATAAAAAGTTCCTGATGAAGCAAAGAACTGCGAAACATGTTGAACATACAGGCAATGAGATAAAACTCAGAGTATACCATTCAACCTTATTCCAGTGGTGGCATTGAAAACCACATGTGATGGATTGTATATCTTTGGAACTCCTTTTTATATCTTTTATATGATACAATAAAAGTTTATATATTTAAAATGTAATTCTGTATCTTTGTGTGTTGGCACCATAAAAATCCCATTTCTCTATATTTGTTTATTCCTATTTTTTTCAGGGATGAAGGTGCCTTTGACCTTCTGCATTAGCACTAGTATTAACAACTACTAGAAGGAGAGGTTCCTGCTGGTGCTGTGAGGGACAGATTACTGTTCTAAAATCATCACATACTGCTAGAGGGAGAGGTTCCTGCTGCTCCTGTGAGGGACAGATTATTGTTCTAAAATCATCTCATCATAGTGCTATAGGGAGAGGTTCCTGCTGCTCCTGTGAAGGACAGATTATTGTTCTAAAATCATCTCATCAAAGTGCTACAGAGAGGTTCCTGCTGTTCCTGTGAGGGACAGATTATTGTTCTAAAATCATATCATACTGTTGTAGGGAGAGGTTCCTGCTGCTAGTGTGAGCGGTGCATTTCTTGCACAAAAATAAAAAAAAGAATTTATTATTTTTTTTTGTATTAATAAATAGTGCTAAATAGTACATTTGCAGCCAGAATGAGGAGAGCGTCAAATAAGGGACGTGGTGTTGCTGGTGCTGCTGGTGTTGGTGAAGTTCCTATTGCAAGGAAAGGACGTGGTCGATTTGTGCCAGCTACACGCACATGTGAAACACCTTCTTCAGGTGTGAGTAGCCAACAGAACCTTCAACGTTATATGGTAGGCCCGAATGCCGCTCAACAAATGGCGAGGCCAGAACAAGTATAGGCGCTAGTAGATTGGGTGGCAGACAATGCCTCCAGTTCATCCACATTGTCTCCCACTCGGTCCCTTGATGAAAGCTCCGAGTTGGCACCTGAACCCCATGGCCATGTGTCTTTCACATCAGCCCCTTGTAAATCAGCCAATCAGTCTGAGCCCAAAGTCATGCAAAAGTCTCTTTTGATGACTCTCCTGGTGTGCTTTCCGTGGGCCATCCACATAGCCCTGCCCCAGAAGTGAAAGACATTGAGTGCACCGATGTCCAGCCACTTCTGTTGCAGGATGAGAACATGGAAAAACCAGCGCAGCACGTCTCTGATGATGACGAAACAACAGTGCCAACTGCTGCGGCTTTCCACAGTGAGCAGACTGACAAGGAGGGCAGTGGTGAAGGGTGGGTGGAAAATGATGTGGAGGAGGATGATGAGGTCCTAGACTCCTCATGGAATGAAGGTCATGCGAGTGACGTGTGCAGTTTGGAGGAAGAGGCTGTGGTCGCACAGAGGCACCAGCACAGCAAAAGAGGAAGCAGGTTGCAAAAGCGGAGCGAGCGTCCCCTGGACAGTATGCCTGCTACTACCCACCACACCCAGGGACCTAGCACACCAAAGGCAGCTCAAAGGTGTTCCCCAGTGTGGCAGTTCTTCAGACAATGTGCTGACGACCAGACACAAGTGGTTTGTACGCTGAGCAATGTGAGCCTGAAGCGAGGCATAAATGTTCTAAACCTGAGCACAACCTGCATAACCAGGCATCTACATGCAAAGCACAAGCTGCGTGGAATTGGCAAATCAAAATCCAAGAAAGGTCTCGGCCTCCTCCTGATTCCTCTTCTGCTGCTGCCTCGTCCTCTTCCTCCACCTCTACAGTGCCATTGTCACCTGCCACAAAGCAAACAGAGGAAGTGACATCAATGCCACCATGTCCGCCACCGTCCCCAAGCATTTCCACACGGTCCCATAGAAGCTTACAGCTGTCCATCTCCCAAACACTGGAGAGAAAGAGGAAGTACCCCCCTACCCACCCACGATCCCTGGCCCTGAATGCCAGCATTTCAAAATTCCTGGCCTTTGAAATACTGTCATTCCGTCTGGTGGACATGGACAGTTTTAAAAACCTGATGGCGGTGGCTGTCCCACAGTGCGTGGTTCCCAGCCGCCACTACTTTTCCAGGTGAGCCATCCCTACCCTGCACAAACAAGTCAGGGACGAGATCAAGTGTGCACTGCGCAACGCCATCTGTGGCAAGGTCCACATAACCACTGATAAGTGGACCCCGCAGGGACGCTATATCTCGCTAATTGCACACTGGGCAAATGTAGTGGCGGGTGGGCCTGAGGCGGCTAGCCGTTTTGCGTATGTCCTTCGGTCACAGAGGATTGCAGGGCATTTCGCTTTGCCTCCTGTTGCCTCCTCCTCCTACTGCACTTTCTCCTCCTCCTCTACCACCTCCTCATCCGCTCAGCATAACTCCTTCACCACCAACTTCAGCACATCCAGGGGGAAATGACAGCGAGCTGTTTTAAAACTGATATGTTTGGGGGATAAACCCCACACTGCGCAGCAGCTGTGGACGGGCATTGAACAACAGACCGATGAGTGGTTGTTGCCACTGAGCCTCAAGCCCGGCCTGATGGTGTGCAATAATGGGCGAAATCTCGTAGCAGCTCTTGGCCTAGCCGGTTTGATGCACATCCCTTGCCTGGCCCATGTGCTGAATTTGGTGGTGCAGAAATTTCTAAAAAACTACCCGGATATGTCAGAGCTGCTGCAGAAAGTGTGGGCCGTCTGTGCGCACTTTTGGCATTCTCACCCTGCTGCTGCTCGCCTGTCTGTGCTGCAGCAGAACTTCGGCCTTCCCGCTCACCGCCTCCTATGCGACGTGCCCACAAGGTGGTACTCCACCTTGCACATGCTGGAGAGACTGTGCGAGCAGCAGCAGGCAATAGTGGAGTTTCAGCTGCAGCACGCACGGGTCATTCACTCTGCGGAACAGCACCACTTCACCACCAACGAGTGGGCCTCCATGCGAAACCTGTGTACCATATTGCGTTGTTTCGAGTACTCCACCAACATGGCCAGTGCAGATGACACTGTTCTCAGCGTTACTATCCCACTTCTATGTCTCCTTGAAAAAACACTTCGGGCGATGATTTAAGAGGATGTGGCACAGGAGGAAGGAGGAGGAAGAGGGGTAATTTCCACGGTTATCAGGCCAGTCATTCACAAGTGGCTCAGAGGGTGGGTTCCTGCACCAGCATAGGCCAGGTAAAAAATTTTCAAGCCAGGTCCTCCGCCACTCGCCCTTCCGGCTTCAAGACGACGTCGTGTCTGTCCGCTCGTCGTCGTCCCACTCTTACGGTTTTCAC
>BLSH010413802.1:0-22387 GCA_018402905.1 Glandirana rugosa | reverse complement strand
GTAGGTACAGGCAGGGGGTAGTGGGGGGGTAGGTACATGCAGGGGGTAGTGGGGGAGGTAGGTACAGGCAGGGGGTAGTGGGGGGAGGTAGGTACAGGCAGGGGGTAGTGGGGGGAGGTCGTTACAGGCAGGTGGTGGTGGGGGGATGTAGATACAGGAATGGGGTAGTGGGGGGAGGTAGGTACAGGCAGGGGTAGTAGGGGGGTGTTAGATGCAGGGAGGGGTAGTGGACATGGATCAGTGGCACCGGCACTTACTTGCTCTTAGTGTCAGTGCCTCCAGCGATCCCTCTTCCAGTGCAGCAGACAGCTCCTCCCCCTTCACGCTAGTGGCTGTCAGCTAGTCAGCTGACTTTCTCATGGCTCACAATGTAATGGGGGGGAGCCGCCGAGAGGATGGGCGGACGGTCTGCTGTGCGGGCATGGCAGTGAGCGGCGCGCTCTGCCATTGCTTTTAACAGCAGTGGCGCCGCCGCCCCCACCACAACGTGACAAGCGGGCCTGCTCCTATTTTATGGTGGGGAGCGGAGTGAGAGGAGAGGAACGGGCGGGAGTTTCGCCAGTCTTCTTGGATGGATGCCGCTCCTCTTAATGTCCCGCCTGGGACCCATGGTCCCATGCGGTACCATGGTAGGGCCGGCCCTGCAGAAAGGGGACTGCTTGGTGGCAGAGAGGATGGAGTTGTTATACGCAAACTCAGCTACCGGTAGGAGCGAGACCCAGTCACCCTGGGAGTAGGAGGAATAGCACCGCAAGTATTGCTCGAGGGATTGGTTGGTCCTCTCCATTTGACCATTGGACTGTGGAAGGTAGGCCGAGGAGAAGGCCAACTCGATTCCCAAAGTGGCACACAGGGACTTTGAGAAACGGGACATGAACTGTACTCCCCGGTCCAACACGATATTGGTAGGAATCCAATGTAAGCGGACCACCACCCTTATAAAGATTTCCACGGTTTCAGCCGCTGAAGGAGTACCTTTCATTGGTATGAAATGTGCCATCTTTGTAAGACGGTCCACAACCACCAGGATTGTGTTGAATCCTGCAGATGGTGGTAGTTCGACTATGAAATCCATTGCGATTTGGGACCATGGTCATCCCGGAATGGGCAATGGGTTGATTAGTCCCCAGGCCTTGGATTTCTCGGTCTTACTTCTGGCACAGACAGGACAAGTAACTACATAGCTCAGGCAATCTTCCTTCAGTCGAGGCCACCAGAATGAGCGAGCAAGTAATTCTGTTGTTTTACGACCACCAAAGTGCCCAGCCATTTTTGTATCATGACAGAGTCCAAGGATAACTGAGCAGAGTTCCTGTGGGATATATAGTCTATTTCCGAACCACCACAACCCATCTTTCAGTATGAGTCGGGGATCCGGCGGTTCGGTGAGGCCGGTGCAGGATTTTCAGATCTGAGACAGGAGATCTTCCTGGGTGAGCAGGAAACTGTGGGCCTGAAGGATAGTATCTGGTGGAGATGTGTCCTCTGGGACATGGAATATTCTTGACAGCGCATCTGGCTTTACATTTTTAACCCCGGGCCTGTAAGTGATATGCAACTAGAAACAAGAGAAAAACAGTGCCCACCTTGCCTGTCGGGGTTTCAGTCTCTTGGCAGTCCGCAGGCACTCTAGGTTCTTGTGGTCTGTAAAAACCAAAACAAGATGTGAAGCTCCTTCCAGGAGGTACCGCCACTCTACCAGGGCTAACTTGATTGCCAGCAGTTCCCTGTCGCCTACGTCATAATTCCTCTCTGGAGGTGTTAGTTTTCTGGAGAAAAAGGAGATAGGATGAAGTGAAGTCTTTGAGCTTCATCTCTGCGAGAGGACTGCTCACACTGCTGTCTCAGAGGCGTCCACTTCTAAAGTGTACAGTAATGCAGGATCCCGATGTTTGAGAACAGGGGCAGATGTGAACAATTTCTTGAGTTGGGTAACTTCCAGTAGAAGTTTGCAAACCCAACGAATCACTGGAGTCCTTTCTTGTCAACTGGAGCGGGCCAGTCCATGATGGCCGAGACTTTCTGTGGATCCATGGTGATTCCAGCAGTGGAGATGTTGAATCCCAAAAATGAAATGTTAGCGCACTCAAAGGCGCATTTCTCCACCTTGACATAGAGGTCATGTAGCCTGAGGCGGGTGAGCACGCTCTTCACGTGCCAACAATGCTCTTCCAGAGAGGGGGAGAAAATCAGTATGTCATCTAAGTAAACCACTACGAACTGATCTAAGAAGTCCCAGAAAATGTTGTTTACTAAGTGCTGAAAAGTCGCAGGGGCGTTACATAATCCTAAGGGCATCACGAGGTATTCATAGTGCCCGAACCGAGTTCGGAAGGCGATCTTCATTCATTCCCTTTGCGAATGCGGATAAGATTGTATGCCCCGCGTAGGTCCAGTTTAGTGAAAATGGCTGCGGTTCCTAATCTCTGGAAGAGTTCAGGAACCAGAGGTAACAGGTATCGGTTCTTGATGGTGATCCGATTGAGCTCCCGATAATCAATGCAGGCCTGGAGCGAATGGTCCTTCTTCTCCACAAAGAAGATTCCGGCTCCTGCTGGTGAGGTGGATGGTCTAATAAAACCTTTCTCCAGATTTGCATCCAAGTATGCCTTGAGGGCGACCAACTCTACCTCGCATAGGGGAAAAATCCGACCGAACGGGACTTCAGCCCCTGGTAGGAGGTCAATCGGGCAGTCATAGAACCAGTGTGGTGGGAGGACATCAGCTCCCTTCTTACTGAAGACGTCTAGGAATTCGTGATAGGGTGCAGGGACAGCCAGACGGGATTCCTGGTCGACGTCTGTGTCCAGGCTGAGCACGACTGAGGGGTTTTCCGAAGGCTAAGACAGACAGTGCTGGAGGCAGTAGGAGAAAGAAAAGTTTACTTCACCCGTTGCCCAATTAATCTGAGGACCATGAGTGCGGAGCCGCTGAAAGACAAGCTGGCTCACGTCGGGGTCCCACATACTCTAGACGCCCTGATCAATCTGGCCATCCAGATTGATCACTGTCTGCGGGAACGCATGGCTGAGAGATCCGCTGGGCCTGCACGTCTGACATGGATGATGCCTCGGGTCCCTAGTTATCCAGCCCCCGGTCCAGCTGCCTCCTCCGCTCCACCAGACCCCCAAGAACCCATGCAAATTGGGCTTCTCTGCCCGTCTTTGACCCCTGAAGAGCGCCAGAGATGCATGTCTCAGAACCTGTGCCTTTATTGTGGAGGTCCCGGGCACCTGGTGAGAAATTGCCCCGCCAAAGCCGGTAAGTGCACCACCAGTAGCCCTGATGGACTGATGTATTTACCTAGTGATAAAGCTCACCTTGTGCTCTCTGTTTTTCTGCAGCTTCCTGGCGTGACTATCCCAGTGTGGGCTATCCTTGATTCTGGTGCATGCAGTTGCTTTGTGAAAATCTCTTTTGCTGCGCATTACCAGATACCCCTCCGACGTAAGGAACATCCTATGGTCATCCGGCTGTCCGTTGCTGTCACGTACCTGGTGGATGAGTCTGGCTTATGCAGGGGATCACCTCTCCTGTGGCCCTGGTTCAAGAGCCCCTGGTAGTGCAGACAGGGAGTGCAAGAACACAGGGGGGCACAAGGGTTGGACTGGGTCACTTGGTGGTATATGAGAGTCCACTGGAGCTCATGCAAGCAGAAGAATGGTAGTACAGTCTGGGTCGGCAACAGGCTGGCAATGCAGCACAGATGGAGCAGGCAGGCAGGTGATCAGATGCAAGCAGAGTCAGCAACGTACAGGCAGCAGAGGTACAGAAGGACCAGGCAGGAGAGTAGTCGTAAACAGGCCGGGGGTCAGGGCAGGCAGAAAGCAACAAGTCCAAGTAAAGCCAGGGTCACAGGTGCAGGAAAATTCTCTCAAAGTAATCACAGGGGTCACAGGAATGCTGTAGAATGAACAGCATCTGCTGTAGGGTGTTGTCTGTTTAAATAGACAATTTTGGCACCATTGGCGTGCACAGGCATGCGTACGCGCGCACAGACCATAGCCATTTTCCTAACACCCAGAGAAGCAGGGATTTCTTGCTGTGCCATTGGTGAGAGATGCAGGTGTGGAGATCTCTCTCCAGGTGAACTCCAGATGAGGTGAGCAGTAAGACCCAGAATAGCTGAAGCTTGTGCAGATTGCTATTGAGTATTTCAGGTGGGTACAGCCAGCTGGGTACAGCAGGTAGGCACCAAGGCGTATCACAGCAAGCAGGGTTAAGCAGAAGGCATAATCAGGGATGGTTGCAGAGGTCAGGAAGCCAGTGGTCAGCAGAAAGGGGATCAGAGATGTGGGCAGGCCAGCCGAAGTCATACACAGGACAGGAGACAAGAGCAGATCCATGGGCTATACGAGGTCAGAGCCGGGAGAGAGGCATCCAAGGGCAAGCCAGGTCGGTAACAGTAATCAGAAGCAAAGCAAACAAGGAAGCAGGAAGTTGAAATCCAGCCAGCGATGTCTGTGAGCATTAGGCATTCTTTTAACCTTCCTAGCGGTATGAATATGTCAGATTTTTGCGTCTCAAAGCGGTACATTGTTTCGTATAGAAATTTGGCGTTTTATATTGTAGGGCTGTAATTCTTATGAATAACTAACTTAAAACAAGAGTCTAGTAGACATTCTGGGTATGGTAAAGTTTGAAATAACAAAATAATAAATTATGGTATACAATATTTTGCAGAAGTAAGTACACCCCTCACTCACATTTGTGTAAATATTTTATTCTATCTTTTCATGTGACAACACTGAAGAAATGACACTTTGCTACAATGTAAAGTAGTGAGTGTACAGCTTGTATAACAGTGTAAATTTTGCCTCAAAATAACTATATAAATGCAATTACTGCTGCAGCAGCTTCTATACACAGTACAGATCTGCCACTTTACAGGTAGACTAAGGGGACCCCCCAGACACTATATTGAAAGGAATTTTTCATTTTTACGCTTTCACATTAAGCATCAATAAATCACTGCTCACTTAAAAATGAAGTTTTTTACAAACGTTTTTTTCATTAATACATGTCCCCCAGGGCAGTGCCCGGACCCCGATAACTATTGTGTGCCCAATTACTTGCATATAAGCCTTCAAAATTGGCACTTTTTATTTTTCATGTTCGGGTCCCATAGACTTCAATAGTGTTCATTTTGCGGTTCCGAACTTTCCCGACCTTCGAAAGTTCTGGTTTGAACCAAACAGAGAGTCGTTCGGCCCATCCGTAGTCATCACTCTACTCTCCTCTTCTGCAAACAAGCACTGTGAAAAGCGTTAGAACCTTGACTGGCTTTGTTTGCGTCCCTCCCTCTCCTATTCTTGGTGCTCCTCTATAGAGTATTACAGAAATCTACAGGCATATCCAGGGACTTCTATTAATGTTTTAATGTATAAATCGATGACTAAATACATTGCTGAAATAAATCTGATCACACATGCACTCAGACTTGTATATGGTACGATCTGGGAATCAGACTGTGAATTAACAATTTATCTAATGAAGTATTACATCTGAAAATCTAAGTTCTCTGAATAATCAGAATGTAATGAAAAGTAAGAAGGCTTTACCTGTATGTTTTTCCTTTTACAATTGGTGTAACTAAATTATCTGACTCTTCCTCGGACTATGGGAAGAAAAGAAAATGATGAAAAATGTAATCACATTAATAAGGAATAATATTGCTCAAACACAGTTCTTAATAGTCATTTGAATGAGCATATATGAAACTCCTTAGAATCGCAAATACAACTCCCACCGAATCTTCATATCAGCAAACACTATACATCATACGATCCTTGATCTCTCCCACCAGGAAACGCACTCACCGAATCCTTTGGCCTCACACTCTCTCACACTCTCGTGTTTGGCAATCTCGCATGTGTGATCACAATGTTCCTGAGAAACATCCAATCCCGTTGATTAGCGCTGCTGTGATAATATGAAATGATGAAAACAAAGATGAATGTGGAGTATTATTAAAACAATTAGACCACTTGTTGGAGAAGAGAGTAAAAACTTGGTGGGATATACATACATTTGATTATTATTTACGGAATCATCTTTTATTTAGAAGTATGAGATGGGATGTGGCCCCGCAAGATGGGTTTGATGATAAAGAATCCATGGATGAGTGGATAGAATTCTTTAATAGAGCTGGTAGGGAATTACAATCCCTGGTGCTCAAAAGGAAGAAATCAAAGTTAGAGAGAATCCAAACCAGTATTAGTGAATTGCAAACTAAACTAGACCCGGTAAAAGACACGAAAATGGTGAAGGAGTTTAATGTCTATATGATTAAAAAATTGGAGAAGGTGGATCGGGACACTAGGAGGAAAAAGGTGAATAAATGTAAAAGGGACCAATCAGATTTAAGTTCTGGGAGTTTATACCTATGGCAGCTCCCTAAAAAAGAAGGCGTACAGGATTCCAATGGAGGAAGGGGAGGTAATGTGAATAACCAGACAGTAAGGAATGTACGGATGGATCATAGGGGGGCAGTATCAAATCAACATGAGGGTAATAGATACACCAAACCATACCACCCTGAGGATGATTATGAGGAAATAATGAGTAGAGAAAGGAATGACACACGGGGATATATGCAGAGGGGAAATGATCAACCCTACTCATATTTTAAACAGCCGTATTTAAAACAGCCAGATTATAGTAGATCCCCAAGAGTTACTAATAACAATAAAAATAGAAATGGCCACCCTCAACCATATTTAAAACAGCCTGATTATGTAGCTACCCCTAGAACACCAAGTAGAAATAGGAGATATCCATATGGGTATAATAACCCCAAAACCCCTACAAGAAACCGAGATGATTATCAATATAATATACAGGTAAATAATAGATTTCAACCTCTGAGGAATCAGGAGGATGTGTACCAAGGACAGGGTAGGAGTCCTTTTTTAGGCCAGTGGGGGAGGGGGGGACGAGGTCCCCCGGGGCCCCCCAACAGAGGACCCCTGGGGCCCCCCAACAGAGCCCCACAACCCGTGGAGGAAGCGGGAACTCCCTACGAGTATGGTCAGGAGCATTGGTCCCCAATGGGCAATGGAAGAGAGGATGTAGGGCAGGTAAACGAAAACAACGCCAAAAAAAGAAGGAGGGATCATTAAATAAAGGTATTTTTAATTTGAGTGGAGTAGATTTAAACCATAGGGAATTGAACATCTTGAATTTGGGTCTAAAATGTGCTCCTAAGAAACCATTGGATACATTTTCAGTTTATATAGATACTCATAAGTTTATCCGGAGCATGAATATGAAAAGGTACTTTATATCTCATCCAGTGAACCCAATATCCAGGGTATCTGTAAATCCTATGATAGATAGTGGCCTAAAAAATAGATCATTATTTAACCCTCAGAATAATGGAAATCATCAACTTGAAGTATTTAAGACATTGGTGTTGAAAGACCTGGAAGATGTTGAACCACGTAAGAATATTAACCCCCAAGGTATTATACAGGGAGTGAAGCAACTAGAGGAGAGGAAGGACGTAATTATACGACCAGCAGATAAGGGGGGTGGGGTGGTAATTATGAAAAAACTGTTTTACCATGATCAGCTAATGGGAATGCTTCAGGATACCCGAACATATAAAAAGTTACCGGTAGACCCCACGGATCTATACTCCAAACAGTTGGAAGAACTGGTGGAGATGGGGTATAGAAGTGGAGCACTAAACAAAAAGGAATCTAAATATCTGAACCCCAGTGTGTGTCGTATACCTGTCATCTACACCTTACCTAAAATTCACAAGAGTATTGAATGCCCACCAGCGAGACCGATTGTTAATGGAATCGGATCTGTGACATCACGTCTGGGGGAATACCTAGACAAATTCCTCCAACCGAGTGTAAGATCTACAAAGGCGTATTTGAGGGACACAAAAGATCTATTACAATTATTAAATGATGTGGAAGTGAGTGAGATGGACACAGTATATTTGGTAACAGCAGATGTGTCCTCACTGTACACAGTCATTCAGCATGACGATGCCCTGCTGGCACTCAATTGGGCCCTCAGCAAGAGGGACGATATCCCTCATGTACAGAAATGTTTTTTGGGTAGAGTGCTTGATTTTTGTATTTCGCACAACTATTTTTGGTATTCAGGTTTCTTTTTTACTCAGCAAATTGGCGTTGCTATGGGGGCTAAGTTTGCCCCTAGCATCGCCAATTTGTTTATGGCTGAGTGGGAGGATAAAATGATCTATAATGAGAATAGGCCCCAATTATTATTTTATAGAAGATTCATTGATGATTTACTGTTGATCTGGAAAGGATCTAAGGAATCTGTGGAAAACTTCCTGCAGTATCTGAATTCTAATCAAAAGAACATCAAACTTGAACACCAACTTAGTGATACCAATATTCATTTCCTAGACGTTGAAATTGAGATACGGGGGAGGAAATTGGAGACTAAGGCGTATTTCAAACCGACGGACAGGAATTGTTATTTACCGGTGAATAGTGGCCACCACCCGGCTTGGATTAGAAATATTCCGAAGGGGCAGGTCACTAGAATTAGACGGAACTGTAGTCAGGTGGATGATTTTAGAGCCCAAGCAGGGATTTTAAAATCCAGATTCCTGGAGAAAGGCTATCAGGAGGATTTCCTAGATGAGGTGTTGAAGGAGGTTGAAAATATCCCGAGGGATGAGTGTTTAAAAGATAAGGATATTGAGGAAAAGGGGGACCAACATAAGTGGAGTTTTATCTCCAACTTCCATTGTCAATATAGGGAAATAGAAGAAATTTATCGTAGACACTGGCATATCTTAAAATTAGATAGAGACCTTGGACCACACTTGCCTGAACTCCCTAATTTCATTTACAGGAAGGCACCTACGTTTGGAGATCGTATTGTAAAAAAGATTATAGATGCTCCAGGAATGGTAAAACTACAAATTGAGCAAAAGGGTTTCTTTTCTTGCTGTAATTGCAAAGCATGCAAAACGGTGAATATACTAAATAGAGGACGTACATCATTCTCTAACTGGGAAGGACGTAGTTTTGATATTGAGGAATTCATTACGTGTAATTCTAGTTATGTTGTTTACCTGCTTTGGTGTCCTTGTGGACTAACCTATATAGGGAGAACTAAAAGGCAGTTAAAAGTGAGAGTGGCTGAACATCTAGCCAACATTAGGAGGGGGTATAGGGAACACAGTGTATCCCTGCATTTCCGAATGAAACATAACAGGAACCCAGCTTTGTTACAGTTCTGTGGAATCGATATAGTGTACTCATCCTGGAGGGGTTCAAATCGTGTGCGACAATTATCGCAACGCGAAACGAAATGGATCTTTCTAATGAAGAGCCTGACCCCTAGAGGAATGAATGTGGAATTGGACGTAAATTCCTTCATTAATGATTCCTGAATCCAATTGACAAATACAATTACCCTGGTTTAAACTTATAGGATTATGTGAGTATAGGAGTTATTTGTCATTTTGATGAATCGAGTTAGGTGGTGTATAAAATATTGCCCATCTACTTTATTCACTTTATGAGGGGTCTGCGGTATGATAGTTACGATTAGATTTGATTGCTATACCTGTAGTATAAGTTATATCTATGATAAGTGGACTCTGATATGGATGAGGAGAGAAAGGTTGGAATATTATGTGGATAGACGTATGGTTAATATGAGGTGCCGGAATGGCTATAAAACGGTGTGACCAGTATGACTATTATGGTAATTTATCCTAGAGTGTAGTGATAGCAGCATTTATATGTGTACTGCAGATAATTTAGCTATTAAAGATTGAAAAACATTGGTAGCTGATCCCAAATGCTGTAATAATTTTTTTGTTCTTAAGAATATTCTGTGCTAAGTTTTTTGTTTTTTAACTACGTAATGGTGCTAACACTAAGGAAATGTTTGAGCTGTGTTGGAGGATGAAATGCCGGAAGGAAGGTATCTGTTAAGCATGGAGACACCGTGGGTGTCTCAATCTCTTCACCTGTGCAAATCAGATGGGGGAGGGTATTTAAATCAAGTGTTGCCAGCTGTGTGGAGTGTCACAGCAGAAGTCCATAGACGAAACGTGTCTGGCACATCCACACGGCAATTTGTTCATGAATTAAACAGAGACAGCTGCATCTATCCTGCTGGTCGGGGGGAGCAGCAGTCGGAGTGAGGTGAAGTGTTTCTGACACCATCGGATCTCTGGCACTATATTGAACTATTGTGCTTAATTTTATCATTTTAAATGTGAGTACCCTAATATAGGGGTTTGAGATGTTTGGGCAAATAAAATTATGTTTTAAACGATAACGCACTATGTGGAGCCCTTTTCTTCTTTCCTTTTCTCCACTGATCTGAATGGAGTATCCAAGGAACTATATCAAGAATCTATACTGACCGATAAGATCAAAGGAGGGTGAGGTGAAGGAATTTCTTGGGCGCCTATATTATCACAGCAGCGCTAATCAACGGGATTGGATGTTTCTCAGGAACATTGTGATCACACATGCGAGATTGCCAAACACGAGAGTGTGAGGCCAAAGGATTCGGTGAGTGCGTTTCCTGGTGGGAGAGATCAAGGATCGTATGATGTATAGTGTTTGCTGATATGAAGATTCGGTGGGAGTTGTATATGCGATTCTAAGGAGTTTCATATATGCTCATTCAAATGACTATTAAGAACTGTGTTTGAGCGCTACTAAATGTTACAATTTTAGAGGACAGTTTTGTAATATTATTTGATTTATGTACATATTGGTTTACTGTAGCAGCTAATTGATTATTCATGCACATATAATTTATATGGACAATATTGACTAAGCGCGGATAAGGTGATTCCTTTTGGGAGAGGGCATTAACGAGAGGATTATCTGTGTGTTGTTAAGGAATAATATTGGTAAAGCATGTAGAACGCAAATATTACCAAGCTGATTTTCTATGGACACAAGACAACAACCACATTTACAGTATCTCACAAAAGTAAGTACACCCCTCACATTTTTGTAAATATTTTATTCTATCTTTTCATGTGACAACACTGAAGAAATGACACTTTGCTACAATGTAAAGCAGTGAGTGTACAGCTTGTATAACAGTGTAAATTTGCTGTCCCCTCAAAATAACTCAAAACACAGTCATTAATGTCTAAACCACTGACAGCAAAAGTGAGTACATCCTTAAGTGAAAATGTCCAAATTGGGCCAAATTAGCCATTTTTTCTCCCCGGTGTCATGTGACTCATTAGTGTTACAAGGTCTCAGGTGTGAATGGGGAGCAGGTGTGTTACATTTGGTGTTATCTCTCTCACTCTCTCATACTGGTCACTGAAAGTTTAACATGGCACCTCATGGCAAACAACTCTCTGATGATCTGAAAAAAAGAATTGTTGCTCTACATAAAGATGGCCTAGGCTATAAGAAGATTGCCAAGACCCTGAAACTGAGCTGCAGCACAGTGGCCAAGACCATACAGCAGTTTAACAGGACAGGTTCCACTCAGAACAGCGCCTCGCCATGGTCAACCAAAGAAGTTTAGTGCCCGTGCTCAGCGTCATATCCAGAGGTTGTCTTTGGGAAATAGACGTATGAGTGCTGCCAGCATTGCTGCAGAGGTTGAAGGAGTGGGGGGTCAGCCTGTCAGTGCTCAGACTCCCAGAAGGAAGCCTCTTCTAAAGATGATGCACAAGAAAGCATGCAGTTTGCTGAAGACAAGCAGACTAAGGACATGGATTACTGGAACCATGTCCTGTGGTCTGATGAGACCAAGATAAATTTATTTGTTTCAGATGGTGTCAAGCGTGTGTGGTGGCAACCAGGTGAGGGGCACAAAGACAAGTGTGTCTTGCCAACAGTCAAGCATGGTGGTGGGAGTGTCATGGTCTGGGGCTGCATGAGTACTGCTAGCACTGAGGAGCTACAGTTCATTGAGGGAACCATGAATGCCAACATGAACTGTGACATACTGAAGCAGAGCATGATCCCCTTTGTTAGGAGACTGGGCCGCAGGGCAGTATTCCAACATGATAACAACCCCAGACACACCTCAAAGATGACCGCTGCCTTGCTAAAGAAGCTGAGGGTAAAGGTGATGGACTGGCTAAGCATCTCCAGACCTAAACCCTATTAAGCATCTGTGGGGCATCCTCAAACGGAAGGTGGAGGAGCGCAAGGTCTCTAACATCCACCAGCTCTGTGATGTCATCATGGAGGTGGAGAAGAGGACTCCAGTGGCAACCTGTGAAGCTCTGGTGAACTCCATGCCCAAGAGGGTTAAGGTAGTGCTGGAAAATAACGGTGGCCGCACAAAATATTGACACTTTGGGCCCAATTTGGACATTTTCACTTAGGGGTGTACTCACTTTTGTTGCCAGCGGTTTAGACATTAATGGCTGTGTGTTGAGTTATTTTGAGGGGACAGCAAATTTACACTGTTATACAAGCTGTACACTCACTACTTTACATTGTAGCAAAGTGTCATTTCTTCAGTGTTGTCACATGAAAAGATAGAATAAAATATTTACAAAAAATGTGAGAGGTGTACTTACTTTTGTGAGATACTGTATATTTTTGGATCTACAAGTGACAGCATTAATGCACGTGATATGTTAAACTCACTATAGATCTTACAATCTGACTGTTTGATTAACTTTAGATATATCTATATGACGACCTACAGCTACAGTAACAGCACTGCAAACCATCCAATCAATCTGTATCCAACCAGGCAGGCCCTTGCACTACAAAGTTGTTGGTAAATCTAAAGATTTATATACAGTCATATTGTAATGGGTGTTGAGGAGGACATGGGCAGTTTACACATGTTCTTCTGAGCCATTCATTTAGGAACAGCTTTATTGGTATACTGTGTGGACTTAATTTTATTTATATAGATGTACACTGATTAGTCTTGGATGGTTGATATACATGTATTTAGCTCCTTTTGAAATCATAAACAGTGGTATTACAGAAAAGGTAGTCCTAGGTAGATAGAGTAGGAGAGATATGTTTAATATTTTATTATTTTCAGTATACAGTATGTTTCTATAATAAAGATTGTACATGTGTTATAAACAGTGTTGTAAAGGGTATCTATGATGTATAGAGGAGGATTTTGTGGAGCTTAGTGTACCAACTGTAGAAGTCACACACAGTGGTGCGGTTAAAAAAAATAATGAATTTACTCTGGAGGCTTTGGGTTCCTTTTTTTTAAAAGTGTGCCTGTTTGTGTGTGTACCTGAACTATAGCTGATAACTGCAGGAACCTCTTCCTTTGTTGCTGCTGTAATATCCTTCTGCAGTGTAGACAGGGTTAAACTGAATATTAATTAATGCAGAAGTACAGCAGCCATCTTTAAGGAGACCGCTTTGCAGTGCTCTTCTATGGAGTATAGGAGACAGACATCTTGGCGGTTTGGGTCAATCTTGGAAGCATGGGGACTGGCTGCTGCAACAAAACAAGGAGAGGAAAATCTTCAGGCTGCTGATAAGAAGAGAGAGGACAGTCTTAAAGCAGATGGGATGAGAAAAAGGCTAGACTGTTGGTTGAACTGAGAGACTAGAAATGCTGGCTGAAGGGAACCCTGCCATAGATGATTGGGTGAGACCCTAGACGGACTGCTCATCACACAGGACCTTGCCTCAGAGATGGAAGTTTTCTCCCTGGGAAGGTGTGAGATGTGATTTGTATGCCTGGTGAGGTCAGATTGTACTACAGAGCACTCCCCTTTCCACTTTGTAAGGAAGGAAAAAAGGGACTGTCTCAGCAGGATTGAAAGAGAGAAATCACAGCAACTCCTATGTCTATCTGAGACCTTAAACTGACTCAGAGCACATCTCCAGAGACCCAAAGAGGGTGCCCTGAGTCTGGTAAGAAACTAATATTGCACATGTTAATCTGTTGTCTGCTGGTAACTGGTTTGCTTTCTTCAAGGCCCCAACTTTGCTAGACAAATGTTTTTTACTATTTCATCATTCACTGACCAGTGGTACAAAACGGGGACTGTTATATGTAGCAAGTTAGGACTGTCTTTATATACTGTTGCTAGTTAAAAGCAATTCAGTTCTGTTAATTACTGATATAATACAATCAGTTTAGTTTCTAGGTAACTTGTTAAATTTCACTTACATCTGTGTTGCGTTTCACATCTTTGGAAGGCCAAGGATTCTTTGGTGGGGGGGGGGGGGGGTATGTAACCTGGACTGTAACTTCTTCCCTTTGTTGCTGCCATATTGTTCTTCTGCAGTGTGGCCAGGATTAAACTGAATGTTCCTGAATGCAGAAGTGCAGCAGCCATCTATAAAGAGATCATTTTTTGATGGTTGTCTATGGAGTGTCTCCAGTGCAGGGGGCAGCCATCTTGCCTGGGTCTGGATTGATCCTGGAGAACAGTGACTGGGGGATGCAACATAGCAAGATAAGGTGTGTCTGCATGCTGCAGGGAGGAAAGCAGAGTACATTCTTAAAACTATCATGGATGTCAGAAAAAGTCTGGACTGCTGGCTTAAAGGAACCCTGCCATAACTGACCACAATCAGGTGAGACCTCAGAGAAGCAAAGAGAAAGCTCATGGCACTTGCCTCAGAGTCCAAGAATATTCTCCCTGGGAGGGTGTGAGGTATGATTTGGATGCCTGGTGAGATCAGACTGCACTAGAAAGCACTAATACTTTTAAGGAAGGAAGGAAAAGAGAGACTGTCTCAGCAGGATTGAAAGAGAGTCATCACAGCAACTCCTATACCTGTTTGCGGACTTACATTTAATCAGAGCATACTGTATGTGCGGAGAGTCTGGAGATTGTCTTATTGAAACTGTTGTGCTTTCTTCAAAGGCAACAACTCTGGCCAACATTTCTTTTTTGTTAATCGTTCACTGGCCAGTGGGTTAAAATGGGCACTGTTATAGCATGTTAGGATTGTCTTTATATACTGTTGATAGTTAATGCAGTTCAGTTCTGTTACTTACTGTTAGTCAGGATACTGCAGGTGTTTAACCATATCTCTTACAGAATTGCTATTGGCTTATTGATTGTTTGTGTACTGTAAGTACGCTTGCTAATCCTCTTTTGGCTATCTATATTTGGCCTAATAAATTATGTGAAAAACCTCAAGGTATGTTGGTACTTGCTGGTTGAGTGAGGTGTCATCTTCAGTTGTGCACAAAAAAAAAAATCACAAAACAATTCAGTGACTCGCTTGGATTAGGGCTACACTGCCTTTTACTATGCCCTTTGGACTCCTCTACAGCGCCTATTGACCATCGCCATACCCTCCACACTCCTCTCCTACACATACTGCCCCCTCTCATGCCCTCCCCACTTGTGCACAAGCTGCCCACTGTCATACTCTTCATAGTTCACTCTTGCACAGGCTGCCAACTGTCATACCCTCCACATTCTTCTCCTGCATGTACTACCACCACCATATTCTTGACACTTTTCTCCTGCATGCACTTCTTGCTGACATATACTCCACATTCCTCTACTACACATACTGCCCCTGTCCTACCACTTGCATTCTTCTCCTACAGATATTGCCTCATCATACCTTCCACCTATCCTGCACATACTGCCCTCTCTACTCCACCACTGCATGCTCTGCCCACTACACTTGTTTTGCATTATTTGCTATTTCCCCAACCTTTCCTATTTAGAAAGAGTCACACTTTTGCTAGTTGATACTAACCACTTCATTGCCTGACCATAGCCGAAAGAGGGCTATAGCATGGCTCTCTTGTTCTGGGAGGGTGTCCTTGGACTTCCTCCCAGACATGCCTCCCGCACTCCCCCTGGGGCACGCATCGGATGTGCTCTGTGAACTCTGTTTCCTTTGGACCCAGCGATCACAGAAGGGAAATCTTTGCAGTAGGGCCAGAAAGAAAATCACTGAGGGGGTAACAGTAACCTTTCTGCTGTAAAGACCTTTTGTTTTTTTGTAATACAAGCAGGGGAGGGCTGGGCCAGGGGGCAGGGTGGCAATTGCCACCCAGGCCACCCCAACTTACATTCTAAATGGCTGGTGTCCATTGCCCGCTGACAATATTTTATTTTTGTGGAGGAAGTAGGGGCCAGGGGCACGGCTGCCAACTAACTGCAAGCAGAGGGGGTTGCCCAGGGCCGGTCCTACCATGGATGATGTCTATCATAGGAGGCGGTCCAGAAGGCGGGACTTCGTATGACAGCGTCCACGCCAGGTAAGCAGTAGATCCCCACTCTTTGTAATCCAGCGGCTCTCCTCTTTCTGCATTGCAGGCTGCATTGGATGGGCACTGGTGAGGCTGCATTGATGGGCACTGATAAAGCTGCAGGGCACTGATGAGGCTGCATTGATGGGCACTAATGAGGCTGCACCTCCTTTGTTGCTATTAACATTAAATTATGTTACCACATTGTATCATATTTGTCTTGCTTCATAACATCAATATCTATTATAAAACCAGGTGGGCATGGATGGTGAGCTGATTCGGTGGTTCAATGGGCCACTTTACTGGACTTGCCCCCCAGGCCTAAGGCTGCCAGCCCTCCCCTGAATACAAGTATATAGTTAAACCTACCTCTGCAGAGGGATCAGATGTCATCATAACCCCTTCTTGATCACTATAACCAGATGTTGTTCGTTTTGATGGGACATTTTCTTGGCTTGTAACATAAAAAGCATTTTTATACCAAAAATTCAGTAACAACATTCAACATAGTTTAAAATGGAATCTAACAATTTTTGTAATTCTAATGACTGAATCTTTCCAGGTGTAAAAATAAGAAAAGCTATTTTGCAACGTTATCATATTATCTCAAACCTGTGCTGCTCACCTAAAGTGTATCAGAAGTGTATTGGCTTGGATAGAGTATGGAAATCATCATCTGTGTCCCATTGGGGAAAAAGGTAGTAAGAAGGAAAGTAAATGAAATTCTTTTTAGACAGTTGTCAATTGGGTTGAGCGAAATCACTCTGTGTTTTGTTTGCTGTTTAGTTTGGGGAACTTTAAAGAATGTTGGATGCTAAATCTGAACCCCAATGATGAAATCAAGGGAGCCATTTCTGTGGGACTCCTATTCCACTGTTAACTATGTTTTTTTTGCGAAAAAACAATAGAGGATACCCTCTAGAAAGGGTGGACTTTATGGGAACACACAAGACTAAGATTTTATATATTTATATTAAAATCAGCTTTTATTTGTTATACAAAGCAATAAAATTTGAGTTAAAAGGGAAGACAAAAAGGGTTAATAGGGTGCCCACACAGAAGAGCTACCCATAGGGTACAGAAACAGTCTACAAGGTATATAAACTATATAAGTTCAGGATTGATACATAGTAGAGTTGAGCGAACCGAACTTTGGGGTGTTCGTGACCCGGACCCGAACCCGGACATTTTAAAAAAGTTTGGGTTCGAGTTCTGGGTTCGGATATTTGATCAGCTACCCATAGGGTACAGAAACAGTCTACAAGGTATTTAAACTACATAAGTTCAGGATTGATACATAGTACCAGATACTGAATACATGTGTAGATTATACAATGGTCGACACGTTTCACTAATAAGCTTCTTCTGGACCTTGTCCTTGTAAACTATATAAATAAGAAAATACATACATATTTATAACATGCATGAGTACAGTGGTATATTTTGCTTTATATGTACATTTTGCAGTTTTAGTGTGTTAGGAACACATAGCATAATACAAAATATAAATGCGGCTTACTTAAGACTGCCTGGACTCCAGAGCAAAGATCAGGGGGGCGGACACAGGGGAAATAGGCTAGCTGGTTGGGCAGTACTCTAAAGTGTAAAAAGGGGCATACGTTAAATAAAAATATTTAAAGAAAAACTGTTAGGGATATAGATGCCAATAAAAGACCAAGTACCTGGTCTGAATACCCACGGAGGTGCAGTTCTGGTTTGTACCTTAGTTGGAATTTGTGTAGCTTTGTGCCAAAATCATCCAGACATGTGGCAATTCTAAATGGATAATGTATGGTTATACAGTGTAGAGGGTTTGTATGATGATTAGAGTTGAGCTAGCCGAACTTTGGGGTGTTCGTGACCCGGACCCAAAAACGGACATTTTAAAAAAGTTTGGGTTCGAGTTCTGGGTTCGGGTATTTGATCACGCATGTTGAATAGCTGCAGGGCAGCCAATCAACAAGTGTTTCACTGGTTTTCCCTAGAAGCCATCCCAGCCATGCCTACTAATGGCATGGCTGTGATTGGCCAGTGCATCATGTGACCCAGCCTATGAGGCTGGACTCACAGTGCTGCATGTCACATGCTCTCTGGGTAGTGTAGGGAGAGGATGCTGCCGGTGCTGTGAGGGACAGATTGCAGATCGATAGATAGGTAGAGATTACTACTACTACTGCTTTAAGGGACAGATTGCAGATCTCATCCTGCATTACAGAAAGATCTGACTGTAATAGGTAGAGTCTACTGCTTAGAGGGACAGATTATTGTTCTAAAATCATCTTCTAGTTCTATAGGGTCAGGTTCCTGCTGTTGCTGTAAGGGACAGATTATTGTTCTAAAAGCATTTTGCAGTCCTCTAGCACTTTCCAGGACTCTTTTAAAGTCATTTTTGTGCTGAAAAGTTCGGGTCCCTATTGAATTCAATGGGGTTCGGGGTAAAGTTCGGGTCAAGTTCGGTACCAAACCCGGACTTTTTTCCGAAGTTTGGCCGAACCCACCGAACCCGAACATCCAGGGGTTTGCTCAACTCTAATGATGATTTTAATATAAATACATAAACTCTTAGTCTCGTGTGTGCCCATGAAGTCCACCCTTTCTAGAGGGTATCCTCTATTGTTTTTTCACTAACTGTCAGGATGGTGGCACGCTCTTGAAAGCTATTTCCTTTTGTATGTTTTTTTGCATCTCCGCGTGCACAAGATTGATCTTCTTCGATTATGGATCGAAGTACAGTAAAACCTTGAATTGCGAGCATAATTCGTATGATGGCATCCGGGGTAAAGCTGCCCACATAGACCATCCTCCGCACCGCTGTCTCTCCCCACTGTCAGTCAGTAATGGTGATCGGGAAGACTATCCTGCAGAAGAGCGATCTGAAAGCGAGGCTTGAAGCGCTCGTGGAGCGCAGTGTGTAAGGGATGATGTTGATGGCGGTGCAGAGGACGGTCTAAGTGGACATCTTTACCCTGGATGCCAGCATACTTTGATGTGCCTCTTTAAATCATCAACCATGTGAGTTGCTAAATGTTGTACCTGCAGTAAATGTAACCACATTGCTACACTTAGAGGCGCCTCTCTCCTCTTTTATACTCAGTTGTGATGTGACACTGCTTGTATATCAAGACAAAATTTATTAAAACATTTTGCTTGTCTTGCAAAACGCTCTTAAACCAAGGTTTTACTGTAATACATATTATTGTTGTATAGGCATTTCAGCTTGTACTCACCTGAAAGGCTCTGCTCTGTGACTATGACTGTATATATCTACCTTTCCTTAACCACGTCAGCTCTGAAAGATTTTACCCAGGCTATTTTTTCTATTCGCCACTTCGCTACTTTAATTGTTAATTGTGCAAACTTGCAATGCTGCATCCAAATTAAATGTATATAATTTTTTTTCACACAAATACTCCTCCCAGCTTCTTGATCTGCTGTTTTCCATCCTGCTTCAGCACTTCCAGCCCAAGGCCATCACATGACATCCTGGACGCTGAGTGGGGATATCTGAACGATGGGTGGAACTGCAGGCATCATTTAGATTTATTTCTTTTTCAGCCAGCAAATCCCCGCACCATAAAAACAATCATAGCAGCAGTTCAGATGCTTAATTGTTTATATAGACAGTGGGTGGAAACCCCCCCCCCACCTCCCTCCGGTGCGTCTACCGGCTTGCCCATGGGATTGGCGAGCAGGAAAAGGAGTCCACCAGAGCCGGAGGTTTACTATAGAGCATACCATGGACCAGATGGTCCCCAGCTGTCTCTATGATCTTTGGAGTCCCGGGCGTGACTTTATGACATCACGTTCGGCCCGGCAGTTGTAAACACTGCCGTGTACTCGGCTGGAAAGGCCAAGATTTTTTTTTTCTATCTCTGTTTTTCCTGCCTGGAGAGGAGATCTTTCCATAAAGAGGACCTGTCATGCCCTATTTCTATTATAAGGTATGTATACATTCCTTGTCATAGGAATAAAAGTGATCAAACAAATAAAAAAATTCAAAGAGAAAGTGTAAAAAAAAAAAAAAAAAAAAAAAATAAACAATAAAAAAAAAAAAAAAAAAAAAAGTAAAGCACCCCCGTATGCTCGCACGCAGAAGCAAACGTATACATACGTCGTTCCACATATGTAAACAGCGTTCAAACCACACATGTGAGGTATCCCTGCGAACATTAGAGTGAGACCAAGAATTGTAGCCCAATACCTCCACTGTAACTCTAAACTGGTAACCTGTAAAAATTTTTAAAGTGTTGCCTATGGAGATTTTAAGTACCAAAGTTTGCCTCCATTTCATGAGTGTGCGCAATTTTAAAGCATCACAATAGGTATTTATAAACTCGGCATAGCATCATCTTTCCCATTATACAAAAAAATTGGGCTAACTTTTTTTTTTTTACTTCACAAAACAGTTTTTTTTCCCAAAAAAAGGTGTTTGAAAAATTGCTGCGCAAATACCGTGTGACATAAAAAGTTACAACAACCCCCATTTTATGGTATCTGTTAAAAAACATACAGTATCTCACAAAAGTGAGTACACCCCTCACATTTTTGTAAATATTTTATTCTATCTTTTCATGTGACAACACTGAAGAAATGACACTTTGCTACAATGTAAAGTAGTGAGTGTACAGCTTGTATAACAGTGTAAATTTGCTGTCCCCTCAAAATAACTCAACACACAGCCATTAATGTCTAAACCACTGGCAACAAAAGTGAGTAGCAAAGTGTAATTTCTTCAGTGTTGTCACATGAAAATATATAATAAAATATTTACAAAAATGTGAGGGGTGTACTCACTTTTGTGACATACTGTATATAATGTTTGGGGGTTCTGAGTAATTTTGCCAAAATAAGCCTGGTATGGAAGTCTATCATCCTATCGCAATGCCTGCCATTACTTGCAGACATCTCAGCTCTAATGACCAAGCATAAAAATTGGCGCAATTTATAACCCAGAGTGTCACTGGCAAGCTGAGCAATGCATACACAGTGGACTAATAGATAATCAAAACAAAAGTCTGTTGAGTCCATCAGTACAGTCCATAGGTTGTACACTAAGTGGCAAACAAGAAGCGACTTGTGGCAGGCTGGGGAGAAAACAAAAGCGCTGATCTCAGTGAATAAATCAGGACAAATTTTATTAACAACTATTTTCAGACTACTCACAAAAGTAGGATAAAAAACAACATGAAGCAATTCAAAGTCATTCCATCCCTGGAGTGGCATATCCAACAAGTTCTGGGTATTTGGAGGCTCTGGAGGGACACAGCAGGTGGATTCTGGCATTTCTCGGGGTCGTGGACCGCACGATCAACTTGTGATGACGTCACTTCCAGGCTGAGGGGGTGTCGCGCACCTGGTGGTGGAGTCTTACTTGTTCAGGGAGCAACCTCTCTTATGACCCTGATTCCGGAACTCCTGGTAGTGCAGACAGGTAGTTTGAGAGTGAAAGGAGGCACAAGGGCTTGGCTGGGTCATTGGTGCAAGCATGGAGGGTTCCTCCTGGGCTCATGCTTGGATGATTGTGCAGTGGTACAGTCCGGATTGACAACAGGCGGGCAGCGTGGTACAGGTGGAGCAGGCAAGAGAATAGTCAAGTGCAAGCAGGGTCATCAACAGGCTGGCAGCGAGGTACACAGGGATCAGGCAGAAGAGTGGTCATAGACTAGCCAGGGTCAGTGCAGGTGAAAGAAAAAGCAGAAACAGGAGACAGGCTGGGGTCACAGGAACAGGAAACTCAGGTAATCTTAACGCTGGGGACATGGGTAACACTGTAGAATGGACAGTGCCGGCTGCATGATGGTGTCCAGTTTAAATTACATATTTAGGCGCTAAGACGGTCACGAGCGTGCCCGCGCATGCTGCCGTGCGCACCATCCATGTGCGTGCGCGCCCTCACACGCACCTGCCGCGTGCACGCGTGCCCCCGCCTGCACCTGTGCATAGGAATAGGCATTCTGCCCTGAATTCTTCATGGCACTTCCTGACATCCCCCCCCCCCCCCAAAGGGCAGCCTCTGAGTGCCCAGACGGGCCAATTTCTCTGGCTGGTCCCTCCTGAAATTCCTGACCAGCTCTTTGGCATGGATGTTATCCTCCGGCTCCCATAAACTTTCCTCAGGGCCAGGGATAGGCACGGACCAAGGCTGTGGCGGACATTTTCCAAAGTACTGACCTTAGTGAAGGACACCAAGGTACATTTCAAATTAAAACCTTCAAAAAAAACACAGTCT
>BLSH010413709.1:296978-307159 GCA_018402905.1 Glandirana rugosa | reverse complement strand
GTCCGGGTTCGCTCAACACTAATTATTATACAAATAGCATCTAGGATCAGCAAGGCCCGTAAATTGGAGATTAAAAGACTAGAACAGGAATTTGATTCGCTTAGCAAACTTCCCAAACGCAACCGGACTCACAAGGGAAAATCTCAAGGCAGCGCGCCTGGCCTTAAACTTAGCACTAACAGTTAGGGCTGAGAAAAGTCTATGTTGGGAAGGAGGACACTTCTATTACCAAAGGGACAAGGCTGGTTCCATGCTGGCATTTAGGCTTTCTCCTAAGCTGAGGAATTATACTCTGCCCAAAATCAGACTCGGGGATGGTACTTTTTCCCAGAATCCCCAGAAACACATGGAAGCTTTCCATTCATTCTACCGCAATCTCTACAGTGTCCAGGCAAACGTTCCCTTGCAGCCATCCATCACCTCCTTCCTTGACTCATTAAACATCCCCCAACTTAGGGAGCAACATAAAGAGATGCTGGAGGGCCCAGCCTCAGCAGAGGAGATAGAGCTGGTAATCAAGAAACTTAAAAGTGGCTCGGCCCCAGGCCCTGATGAATTTTCAGTCCCCTATTATAAACACCTTTCTGCTACCCTGGACCCTCACTTAGCCCACTTCTGTAATCATCTCAGTGCGGGGACACAACTCGACAGGGACTCCAACTCGACCTTCATAACAGTAATCCCCAAACCCGACAAAGACCCCAGTATAACGGCCAACTACCGCCCAATATCATTGATCAACAATGACCTGAAAATATTGACTAATATAATGGCCGACCGTATCTCCAACTTTATTAGTCTATATATACACAAGGACCAGGTAGGTTTTATTCCTGGTAGACAGGGGCCGGATCAGATCAGGAGGGCGATAGACGTCATATCTCTATTGGGCGCGAATTGGGATAAAGGCACAAACCAGGAAGGTTTCCTTCTGTCCTTGGACTTAATGAAAGCCTTTGACCCCATTTCCTGGCCCTTTCTGCCCCCTGTCTTACAGCGTGGGGGATTCGGTCAGTCATTCTTGAACACTATAAATGCACTCTACGCACACCCGGGTGTAGCTGTTTAACACATTTTATTAAAATCACATTAAAATCTACTCACAAACTGGTAGAAACAGTAGGCATTGCAGTGTGAGTGACTGCGGACTGGATATGATATATAAGGCAAATATAAGGGCAGGACTGGTGACGTCAGTTCCCATAGCATAGAGGCAATGTCCAATCATATAATCAAGTCCAATTAACCACACATGGGGAGACAAGTACAGATTAAAAGATATCAAGCTGCCCTTATATTTGCCCCTTTCCAATATGGCGGATTCATGGTCTGAGGAAGGAGCGCAGCTCCGACAACGCGTCACCACCGCCTGCCTCCACGCACGGACGGCTTCACGCCGCAATGTACGAACGGCTGCCCGCCGCCACGAACGAACGGGTGCCCACCGCCAGAGGACACGTCACCAGTGCCGGTCTATGCATCTCCAGGAACTGGGAAGCGGCGGAAACCACCGACGACACCCAGCCCAGGGACGCAGCAACAAGCCAGGACGTTTTTCCTCTATACCCTGTCCGCATTGACTCACACTGCAATGCCTACTGTTTCTACCAGTTTGTGAGTAGATTTTAATGTGATTTTAATAAAATGTGTTAAACGGCTACACTTAGAGGCGCTGTGCTTCTTTTTCACTTTGGTCTTTACAGAGGTTCTCTTGCCCCTAAGACAGCAGCCATTTGTGAAGCCGCCTCCTCTTCTCCCTGTCAACATCATCCATCATAAGAACCCCCCCTGAACTACTTCCCACAGAGCCTGTCTGTATGATTAGAACTCTCAGCACACAGGGTTTTGGGCTAGCGGCAACTACACCTCCTTGTTTTGCTAAGTAAATTACCCCCCCCCGCGCTATTCCGTAAGTTAGATAATGACATGACCTCTTGGGACAAAATTAAACTTTCATGGTTGGGTAGGGTGAATTCGGTAAAAATTACCCTTTTACCCTGCATCCTCTACCTCTTCAGATCACTGCCAATCTCCATTCCCAGGGCTCATATCACGAAATTTCAATCAAAACTTATCAAATTCCTTTGGGGCAGGAAAGGGCATAGAGTAGCCAAAACCTATTCCATCCCAGAGACCAAGGCAGAATCAATGTCCCAAATCTCCTATGGTACTACCAGGCAGCCCAATTAGCCCAGCTTTCCACTATTTACTTTCAAATGGCCCAACCGGACTGGATACACATGGAGAGACAAACTATTCCAAATAACACCATAGACTTCCTGCTATGGTGCCCCCCTAAGAACAGGCCAGCCATTTTGGCACCCACGCTATCACACTCCCTGGCTCTATGGGACACCCTAAAGCACAACACAAACCTAACTTCCCATTGGTGTCCACTATCCCTCATTTTCTGAAATCCACTTTTCCCGCCTGGTATTGATATTAAGGCTTTTAAATAGTGGTTTGATGAGGGAATGTATAGAATAGGGCACTTTGTAAACCCTGCAGGCCCTCTCACACTAGCCCATTGCACAAGTAAACTTGATATTCCCAAGTCTGAGAGATTTAGACTATACCAAATATCACACTTTATACACTCCCTATGGACATCAAGACCCAACCCGCTAACCATCACAGCATACGAGGCTTGGTGCGGTCAGACTGTGGAGCAGAGGGGGGTAATCTCGGTGATCTATAGGCTTCTAGCCTCAGCATCCTCCAAAACCCCATATATGAGAGAGTGGGTGAAAGAATTGGGCCAAGAATGGCCCATATCTGATTGGCATAAAGCCGCCTCCAAGGGCCTACTTAACACCCTGCTGACGGAAGCTAACCTCAAAGTGCTAATGAGATGGTACATGGTCCCCATGCGGATAGCCAGGATTTTCCCAAATGCCTCCCACACGTGCTTCCGAGAATGTGGGTACATGGGTATGATGCTACACGTATGGTGGGAATGTCCCAGGATCAGAGGTCTCTGGAATAAAGTCTTCTATACCATCAGTAAGATCACGGGACAACCCATCCAGAAGGCACCCCATATCACCTTGCTTAACTTTCCCAGCCCCAGGGTTCCCAAATTAACCCAACGCCTTATCATGTACATACTGATAGGAATTAAACTAACCATAACTCTCTCCTGGAAGCAACCTACTGTCTAAATATCTTGGATAATGACCCAGGAAAAAATGGTGAGTATTCTCTTAGAAACTGAAGACAAACACAAGGTTATCTTGGAACCCTGGCAAAGATACATTGCAAAAACCGCACTAAATCCCCCAACCTAAAAGACTCAATGAGGGGACGAATCCTCTCTCTCCGTCACAAACCTACTTTCTTTAGCTAGCCTTTAGACCTCTTCTTTTTCTTTTCCCCCTATCCTTTCTTTTCTTTATATTCATGTCTAATCTTCTATACATAAGTATGCTCTCCATAACCTGGGTCTTGATGCTCGTCTGCACCAAGACCAGAAACCTTCAGGGAACAAAGTCGCCAGTTCCAGGGTGACTAGTCTCAAAATTAGATGTATTGAGGCCTTCTTCCACTGCAGCTAATATCCAGAGGAGATGCGGGGGTCCCCCCCCCGCTCAGACACAGATTGATCCCAACTGGGGTGTCGGCGAGGGATGCCTTCCCTACTCCATCAGAAGGTCACTCTAATCCAAACAATTCCATGAGGAATAAAACTCAGCCCGACACAATCACCACCCTGATACTGTACCTTTATGATGTAAGTTTTATCCTTTCTATTCATACTTATGTATTATTGGTTATGTGTTAACCTTGCTATGTACTCAAAATTACAATAAAAATCTATTGGAAAAAAAAAAATGTCTGTCAGTCGACACATGTCTGCTCCTGTTACTTCTGACGCTTCATATATATAAAGGGGCCTTTCATAGAGATGTCATTGACCAAATATGCATATGACCATATTTGGTCAATTGCATCACCTGGGAAACCCCATCCTTTTTATATATATGAGCTTGATTTTTGGGGGGTAGCCTATGCTTATTTTTTTCTTGAATTTTAGCTTGGGGTTCCCTTCACTTAGTGATTTCCCCTCACTTCCTGTACCAGACACATGGGTTGATTTGCTAAACCTGGAGAGTGCAAAATTTGGTACAGCTGTACATGGTAGTCAATCAACTTCTAACTTCATGGGTCAATTTCATGGGTCAGATGGTAAATACACCAACAAGAAAAAAAGCATTATTAGACCTTCTGATTACTAACAATACAGACCTGATCACAGATGTGGAAGTAAGGGACAATCTAGGAAATAGTGATCCCAGGTCAATTAGTTTCAGTATAAATTACACAAATAGGAAACATAAGGGGAATACAAAGACACTGAATTTTAAGAGAGCCAAGTTCCATAAACTACGCTCCTTGCTGGAAGATGTTAGTTGGGATAAAATTCTAGGAACAATGAACACAGAGAAAAAATGGGAGGGCTTCAAGAACACACTAAACAAAGGTATTAGACAGAGTATCCCAACGGGAAATAAATTTAAAAGAGCTAACAAAAGATCAGGATGGCTTAACTCTGACGTAAAGGCACACATAAGAGAAAAAGAAAAGGCCTTCAAAAAATACAAGGTTGATGGGTTTCTGTCACATTTCCATATTTATAAAATACGCAATAAGGAATGTAAGGGTGCAATCAGGGCGGCTAAGGTAGAACATGAAAGACAAATAGCTGAGGAGAGTAAAAAGAATCCCAAGACATTCTTTAAGTATATAAATAGTAAGAGAGGGAGGTCAGATCATATTGGCCCTCTAAAGAATAGTGAAGGTAATCTAGTTACAAAGGATGGAGAAATGGCAAAGGTGTTAAACTTATTTTTCTGCTCAGTATTCACGAAGGAAAAGGGGGGCTCAATTATTCAGAACTACAATGTTGGTCCTCACGACATGTCACAGGACGCACCCTCATGGCTAACTGAGGATAAAATTAGTAATAGGCTTGAAAAACGTAACACTAATAAGTCACCGGGACCAGATGACTTACACCTGAGGGTCCTTAAGGAACTCAGCCAAGTTATTGTCAGACCATTGTACCTAATCTTTAAGAGCAGTTTTCTGACTGGTATGATACCAGCTGATTGGAGGAAAGCCAACGTAGCACTAATATATAAAAAAGGACCAAGATATATCCCTGGGAACTACAGACAAGTTAGCTTAACATCAATAATTTGCAAGCTCTTGGAGGGAATAATAAGGGATTTTATCCACTTCCCGACCGCCTGCCGTGTTTTCATGGCGGCAATCGGGTTGCTGTGCGCGAATCGCCGTAAAAAAACAGCAATCTGCGAACGGCCACTAGGGGGCCGATGTCCGCCGGCGAGCCGCGATGAGCAGCCACAGGCAAAGAATGGGGAACTGCCGATGTAAACATGGCGGTTCCCCATTCTGACAGTGCAGGCATGGGTGATCTACTGATCCCTGTCACTGGGATCAGTTAGATCTCTCATGCCCATGGTAGCCCAACCCCCCCACAGTAAGAACACACCCAGGGAACACAGTTAACCCCTAGATCTCCCCCCCAGGTTAACCCCTTCACTGCCAATGAGATTTATACAGTAATCAGTGGACATTTAAATTTCTGATCTCTGAATAAATGTCATTGGTCCCAAAAACGTGTCAAAAATGTCCGACATGTCCGCTGCAATATCGCAGTACCGCTAAAAATCGCAGATCGCCGCCATTACTAGCAAAACATTTAAAAAATTAAATAAATAAATAAAAACCCCAGAAATGAATTCTCATCATCTGTAAACGCGGCCACTTTTGCCAAACCAATCAATAAATGCCAATTGTGATTTTTTTATGAGGAAGAATATAAAAACCGGTGAAAAAAAAATGTTTTTATTTTTTTTGGATTTGAATTTTAGCAAAAAGTAAGAAATTTGTTTTTTTTTTGCAAAATGGTCGCTCTTCTTTTGTTTATAGCGGCGATCAGAAATGACGCAGGGGCGATCAAATACCACAAAAGAAAGCTCTGTTTGTGGGAAAAAAGGACGCAAATTTTGTTTGGGTGCAACGTCTCATGACCGCGCAATTGTCAGTTAAAGCGACGCAGTGCCAAATTGCAAAAAGTGCTCTGGTCCTAAAGCTGGAAAACCTTCCGGTTGGTAAGTGGATATACAAGATTATTGTAAATGACTCCTACTTACAAACGGAGGGAGGCAACAGGAAGTGAGAGGAAATCTCCCCCTAGGAAGGGAAATTCACTCCTGTGAGAGTTATCATGGGAAAAAGATGTCTCCACTGAAGCTTTATCACCAATCCTTGTTTCCACAACAACCCAAAATTTTCAAAATTAAATTTTCACAGGGAAAGAAAGTGAGGTAAAATATTATAAACAGAAGCACCAACAACAAAACAAACCTTACAGGGCCGTTACCCCTTCCCTATGTTATCCAAAAAACATAAAAATTATTGTTTTGGCTGGACCTACACTTAAAAAAATTACCCGTTCCGACTTACAAACAAATTCAACTTAAGAACAAACCTACAGTCCCTATCTTGTTTGTAACCTGGGCACTGTCTGTAATCAACATGGTTTCATGAACAATCGTTCTTGCCAAACCAATCTATTAACCTTCTATGAGGAGGTGAGCTGCCATCTAGATAAAGGAAGGCCTGTAGACGTGGTGTATCTGGATTCTGCAAAAGCATTTGATACAGTTCCCCACAAGCGTTTACTGTACAAACTAAGGTCTCTCAACATGGATCAAAGGGTGAGTACCTGGATTGAAAACTGGTTACAGGGGCGAGTCCAGAGGGTGGTGATAAATGGGGGGTACTCAGAATGGTCTGGTGTAGAAAGTGGGGTTCCCCAAGGTTCTGTCCTGGGACCAGTCCTATTCAATTTATTAATAAATGATTTGAAGGACGGGATAATAGCTCAATCTCAATATTTGCAGATGATACCAAGCTAAGCAGGGCAATAAATTCTCCACACAATGTGGACACCTTGCAACAAGATCTGAACAAATTAATGGGGTGGGCAGACAAGTGGCAAATGAGGTTTAATGTAGAAAAATGTAAAATAATGCATCTGGGTTCCAAGAACATGAACGCAAACTACTCACTAGGGGGAGAGCCTCTGGGGGAATCTAGGATGGAAAAAGACCAAGGGGTCCTAGTAGAGAACAGGCTCAGCAGTGGCATGCAATGCCAAGCTGCTGCAAGCAAAGCTAATAAAGTGTTGACATGCATCAAGGGGTAAACACCAGGGATAAATCAATAGTTCTTCCACTATACAAGTTTCTGGTGAGGCCGCTCCTGAAGTATGCCATCCAGTTCTAGGCACCAGTCCTCAGGGAGGATGTCCTGGAACTGGAAAGGGTTCAGAGAAGGGCAACAAAGCTAATTAACCACTTCAATACTATGCACTTAGAACACTTTCCTACCAGACCGATTTTCAGCTTTCAGTGCTGTTGCGCTATGAATGACAATTGCGCGGTCGTGCGATGCTGTACCCAGACAATTTTTTTATCATTTTGTTCTCACAAATAGAGCTTTCTTTTGGTGGTATTTGATCACCCCTGCGGTTTTTATTTTCTGCGCTACAAATAAAAAAAGACCGAAAATTTTGGAAAAAATAAATAAATTCTCTATTTCTGTCACAAAACTTTGTAAATAAGTACATTTTCTCCATCACTGATGGGCACTGATGAGGCTACACTGACGGGCACTGATGAGGCAGTACTGATTGGCACTGATGAGGCGGCACTGATGAGGTGGCACTGATGATGAGGCACTTATATACAGCAATGATGAGCACTGTTAGGTGGCACTGATAAGCAGCACTGATGGGCACTGATATGCAGCCCTGACAGACACTCATAGACGACACTGATTGGCACTCATAGGTGACACTGGGCACTGATAGGTGGCACTGATGGGCACTGATAGGTGGGCACTGGTAGGTGGCACTGGTGGGCACTGATATGTGGCACTGGTACGCACTGATAGGGACACTGGTACACACTGATAGGGGCACTGGTGGGCAGATGCACTGATAGGGGCCCATTCCCTGGTGGTCTAGGGTGGCATTTGAAGGTGGCACTGAGTGCCATCCATATTGTGCACTATGCCCCTTACCTGGTGGTGTAGGGTGGTCTCCCTGTTGGTCCAGATCGGCTCCCGGGTGGTCCCTGGTTGACTCCCTGGTGGTCCTGGCTGGGCACATCCCTGGTGGTCCCTGGGCAGGCTCCTCTAGTGTGGCAATCCTAAGGGGGTCTGTGCTGATAAACCATGACCCCTGTCAGGAGAGCAGCCGATCGGCTCTACACTGCTCAGGTCTGCAGACCCGACTACAGGAAAATCTGATAAACAGCTTTCCTGTTTACACTGTGACCAGCCGTGATTGGTCACGGCTGATCACATGGTAAAGTGCTTCTGATGGAAGCGATTTACCGAGATCTGTGATGCAGGGGGTCAGACTGACCCCCCACACCACCGTTCACCGTGATGCGCAGCCCCACGGACGTGCGCCAGCATGTTATCCTGAGGACGTCATATGACGCCCAGTCAGGACAACTGAACCACTTCCCAGCCATCATTCTGCATACGGCGGTCGGGAATTGGTTAAGGGATTGGAGGACCTTAGTTATGAGGAAAGATTACAAGCACTGATTATTCTCTCTGGAGAAGAGACGCTTGAGAGGGGATATGATTTCAATGTACAAATACTGTACTGGTGACTCCACAATAGGGACAGAACTATTCAGCGCAAGGGAGTACACAAAGACACACGGCCATTCACTAAAAATAGAAGAAAGGCGGTTTAACCTTAAACTGCGTAGAGGGTTCTTTATGGTAAGAGCAGTGAGGATGTGGAATTCTTTTCCACAAGCAGTGGTTTCTGCTGGGAGTATAGATAATTTCAAAAAAAACTATTATATGCGCACCTAAGGGACCACAATATTGAGGGATATACAATGTAATACTGACATAAAAACACACACATAGGTTGGACTTGATGGACTTGTGCCTTTTTTCAACCTCGCTGACTATGTAACTATGTAACTTCAGCTTGTTCAATTAAGCTTTGACAAAAAAAAAAACCCTTGAAGCAATGTAGACACATACAGAAGTAAAAACAAAACTGTGTGAGGTTCTAATACTTCCCCGTTCTCTATAAAACTGAAAAGGTTTGCCTACGTTTGGCCTTCCATTTTTGTAGTCCTGCACTGGTTTAACCACTTCTTATCCGGGCCAATTCTGGCACTTCGCTCCTATATGTAAAAATCATTTTTTTCTTGAATATTACTCAGAACCCCCAAACATTATATTTGTTCCTTTAGCAGAGACCCTAAAGAATAAAATGACCGCCATTGCAACTTTTTATGTCACACGGTATTTGCGCAGCGATTTCTCAAATGCGTTTTTTTTTTTTAAAACTGTTTCATGAATATAAAAGAAAAAAAACAGTAAAGTTAGCCTGATTTTTGTATAATGTGAAAGATGATCTTACACAGAGTAAATAGATACCTAACATGTCACGCTTCAAAATTGAGTACACTCATGGAATGGCGCCAAACTTGAATTATTGCTCTCGCTCTAATGTTTGCGTTGATACCTCACATGTGTAGTTTGTTTACATATGCAGACACAACCTATGTATACGTTCGCTTCTGCGCTTTAATTTTAATTTTTTTTTTTTATAGTTTATTTTATTTTAATTTTTTTATTTTTACACTTTCCCTTTAAAACATTTTTTGATCACTTTTATTCCTATTACAAGGAATGTAAACATCCCTTGTAATAGGAATAGTGCATGACAGGCAGTGGCATCACTAGATTATCCTTATTTTCACTAGTTTTTTACAAAATTTCCCTTTCACATTTTTATTTTTTTAATTTTATTTTATTTGATATTTTTTTTTTTTAATTTTAATTTCGCGTCTTCGCTTGCATATGTATCCAACACAGACGTATACATTTGTTTGATGTGTACACTCCATAGTTGCGTTTGTAATCTCGCTCTCGTTATTAAGTTCAAACCGCGGTAAGGTACTCACATGAGTTAAAACTTCGCACTGTACAATCCATAGATAAATGAGACACATTCTAGTAGAAAGTGTAATATGTTTTTAGTCCGATTGAAATGACAAAAAAAAGAAAATATAAGTACTTTGTCAAAATTTTTTTTTTTTGCGTAAACT
>BLSH010413709.1:271958-283376 GCA_018402905.1 Glandirana rugosa | reverse complement strand
CTAATAAGTCAACATCTGTTCTTCACACATCTGGAAATAGTTTAGAACACTTTACCTAAAACCGAGGAGGTACCATACACCTGTTCTTCAAACATCTGGAATTTGTGTGTGAAACTACAGCATAGAGAAGAACAGGCATATGGTTTCGCTCTTCACACACAGTTTGCAGATGTTTGAAGAACAGTGATATTATATCACTGATATATCACTGTTCTTCAAACATCTGCAAACTGTGTGTAAAGAGCGGAACCATATGCCTGTTAGGGACAGCGCCAATCCATTGGTTATATGATACACTTTGTTCCCTCCTGAGGGGGTTGTTGGAAGGCAGCACCTCGTTACCTTCCTCAACTAGCAGCCGTCATCGCTGCAAGGCTGCCTTGCATATACAGCCCGGGCATTTGTATGCAATTGTTTTTTGATATTTTTAAGACTTGCTATTTTAAAGACTTGGTTTTAAATTTGTTAATAAAACATCCGTGAGATACTGCACCATCTGGGTTTTCCCCTTTTTTTCGTTGGAGCTGACTTGGTGACGGAGGAGAGTAGAGGAGATTTGCAATACGAACGGGGATGAAGGAGAGGAGCTGATTACAGTGGATAAAGGACCCAACTTACCCAGGCGCATTACCCCTGCAGGGGTGGGGATTTGTGGTAAGCAGGGACCCAAGGGGGAGCACGCGTGGAAGTCACCTGGATTTGACAATAAGGAGCACTAAAGTCACTTTTTTATGAAGATCAGAAGATATAATTATATATGTTTTGGCACGTGTTTTTTTCACAATTTTTTATAATTTTTATTGTTCTTTTTATATTTTCCTATTTATATGGTTTTGATTGTGGTGTGATGTCTTTGCACTGAAAGTTCATAGACTCAAAGGGGACTTGTTGAGAAATTTTTATTTTATTTTTTTCTTCTTTTTTCTTTTTGATCGGTGTGTTTTTTGTTTTATTTGTAAAAAGATTGGTTATGAGTTTTTGCACATTTTTTCAAGAGGATTTTCTATGAATTTAAGAATTTTATGAACATTATGTGAGGGTGGGAGAAGAAGTGAATGCACCTTGTTCCACTAATTAATTAATAGCACTTGCACTTTAGGCCTCATACACACGGACGTTTTTTGACGTAGGCGTTTTCTGGCGTTTTTTGCAGCTCTCCATGTTAGTCAATGGCCCCATAAAAACGTCAACGTTTTTGAGCTGTAGATGGCGTCGGCGTTAGTGAGCAGAAAGTAGAACCCATGGCCATCGCGTTCTGAGGCTGTAACATTTTGACGTTTTTTGACGCCGATGCCACAAAACGCCAACAAACGCCAACAGATTCCACCTAATATTGTACCTGCGTTTTCCGGCGTTTTTGATGCCAATGTTTTTAGGTTGAAAAATAGCAGAGGGATGATTGTTTTTAAAAAACGCCTATTGACGCCGACGCTCACTAACGCTCAAAAACGCCAATGCATAACGCCGAAAAACGTTGACTTTTTTTCCCTTTACGTCGGACCCGACGTTTTGTTTATATTTTTAGATACGCCTGTGTGTATGAGGCCTTAAGTTTGTTCACTAGGTGGAATATATAAAGGACATAGAATATAGTGTATGTGTCCACAGTGGTCTGAGGTTGTGTTCTGAGCATTCACTATACGCTCCCAGCACAATGACCGAACTGTCACAAACAACTCTCAGTCATGGCTTCTGATTGCCAAAAAATTTGAAAAAAACATATGTCATTGTTTCTGTTATAAAATGTTGCAAATAAGCAATCTTTCCTTGTTAAATGTAGGACAAAATATATTCTGCTACATTTCTTTGGCAAAAAATAACTCACATCTTTGGAAAATTAAGAAAAAAGATACATTTAGTTTTTTTTTCACATTCTTTTTTACATGCTAACTGGTGACTAATAATATTTTTTTAAATTGTTTAAACATTTCTTCCTTTTTTATACATTTGTATTATGTTACATGCTTTGACCATGCAGTGCAGTGTTACAATAGTGACACCATGTTACTCTGGAGGGGTGATCAGGATTTTTTTTTTTAGTGCTATGATTGCTTCTATCAGTGATAGTCATTTTGTAGCCATTATGTACTATTGGCATAGCTGTGATTGCCCACAGCTATAACATGACTGTTGTACACAATGAATGGTTTTCATTTATAGCTATTCATTATGTACTATTGTGATGATCTCTTTGATTGGTCACAGCAATCATATGATATTGGGGCCAGCCTGGTACACAGAGCTGTCATCTGCTCTGTCTAGTGGACACAGAGGGTGACAGACTGAGCCGCAGCACGGCTGCCAGAGCATGCAGGAGGTAAGTGACTGAGAGGAGGTCATATGACATCCTCCCGGAAACCAAGGAGGATGTTGAATGAATGCAAATTCATTCTATGTAACCACTACCCACCCAGCCTATGGAAATATGATGGCTGGGTGGAACGCAGTTAAAGAGAATGAATTTGCAGGTCTCACTTTCCCCGCAAATTCAAAGCGTAAAAAATGTATATTTCTCATTTTAGGATAGTGGACAGAACATTTAAATAATTTGTTCATGGGTCAACTGTACCAGAACTTCTGGCTTCAGGCTTGTAGGTCATCATCAGTGCAGTACATTTAAACAATGTATAATGTATAGATCACCGCACTAAAACAAACCCTCTTTGTGAGTGATTAAAAACCATAAAAATAAATAATTTTTAAACATAAATTATATTAAATCAATTTGCCACTGCTTTAAATCAAAATATACCTAAAACATGTAAAACTTAAATGAATAGTTTCTAGCAGTGCAATAATGAACATTCACATATAACGTACAAAATGTGATACATAGAATCAATATTGTGAATTTATAAAGTGCTAGTGCTATCAAAGTCCATCATGGTGAAGTGTTCAATGAATTCATGAAGTTGCTCCAATTTTAAAAATCCTCCACCTGTGCCACCACGTGAACCAAACAATCACACGGAGGCTCACCAGAACCATAAGAGGTAATCAGCCCATCCAGAAAACAGAGTTCCTGTTGTGTCCATACATCTCCTCCGATGTCAGTCACAAAACTATTAGAGATGATCAGCCCAGCCAGAAAACCAAGCTCCTGCTGTCTCCTTAAATCTCCTCCAATATCAGTCACTCATGCAGAGGGCAAGCAAAGAAAAACTCTCATAGTGTATCACTTAAAACTTTGTTTTTAATCCTAAATAAAATGCGCTTACATGTATAAAATAGCAATTGGTCATTGGTGTCAAAACATAGGAGTGGTTGTTACCGATCCATGACCGCAGCTGGGCACCGTTCCTCCACGCCGTCACTATCGGATGTCACTCACTCCGGTTGGGTCGTCGTATGGCCACTCCTGATGCGTTTCGTCACTTCCGACTTGGTCACAAGGGCTGGCCACACGACGATCCAACCCGACTTAAGTAGCGGCTTCAAACCGCCACTAGATGACACAGGTGTCTCATTCACATTAAGACAATACAGCCAAATTGCCCGTCCATACCATTAACCCTGTATCTACCAGTCAAGTTAGACCCAAGGCGGTTTATGAACAATTTGCGTGCACTGAAAAAGTCTAATCTAATTCAGCCACTTTGCCTAGACACCTTATGAGCCGTACTACAGAGGGGTATACAGATAAAGACATGCACTCCCATTGCAAAACCCCCCACATATGATTTATTCAATATATCAAATTATGTGTACTTGAAGTTATTCATATATTCACATCAATATACCTTATTAAGTTACAATTGATACCAATGGGTTCATACAGCTAACATTACACAATTATATCTTGCTGAGTGAACCTATGTACAATTGTATATAATCAGACTGTAAACTTAACCATTAAAATTAAAATAAAATATAAAATATAAATAAATAAATGTTTTAAAATATTAAAATTTATTCAAAAAATTGGAAAAAATGTGAAAAAAATGGGAGAAAAAACAATTTTTTCGATGACAACCTAATGGGTGGAATGGCACTCATCCCACAATTATCTCACTAATTTCTTGGGATGGGGTTAAAGTTAAAGTGATGGGAAAGGAAGGGATTTATCTGATTTTAGAGCCAATCAAATTTATGCTTGGCAGGTGGATCCGAATAGTGGTAAACAAGAGGGGGTTCAGGAGCAAAAAATGCACCCTAACATGATTCCTAAAAAACCTTTACCTAAACAGATTAGTACTGGAGGGAGGAAAGTCACTAATAATAACATCTGTAATTTCCCCAATCCTAACAGGAACTCTAAAAAAATAGGCTTGTGTAATCTGAACTCTAATATACAGGGTGGGCCATTTATATGGATACACCTTAATAAAATGGGAATGGTTGGTGATATTAACTTCCTGTTTGTGGCACATTAGTATATGTGAGGGGGGAAACTTTTCAAGATGGGTGGTGACCATGGCGGCCATTTTGAAGTCGACCATTTTGAATCCAACTTTTGTTTTTTCAATAGGAAGAGGGTCATGTGACACATCAAACTTATTGGGAATTTCACAAGAAAAACAATGGTGTGCTTGGTTTTAACATAACTTTATTCTTTCATGAGTTATTTACACGTTTCTGACCACTTATAAAATGTGTTCAATGTGCTGCCCATTGTGTTGGATTGTCAATGCAACCCTCTTCTCCTACTCTTCACACAGCGATAGCAACACCGCAGGAGAAATGCTAGCACAGGCTTCCAGTATCCGTAGTTTTAGGTGCTGCACATCTCGTATCTTCACAGCATAGACAATTGCCTTCAGATGACCCCAAAGATAAAAGTCTAAGGGGGTCAGATCGGGAGACCTTGCAATCAAAGACCAGAATTACGATTTTATCGCAGATTTATGATGACCTGTTCCTCATTTGGGAAGGTTCCCCCGAATCTTTGGAACAGTTCATCAGGGATCTTAATGATAACCGTAACAATATTAGGTTGGAACACCAATATAGTCAGACTGAGATCAACTTCCTGGATCTGACTATATATAGGAGGGACGATGCCCTAGTCACTAAGTTTTATTTTAAACCCACAGATTGTAATAGTTATCTGGCAAATGGCAGTGGGCATCACCCCTCCTGGTTACGTAATATTCTAAGAGGACAGTTCACACGGGTGAGGAGGAATTGCACCTCAACTGAACATTTCTTGGAACAATCTGAAATGGTGAAAAATAAATTCTTACAAAAGGGGTATAAGGCCCAACAACTAGACGCTGAAATTCAAAGGGATGAGTTATTGGGGAATCAACTAAAATCAGGAACAAATAGTATTAATAATGAATGAAGCTTTATATCAGACTATCATGACCAATATAGGGAGGTAGAGAATATTATCTCCAGACATTGGCATCTTTTGAAAATGGATAGGTCTTTGGGACCAGTCCTTCCCACTAAACCGAGTTTTGTCTATAGGAGATCCACCCAATTTTGGTGATACCCTACGGGGAGTAGTGGGACATCTCTCTGGCCAGATAAGAAGGGCTTTAGGGCTTGTGGGAAATGTAGAGCATGTCAAATGATGGGCAATGACATTAGACTGCGTACTAGCTTCTGCTCTACAAGCACGGTAGGCAGCATAGTTTAAAACAGTTTATAACGTGTGAGACCACACACGTTGTATACTTATTAATGTGCCCATGTGGGCTGATGTACGTTGGACTCACGAAACGCCCATTAAAAGTCAAAATAGGGGAACATGTGTCGAATATAGTAAAAGGCTTCAAGTTCCACAGTGTCTCTTTACATTATAGACATATGCATAATAGGGACCCCTCCAGTTTACAATTTTGGGGAGTGGAAAAACTGGCCCCCAACTGGAGGGGAGTAAATAAAGTAAGAGAAATATCTAAGAAAGAAACCCGATGGATCCATCTTTTAAAGACTTTAAATCCGGATGGATTGAATATAGAATTAGACCTAAATTGTTTTCTGAGTAATGCTTAATGGATTAGTGAAACTCTATACTATAAGGGGTGTACACATATAAGGAGGGATGGTGAGACTCTCCCTGCTAATAGATTACATTGAGCAAGGGAAATAGTACACTCCCATCACTAATTATGTGTTCATGAGTTACTTAAACCCATCCCAAGAAATTAGTGAGATAATTGTGGGATGAGTGCCATTCCACCCATTAGGTTGTCATAGAAAAAATATTTTTTTCTCCCATTTTTTTAAATTTTTTCCAATTTTTCGAATAAATTTTAATATTTAAAAAAAATTATTATGTTATATTTTATTTTAATTTTAATGGTTAAGTTTACAGTCTGATTATATACAATTATACGTAGGTTAATGGGTTCACTCAGCAAGATATAATTGTGTAATGTTAGCTGTATGAAACTATTGGTATCAATTGTAACTTACTAAGGTATTTTGATGTGAATATATGAATAATTTCAAGTACACATAATTTGATATATCGAATAAATCATATGTGGGGGGGTTTTGCAGTGGGAGTGCATGTCTTTATCTGTATACCCCTCTGTAGTATGGCTCGTAAGGTGTCTAGGCAAAGTGGCTGAATTAGAAACACAATGTGCACTTTTTTGGTGCACGCAAATTGTTCATAAACCGCCTTGGGTCTAACTTGACTGGTAGATACAGTGTTAATGGTATGGACGGACAATTTGGCCCTATTGTCTTAATGTGAATGAGACGCATGCGCCATCCAGTGGCGGTTTGAAGCTGCTACTTAAGTCAGGTTGGATCGTCGTATGGCCAGCCCTTGTGACCAAGTCGGAAGTGACGAAACGCGTCAGTGCATGGCCATACGACGACCCAGGCGGAGTAAGTGACATCCGACAGTGACGGCGTGGAGGAACAGTGCCCAGCTGCGGTCACGGATTGGTAACAACGACTCCTATGTTTTGACACCAATGACCAATTGCTATTTTATACATGTAAGCGCATTTTATTTCGAATTAAAAACTAAGTTTTAAGTGATACACTATGAGAGTTTTTCTTTGCTTGCCCTCTGCATGAGTGACTGACATCGGAGGAGATGCATGGACACAACACAAGCTCTGTTTTCTTGATGTGCTGATTACCTCTTATGGTTCTGGTGAGCCTCAATGTGATTGTTTGGTTCATGTGGTGGCACAGGTGGAGGATTTTTAAAATTGGAGCAACTTCACAAATTCATTGAACACTTCACCATGATGGACTTTGATAGCACTAGCACTTTATAAATTCACAATATTGATTCTATGTATCACATTTTGCACGTTATATGTGAATGTTCATTATTGCGCTGCTAGAAACTATTAATTGAAGGTTTCCATGTTTTAGGTACATTTAAATAATGGCTTCTATGGAGTAGGGTAAAAATGTACAGTATTTTACAAAAGTGAGTACACCCCTCACGTCTTTGTAAATATTTTATTCTATCTTTTCATGTGACAACACTGAAGAAATGACACTTTGCTACAATGCAAAGTAGTGATTGTACAGCTTGTATAACAGTGTAAATCTGCTGTCCCCTCAAAATAACTCCACACACAGCCATTAATGTCTAAACCGCTGGCAACAAAAGTGAGTACACCCCTAAATGAAAATGTCCAAAGTGTCAATATTTTGTGTGGCCACCATTATTTTCCAGCACTGCCTTAACCCTCTTGGGCATGGAGTTCCCCAGAGCTTCACAGGTTGCCACTGGAGTCTTTTCTAATGAGTCCTATCTTCACATTAGGTGGCCAAAGTATTTGAGTTTCAGCTTCAGGATCTGTCCTTTCAGTGAATATTCAGGGATGATTTCCATCGGGATTGACTGGTTTGATCTTCTTGCCATCCAAGGGACTTTCAAGAGTCTTCTCCAACTCCCTAGTTCAAAAGCATCAATTCTTTGGCGTTTAGCCTTCCTTATGGTCCAACTTTCACAGCCATAGGTTACTACTAGGAATACAATACCTTTGACTACATGGCACTTTATCGGATGGTGATGTCTCTATGTTTTCTAGTTTTTCCATTGTTTTCCTCTCAAGAAGCAAGCGTCTCATAATTTCATGACTACAGTTACCATCTGATGCCTAGGAAGATAAAATCTGTCACTGTTTCCATTTTTCTCCTTCTATTTGCCAAGGAGTGATGGGATCGTTTGTCATGATCTTAGTTTTCTTACTGTTCAATTTCAGGCCAGCTTTTGCACTCTCCTCTTTTACCTTCATCAAGTGACTCTTTAGTTCTTCTTCACTTTCTGCAATTAGTGGAGTATCGTCTGCATATCTCAGGTTGTTTATATTTCTCCCTGCAATCTTAATTCCGGCTTGTGATTCATCGATCCTGGCATTTCGCATAACGTACTCTGCATATAAGTTAAATAAGTAGGGTAATAATATACATCTTTGCAGCACTCCTTTCTCAATTTTGAAGCAGTCAGTTGTTCCATGTCCTGTTCTAACTGTCGCTTCTTGATTTGCATACACGTTTTTCAGAAGACAGGTAAGGCTGTATGGTATTTATATTACTTTCAGTATTTGCCACATCTTGTTGTGATCCACACAATCGAAGGCTTAACTGTAGCCAACGAAGCAGAAGTAGACAATCTTCTGGAACTCCCTTGCTTTCTCCATGATCTAACTCCTCTTCAAAATCCAGCTTGTACTGTGCTAGCTCTCGGTTCACATACTGCTGAAGCCTAGCTTGTAGAATTTTCAGCATAACCTCTCTAGCGTGTGAGATGAGTGTGATCGTATGGTAGATTGAACATTTTTTGGCTCTGCCTTTCTTTGGTATCAGAATGTAAACTGACCTCTTCCAGTCCCGTGGCCATTGTTGAGTTTTCCAAATTTGTTGGCATATTCAGTGTAGCACTTTAACAGCATCATCTTTTAGGGTTTTAAATAACTCTGCTGGGATACCATCATTTCCGCTAGCTTTATTATTAGCAATGCTTTCGAAGGTCCACTTGACTTCACTCTCCAGGATATCCAGTTCAAGGTCATCATGCATAATCGTAGTTATATGGGACATTCAGATTATTCTCGTATAGTTCTTCTGTGTTAGGAAGACTGATTTCCTGACCGTTTTCTGGCCTCTCGTGTGCTGTGCGCGCACCCGTGTGCGCCAATGGCGCCAAACGGTCTATTTCAGCTGCCTACACCCTGCAGCAGATGCTGTCTGTTCTACAGCATTCCCTGAGTGTGCCGTGACTGTTATTCCTGAGATTTCCTGCACCTGTGACCCGGCTTGTCCTACCTTGCTTGAACTCTGCCTGCACCGACTCTCAGCTTGCCTACGACCCTTCTCCTTCCTGATCCTAGTGTACAGCTGCTGCCCACTTGTTGACGACCCTGCCTGTACCCACCTGTGTACCCAACCGTTTGCCTGCTCCAATTGTACCGCACTTGTCCGCCAGTTACTGACCCGGCCTGTATGACCAACCTTCTGCCTAGCACGTGCCTCTGGAGGATCCTCACATCATCACCTGCATCTACTCCAGCCCTCGTGCCCCCCTGTGTTCCCGAACTTCCTGTCCAATCTACCAGGGTTTCCCAAACCAGGGCCGCAAGAGAGGTTGCCCACTGCACTGTCAGACTCCACCACCAGGTATGTGACATTCTGTGTATTCTTTCCATCTCTTCTGCTTCTGTTAGGTCCTTGCCATTTTTTTCTATTACCGTGCCCATCTTTCCACAAAACTTTCCCTTGATATCTCCAATTTTCTTGAAAAGCTCTCTAGTCTTTCCCATTCTGTTGTTTTCCTCTAATTCTTTGCATTGATTGTTTAAGAAGGTTGTTTAGTCTCTTCTAGCTATCCCCTGGAAGTCTGCATTCAGTTGGATTTTAACCTCGTAATCACTGCACCAACACGCCAAAACTGCTTGAATGGGTTCCATTCAGTGGGGATACTGCTTGCTGAAAGTGCCAGGAGAGATAGTTTTTACTGCTTTGCAACCGCATCCGTGAACACCCCCATCCACTGCCTTGGCAGATAAAGGAGGGGCGTGTTTTAAATGCCCCCAACACACAAGCCTAAATGAACCCTAACAGATTTTTGTTATTCACTATGATAGCCAATGAAAGCCTATGATAGCCAAACCTGACTAATATGGTTGTTTGGCATACAACAGACCATGAAAGCCATGCATTATATTCACGCAACCCTCAAATATCTACATCTTTCCTTCAGATACATTTGCTATTTACTCTACCAAGGTGCTACACTTTCACCAAACCCATGAATATGAGATGATGTTATTGTATAATAGAATGGGGGGGCCATATAGCTCTGAAGTTAGAGCAAAGTTAAAGCATGCATGTTTTTTGGGGGGTTTTTTCTTTGCAGCTTTTTAACACTTGTTCTGTCACTTTTTAAATAGCTTTTTTTTTTTTCTTCCTTTCCTTCCTTTAGACTGCTAATTAAGGGGAGTGGTTAATTGGCCACAGGTGATTGAATTCCTATAAAGCTCACTGTTGAGCTCATTTCAGAGCTTGCCTGAACTTACTGGTTAAGAGCAAAGGAGTGGGGATCTTTTAGTGAAACAGCTTTGATTTAGACTGCTGGTGTTTGCTGTGTTTGGAGTTTTTGTTTTTTGGGGGTTTTTTTCTTTGCAGCCTTTTAACACTTGTTCTGTCACTTTTTAAATAGCTTTTTTTTTTTTTTTCCTTTCCTTCCTTTAGACTGCTAATTAAGGGGAGTGGTTAATTGGCCACAGGTGATTGAATTCCTATAAAGCTCTCTGTTGAGCTCATTTCAGAGCTTGCTACTTCTTTGCTTGCTGGACCTCTGAGCAAGTGGACCTTGACTAAGTGGTGAGTTAAAAACCAGAGTTTAAAACAAGAGATTATAACAGGAATCTTCAAACCTGTAAGTAACATCAGACATTTCCTGTTATTTGTGTTGTTGTATCTGGGAAAATGTGTGCTAGCAAGATTGAAGGTTTTGTGCAGTGCACAGTGTGCCGCATGTATGCAACTATGGAGCAACAGCTCCAGGATGGATATTGCTGCGACAGATGTGAGCAGGTTGCCCTTCTGGAAGCTCGCATTAGAGATCTGGAGGAGCAAGTTGCAACACTGGACGGAGCTGTCAACCTTGAAAGGGGTCCTCTGCTCACGGAGCAGGTGGCTAGTAGGGTTAAGGGGGAGGGTGGAGGGGTAAGTCAGGATTATAAGGTAGGACGTGATGGGGATGGTGGGGATGATCTACCCGACGAGAGGGCCGACAATCCCCCTCGTCACTGTAGGTCCCGACGGTGGAGACTTAAACGGTGGGGGTGTAGAAGTGAGTTTAACCGTTTAGACAATCCCACGAGTTTGGGTCCTGACCGGAAGGAAAAGACACTCGGGGATGGTGAGGGAGATTGACACAATTGGGTAGATGGATGGAATATTAGGACTGAATGGGGAGGTGGGAGGGGGAATTGGGATGATCGGTGGACGAGGCACTCGTCTCCTGGGGAAAGTTCCAACTGTCGA
>BLSH010413709.1:225655-251277 GCA_018402905.1 Glandirana rugosa | reverse complement strand
ATTATTTAACAGGTCTTCCCCGGACCTGCCCCCCCCAACGGACCATTCCAATCTCACTTTACTACTACTACTTTCAGCTCTGTCTTTTCTATCTTCTACCTTTCTCTTCTTTTCTTCATATAACTTCATTGTACTTACCTTTCCTTTTTTCCTTTTCCTCTCCAGAAGGTTTGGTACAGATAATTAACACTGTTGTACTTCTTATCTGTGGTGATGCTAGTTGGGAATTATGAAACACACGGGACGCTTTAAGTGTAACATCAGGCACATGTCCTAAGCAACATTGCTGTTAAGAAATAATTTTATTTGATGTACCGTGCATTATGTTACCTATTGTACTATATGTATTTTATGTAACTTCTGGACAATTTATTAATAAACCTATTGTAAAAGAAAAGATTCTGAGAATCTGGAGAAGGGAGATGGCAATAATGGACACGTGTGATCATCATGCCATTAAAAACAAGCATGATTCTGTGATGGACAACACTGCATGGGTCCAGGAATACTTCCAAATATCACTGTCTGTGAACACAGTTCACTCTGCCATCCAAAAATGCACGTTAAAGCTCCATCATGCAAAGAAGAAGCCATATCTAAACATGATCCAGAAACAATGCAGTTTTCTCTGGCCCAAAGCTTATTTAAAATGGTCTGTTGCAAAGTGGAAAACTGTTCAGCGGTCAGACAAATCAAAATTTGACATTCTTTTTGGCAACCATGGGCACCTCGTCCTGCAGACTAAAGAGGAAAGGTACCTTTCAGCTTATTATCAGCACTCAGTTCAAAAGTCTGCATCTCTGATGACATGGAGGTGCATTAGTGCCTATGGAGTGGGCAGCTTGCACATCTGGAAAGGCGCCATCAATGCTTTAAGATAGATCTAGGTTTTAAAGCAGCATAAGCTCCCATCCAGACAACGTCTTTTTCAGGCAAGTCCTTGCATATTTCAGCAGGACAATGCTTTACCACATACTGCATCTATGACAACAGCATGGCTTTGTAGTTGAAGAGTTCAGGTGCTTAACTGGTCTGCCTGCAATCCAAAGTTTTCATCAATTAAAAATATTTGACAAATCTTGATACGAAAAATATGACTAAGAAGATCCAGAAGAGTTGAGCAGTTAGAATCCTATATCAGGCAAGAATGGGAAAACATTCCTCTCCCAAAACTCCACCAACTGGTCTCCTCATCTCCCAGATGATTACAGGGGTTGATTTAAAACTGTAGATTGCAAAATCTGGTGCAGCTCTGCATAGAATCAGCTTTCAGGATTTTGTTTGTCAAAGTTTAATTGAACAAGCTGAAGTTAGAAGCTGATTGGCCGTGCACAGCTGCACCAGATTTTGCACTCTCCAGTTTTAGAGCGGAGACTGCAAGACAGGCGTTCTCATCCAACCTCAGTGCCTGACCTCACAAATGCGCTTCTGGAAGAATGATCAATTTTATTGGATATGTTTCATAACAGAAAGTAGGAAATATTGTTTTTTTTTTTCAAAATGTTCTGTCTTTTTTTGTTTATACCGCAAAAAAAAAAAAAAACAGTGGTTATTAATCACTTCAGCCCTGGAGGGTTTTACCCATTAATGACAGACCATTTTTTGCGATGCGACACTGCGTTAATTTAACTGACAATTGCATGGTTATGAGACGTTGTACCCAAATAAAATGTATGCCCTTTTTTTCCCACAAATAGAGATTTCTTTTGCTTGCATTTGATCACCTCTCTGGTATTTATTTTTTGCACTATAAACAAAAAAACAGCGACAATTTTGAAAAAAAAATATTTTTTACTTTCTGCTATAAAACATATCCAATAAAAAATGTAAAAAAACCCCCAAATTTCTTCATCAACTTCATCAATATGTATTCTTCTACATATTTTTGGTAAAAAAAAATAAAAAAAACCCAATAAGCATATATTGATTGGTTTGTGCAAAAGTTATCGCGTCTACAAAGTAGGGGATAGATTTATGGCATTTTTATTTATTTATTTTTACTAGTAATGGCGACGATCAGAGATATTTAGCGGGACTGCGACATTGCGGCTGACAGATCGGACACCTAACCGACACTTTTGACGCTTTTTCTAGGAACCAGTGACATTATTACAGTAATCAGCGTTAAAAATACGCACTGACACAGTACTAATGACACTGGCAGGAAAGGGGGTTAACATTAGGAGTGATCAAAGGGTTAAATGCGTTCCCTGGGTGTGCTTTCTTACTGTGGGGGTGTGGGCTCACTGCATGGACACATTGATCCATGTTCCTGACTATCAGGAACACAAGATCACAGTGTCCTTGCCTGACAGCTCGGTTGTCTGCCTTGTTTACATCTGCAGACCGTCCTACTGTCTCCCTGGAGAGTGATCGTGGGTGGCCGGCAGACATTGCATCCGCCGGACCTGCTGCTTGGCTTCCCCTGTGGCCAATCAATGAGCACGCGCTGCCTGGCTATTGCACAAAATGATGTACAGGTATGCCGTTTAGCGCAATAGAGCCAACCTGCCACAGTATATGTACTGCGGTTGGTCAGCAAGTGGTTAAATACCATCAAACGAAAGCTTTGGTTATGTGAAAAAAATTATAAATATTGCATTTGCGCACAATGCTGCATGACCGCACAATTGTCAGTTAAAGTAGCGCAGTTGCTGAATAGCAAAAATGGCCTGGTCATGAAGGGGGGTAAAATCTTCTGGAGCTGAAGAGTTTACCTTCCTCCTACCTATTTAATAATGACAGCAGCCTAAGGAGTAAAATAGTTAATGTTCATAGAGAGAGTTTAGTTTAGTTTTGTTTTAATTGTCAGCCCACTGTAGAATGATAGTTTAGTTTTACATGGATTCTGGGGGGCTGAGTGAACATAACTTTGTGAAACTTTAAAATTATATCTGTGTCCATGCTGCAAAGTTTAATTCCTCTAGGGAACAGTAAAAGCAGTTTTACTTACCTGATCCTTGCTTCTCCATTAGGAGGCACTCCCTCTCTTGGATGGTAGACTGTCCCTTGGCGTCATCCTCTCCAATGCAGAGCTAAGGACCCTGCATTGATCTTGATGACATCAGGACCTTAGACCACTGGAGCGTGGGGGGGAAGACTTTAAGTGGACTGGTCCAGCAGTGAAGAGAATCAGATAAGTAAATCTACTTTAGCCACTTGCCTACTGGGCACTTTCACCCTCTTCCTGCCCAGGCCAATTATCAGCTTTGAGTGCTGTCACACTATAAACAGACGTTAATGACGTAAAGGGATTAAAAATACACCATATTTCAGACAATAAGCATAAAATCGACCCAGGGCAATGCTTATTGTTTCTAATATGGTGTGAGTATTTTTAATCCCTTTACATCATTACAGTCTGTTTACGGTTTTACGTTTCCTTTATTTTATATCCATGATGAAAATCCATCTTTCTACATCCACTGAGATACATCTGGATTACTTGAAACCCAATTAAATGTTCCTGGATGACATGTGATTCTTGATTTACAGTGCCTTGAAAAAGTATTCATTTTCTACATTTTGTCATGTTACAACCAAAAAACGTAAATGTATTTTATTGGGATTTTATGTGAGACCAACACAAAATGGCACATAATTGTGAAGTGGAAGGACAATGATAAATGGATTTCAAAATTTTTTACAAATAAATATGTGAAAAGTGTGGGGGGCATTTGTATTCAGCCCCCCTGAGTCAATACTTTGTAGAACTGCCTCTCTCTGCAATTACAGCTGCAAGTCTTTTTGGGGATGTCTCTACCAGCTTTGCACATCTAGAGAGGACATTTTTGCCCATTCTTCTTTGCAAAATAGTTCAAGCTCTGTCACATTGGATGTAGAGCGTCTGTGAACAGCAATTTTCAAATCTTGTCACAAATTCTCAATTGGATTTAGGTCTGGACTTTGACTTGGCCACTCTAACACATGAATATGCTTTGATCTAAACCATTCCATTGTAGCTCTGGCTGTATGTTCAGGGTCATTGTCCTGCTGGAAGGTGAACCTCCGCCCCAGTCTCAGGTGTTTTGCAGACTCTAACAGGTTTTCTTCTAAGATTGCCCTGTATTTGTCTCCATCCATCTTCCCATCAACTCTTATCAGCTTCCCTGTCCCTGCTGAAGAAAAGCATCCCCACAACATAATGATGCCACCACCATGTTTCACGGTGGGGATGGTGTGTTCAGGGTGATGTGCAGTGTTAGTTTTCCACCACACATTGCATTTTGCTTTCAGGCCAAAAAGTTTAATTTTTGTCTCATCTGACCAGAGCACTTTCTTCCACGTTTGCTGTGTCCCCCACATAGGCGTGCGCACATAAGGTGGCAGGTGTGCCTGGGCTTACCCTAATCACCCTGTACTGTGCAGATTCCCCCTGCTGCCTGGCTGCAGAGAAAGGGACGGGGGAATATCTGTCCTCAATCCCTTTCTCTGCCCCAAAAGTGAGACATCAGAGGTCTGTTTAGACCCCTGATATTTCACCAAAGCCCCCCAGTAGGGCTCCTAAATAAAATTGCAAAAAAAATAAAATAAAATACAATATAATAAAAAAATAAAACAAAAAAAACTTGTAAAAAAATAAATAAAATAAAATAAAAATAAACTACTGACACCGATCTCTGCCCTTCTGACATATATACACACAGACTCATGTGTGTTTGCGCTTTGTGGTGCACACCCTAATGCAATAAGCTGCACACACCTATGGTCCCCCGCATGCCTTCTCGCAAACTGCAAACAGGTCTTCTTATGGCTTTCTTTCAACAATGGCTTTCTTCTTGCCACTCTTCCATAAAGGCCAGATTTGAGGAGTGCACGACTAATAGTTGTCTTGTGGACAGATTCTCCTATCTGAGCTGTGGATTTCTGCAGCTCCTCCAGAGTTACCATGGGCCTCTTGGTTGAAAAAGGGGTTATACCGCTTTAGGCTGAATGGCCTCTGTTCCAATCCCCAGGTTCAGATGAAGGGTGCAGCTCTGCAAAGCTGAAAGCAATAAAGAACCAGTGCTGGACGGCTGCACTCCTTTGAAGTGATCTTTATTGAACCAATATAAAATCCAGGATCCATACAGTATTCCAAAACCAATAGGTATAATACAAAAAGGCTTACGCGTTTCACACCATTGTGTGTAGTTGCTTAATCATAGCCTGAATGCTAGAACCGATCATCCCATATATATATGAATAAAAGCCCTAGATGTGACTTCCGGCATAGATTGGGTAATCAGTCCAGCATTCGTTAATCATATGGCTGATATAATCAGCACACTCAGATGTGTAGAAATTCTGGTGTGCTGAGCAGCAACATAAATAAGTAAAATAAAAATAAAAACATTGTGTCTTTTCTTATAAATTGCAATAGTTTCAAGAAACAAACTTTAAACAAAAGTATATAAATGCTATTAATTCATTATGTATCTTTATAAATGTCTGTGAAACTTGAAACAAGGGCTGCCTTCAGGTCATTATATTAGCTGATTATATCAGCCACATGATTAATGAATGCTGGACTGATTACCCAATCTATGCTGGAAGTCACATCTAGGGCTTTTATTTATATATATATATGGGTTGATCGGTTCTAGCATTCAGGCTATGATTAAGCACCTACACACAATGGTGTGAAACGCGTAAGCCTTTTGTATTATACCTATTGGTTTTGGAATACTGTATGGATCCTGGATTCTATGTTGGTTCAATAAAGATCACTTCAAAGGAGTGCAGCCGTCCAGCACTGGTTCTTTATTGCTTTCATGGGCCTCTTGGTTGCTTCTCTGATGAATGCTCTCCTTGCCCGGCCTCAGTTTAGGTGGATGGCCATGCCTTAGTAGGTTTGCAGTTGTACCATACATTTTCCATTTTTGGATTATGGATTGAACAATGCTCCGTGAGATGTTCAAAGCTTGAGATATTTTTTTATAACCTAACCCTGCTTTAAACGTCTCCACAACTTTATCTCTGACCTGTCTGGTGTGTTCCTTGGCCTTCATGATGCTGTTTGTTCACTAGGGATCTCTAACAAACCTCGGAGGAGTTCACAGAACAGCTGTATTTATACTGAGATTAAATTACACACAGGTGGACTCTATTTACTAATTAGGTGACTTCTGAAGGCAATTGGTTCCACTAGATTTTAGTTAGGGGTATCCGAGTAAAGGGGGCTGAATACAAATGCACGCCACACTTTTCAGATATTTATTTGTAAAAAATGTTGAAAATCATTTATCATTTTCCTTCCTCTTCACAATTATGTGCCATTTTGTGTTGGTCTATCACATAAAATCCCAATAAAATACATTTACGTTTTTGGTTGCTACTCTGGTAAGAGTCCATCTTACATTGGTGGTGGATCCCGTGGTGGAATTGGATCACATCTACTTTTTATGATTTGAACTGATCAGCATGATTGCACAAATATTATATTTTCATGGACTTTTTTTAAAATTAGTTTTTATTGAAGTTTGCGAAAATACTGTGTGAAATATCAAGACTTGCGAGTACATAGTTATCTGAAAAACAAGAACATGTACATTATGCTTCCTATTAGCTAAGTAGATCAGATAATGCCAATATGTAATCTAGTACATAAACTGTAAATATTGGGGGGGAATAGGGGGAAGAGGGGAGCACACGAGTGAGATAAACAAGGTTAATCTGATATTCAAAGCAAGTGGACCAGAGCGCTAAATCAGGGTTTATTTCCCATAGGGGAAGGGAGTCCCTATCCCTTATATGATTTATAGTACCCCAGAGGGTGAAGAAAGATATTTTCAATTGATGATTTTTTTGTACCAGCATTCCCAAGGTTGCCAAAGTTTACAGAGCCTTGAGTATACAATTTTCTTGTGAGATTAGACACTCCTAGGAGTGGTGAGTGTGTACCAGAGATAGCACCTCTAGGACTGTTAGGATGATGTTTGTCTTCCAGCGTCTTGCAATAAGCATTCCAGTTGCTAAAAGTATGTGAGTAGCTACCAACCTGAAATGTGGTAGGACTGATTCAATGCCCATGTTCAGGATGGCTAGTTGGGGAGTGATTGTATGTTGCAGTTGTGTGATATCTTTTAATACCTTTGATACATCTTTCCATAGATATTTCAGAAGTGGACAGGACCAGAATATATGATATATGGTATCTGCTTGGCCGCAGTTTCTCCAGCATGTAGGTGTGGAGTGGTTGTGGAATCTAGCAAGTCTCTGGGGTGTCAAGTACCATCGCATTATTTTCTGGGTCAGTTCCCATAATGATGCACTACTTGTAGGTTTGTAAATTGAGCGCAGGGCCCCTTGCCATTGTCTTTCTGTAAATTGTTGTTGTACGTCTTCCTCCCATCTCCTGAAGGGCATAGATTTAGTAAATATTATTTTTTCATGTAATATTGAGTAGATCAGGGAGATGCCTTTATATCTCCGTTTGCTAGTGAAATAGTAGTTTCATAGGTCAGTAGGTATAGCTCTTTTAAGGCGAGGGTAGGAAGTGATACAATGTTTGATTCTATAGCAGTTAAAAAGTCTCTGTCAGGGGCATTATATCGTTTTTGGATTTGAGCGAATGTTTTGCATGTTAGAAGTGTTTGTTATCTGACTAGTTAACCAGCCAGGTATGACTAAGTCTGGGGTTAATAGTCACAGTGTTTCACATGGTATTGGGAAGGCTGTAGTAGGGATTTGTGTCCATGTATTAGAGAGCAATGTCTTCCAGGCATTGACAGAGGCCTGGATAGTTGGGGAGAGAAGTTTGAGGCTAGTGGGGTTGGCTGCCGCACTGTATAGCCAAAGTTTGAGATCCCCCCGGTACCATGGTGGTTTCAATATCGCTCCATAGTGTTGTGGGGGTCCAGTCTTTCATTTGCGATAATATGGTGCCATTATAGTAGTCTTTTATGTCTATACAGCCCGTGCTGCCTGCTAGTCTGTGTTTAACCACTTCCCGTCCGGCCTATTGACAAATGACAGCCAGGCAGGGGGTTCGTTATCCTGACTGGACGTCATATGACGTCTTCAGGATAACCCACGATCACGGCGATCGGCGTTGTCGTGGGTCAGTCTGACCCACCGCATTACTGGCCGAGGTAAAAGGTTTCCATCATGGCTGATCACAGTGTAAATAGGAAGAGCCATTTATCGGCTTCTCCTCTGCTCAGGTGTGCAGACCTGAGTAGTGGAGAGCCGATCGGCTGCTCTCATGACGGGGGGAGCTGTGCTGAACGTTTATCAGTACAGCCCCCCTCAGGATTACCCCACTGGACCACCAGGGGGCTGACCAGGACCACCAGGGAGCCCCCCGGGACACCATGAGGAGGCTGCCCAGGACCCCCAGGGAGACAATATGGAGGCCGCCCAGGACCACCAGGGAGCCCCCACTAGACCACTAGGTAATGGCAATACAGTGCACTGTAGGGTTGGCACTGTGCCCATATATGATGCCTGCCAGTGCCATCCCTAACAGTGCTATATACACCAGTGCCCACCAATGCCATTTGCCAGTGCCTACCAGTGCCAACCAGTGCCACATAACAGTGCCCACCTGCGCCACCTATCAGTGCCCACCTGCGCCACCTATCAGTGCCCACCTGTGCCACCTATCAGTGCCCAGCAGTGCCACCTATCAGTGCCCAGTGCCACCTAGTAGTGCCGCCTATGAGTGCCCATCAGTGCTGAATATCAGTGCCACCTATTAGTGTCCGTCAGTCTTGCTTATCAGTGCCGCCTATCTGTGCCCCTCAGTGCTGCATATATGTGCCCCATCATCAGTGCAACTTTATCAGTGCCACCTCATCAGTGCCAGTCTGTACTGCCTCATCAGTGCCCGTCAGTGTAGCCTCATCAGTGCCCATCAGTGAAGCCACATCAGTGCCCGTCAGTGATGGAGAAAATGTACTTATACAAAGTTTTGTGACAGAAACAAAGAAAAACATTTTTTTTTTCAAAATGTTCTTATTTGTAGCGCAAAAAATAAAAATTGCAGGGGTGATCAAATATCACCAAAAGAAAGCTCTATTTGTGAGAACAAAATGATAAAAATGTTGTTTGGGTGCAGCGTCGCATGACCGCACAATTCTCATTCAAAGCGCAACAGCACTGAAAACCGAAAATTGGTCTGGGCGGGAATTGTTCTAAGTGCATAGTATTGAAGTGGTTAATCAAACATATTGGTGGGTGACAGACTGAAGGGATTTTATGTACTTGTGTGATAGTGGTATGGGGAGTGTGCAAAAAAGGTAAAAAAGTTTAGGGAGGAGCATCATCTTGAAGGCACCGAGCCTTCTGGACCAGGTGAATTCAAATTTAGCGAGTTTGGATAGCTCATGAGTGAGCATATGCTTAACTTAGTTGCTGGTGAAGAGTTGTTTTGTGGACTTAGTGAGTGTGATACCTAGATATGAGATACCTGTATCGGACCGCGAATAAGGATACATGTTACCAAGTATATTGCTGGTGATACCGTCTAGGCCTAGGTCTAGTATAAATTACTTGTTTTCATTCACTTTATAATAGGAAATGTTACTGAATCTCTGTAGGAGAGATTGAACTGAAGCCAGGGAAGTAATTGGGTTGGTAATCAATAATATCACATCATCAGCAAATAAGCTAATTTTGTGAGTTTTGGAGCCATTTTGAAAACCAAAGATGTTGGGCTGTGATCTAATATGCTCTGCAAGGGGTTCCATCATTAAGTTAAATATAAGTGTTGATAAGAGGCAGCCTTGACGGGTTCCATTAGATATTTGAAATGGTTTGGATAGCATTTCTGATGTATACACTTGGGCTGATGGGGCTGTATAGATGGCCATGATGGCTGAGAGGATAGGTCCCTGGAAGCCAAACTTTCAGAGTGTGGCCTGGAGGTATACCCAGTGCGCTCTATCGAACACCTTCTCTGCATTCAAAGAAAGGAGCAGAGAAGGCGTACGAGTAAATTCAGTATTGTGTATGATGTTGGTAATGCTTCTTGTGGCATCAAATGTTTGACGTCCTGTTATAAAACCGTATTGGCCGGGGCGAATCAAGGATGGCATAATATTCATCAGTCTAATGGCTATTAATTTGGCATATACCGTATATACTCGAGTATAAGCCGACCCGAATATAAGCCGAGGCACCTAATTTTACCACAAAAAACTGGGAAAAGTTATTGACCCGGGTATAAGCCTAGGGTGGCAAATGCAGCAACCAGAACACAGGAATTGTAGCCAGAACACAGGGACAGGGAGCCAGAACACAGGAATTGTAGCCAGAACTTAGGGATTGTAGCCAGTACACAGAGACTGTAGCCAGAACACAGGCATTGTAGCCAGGACACAGGGAGTTTATACAGGACACAGAGACTGTAGCCAGAACACAGGTATTGTAGCCAGGACACAGGGATTTTATACAGGACACAGACTGTAGCCAGAACACCGGTATTGTAGCCAGGACACAGGGATTTTATACAGGACACAGAGACTGTAGCCAGAACACAGGTATTGCAGCCAGGAAACAGGGATTTTATACAGGACACAGACTGTAGCCCGAACATAAGTATTGTAGCCAGGACACAGGGATTTTAGCCAGGACACAGACTGTAGCCAGAACACATAAGGGATGAGTAAGGTAGATTCACATTAAACAGAGCTGTGCTGCTTCTAAGAGCCGTTCTGTGCTGTGTAACTGTGACTAATCACATTGGAATGCAAAGAATGCAGAGAGAGAGCTGCAGCTCTTCACAGAGATCAGGAGGTAGGCGGGACGGAACAGCTAACATCAGCTTGTCCCGCCCACCTCCCCCACCTCCCGACATCAAGCTGAGAATCTGACACCTCTCTCAGCATTCTTTGCATTCCAATGTGTTTAATCACACTTACAAAGCACAGAACGGCTCTTAGAAGCAGCACAGCTCTGTGTAATGTGAATCTGCTCATCACCCACAGACACTGACTCGAGTATAAGCCGAGGGGGGTCTTTTTCAGCACAAAAAACGTGCTGAAAAACTCGGCTTATACTCGAGTATATACGGTATTTGGCATATATTTTTGTATCAATATTGAGGAGGGATATGGGTCTAAAGTTTTGAGGTGAGGTGGGTTCTTTCCCTGGCTTTGGTAAAATAATGATAAGAGCTTTAAGCATTTCTGGAGGAAGAGGAGGAAACGTCATTGCATAGTTGGGCTAAGTAGGATGCTAATATCATTTTATATTGTTTATAATGTTCTCCCGTGAGTCTGTCCAGGCTCGGGGACTTATTGAAGGGTAGGTTTGAAATTACCTCCATGAGCTCTTGTGTCGTAAATGGGGCGTTTAGCCGAGAGAGCTGTTCGGAGGAACTGTAGGAAGATTGATTTCCTGTAAGAAAGCGTCAATCTTGATTTTGGATGGTTGTGGAATTGAAGAGTCTTCTTTTAGAATACACGGTGAGTTGTAGTACTGGCTGAAAGAATCCGCTATAGCCTGAGGGTCAATAAGTTTATCTTTTGTAATTGGGTGGAATAAGTGTGATATTTTAGTTTTGTTATGGTGACCTTTGATTTTTATGGCCATGGCTTTCCCTGCTTTATTGCCTGTAGTGTAATGCCTTGCTTTAAATTATTTCTGAGATTTCTCAAATGAGTCCAGCAGAAATTATCTTAATTCCTGTCTGAGGAGTACTAGTTTAAGTGTGGGGTCGGGGTACATTTGACTTGCTTGTTCTAGGTCTTTAATAGTGGCCGTAAGGGGATATAGATGCTGCGTTCTCTTTCACTTCTTCCTAACACTTAGTTGTAAAAGAATCCCCCTAATGAACGCTTTATGAGTGTTCCATAGAATGGCATTGTCTGATGTAGATCCTTCATTGAGGGTAATGTATTGCTCTAATTGATCCTGTAGGTACTTGGTATATGTAGGCGATTGCAGGATTGATGCATTGGTTCTCCAAAGTCTTGTAGTAGAGGTGGATGGTAACGTGTCTATTGTAATAGTAATGGGTGCGTGGTCTGACCAGGTAATTGTAGAAATAGATGACTCGGTGATGTTGGGTAATAGCCATTTGTCCATTAGGAAGTAGTCAATTCGGGAATATGAGTTGTGACAATGGGAAAAAAAGGTGTAGTCCCGTTCCGTGGTATGGAGACATCTCCAAACATCATATAGGTCGTTGTTCCTTAAAAAGGTTCCCATCGGGGGAGGAAGCCTGCTGAATCGGGAGGAGGTGTCTAACAGGTTATCTGGTGCCATGTTGAAATCACTGCAAATAATGAGGTGACCATGTCCTCTGGTGTTATCCAGTGTGCAATTGAGATCTAAGTACCTTCCCTCGGGTCCACTAGACTGTCATGTAGAGTGAAAGATGTTGTATTTTTAATCGCTACTAGTACTCAATTTTTCTTCTTAGGGCTCAAGGATCTAAAGATGTGCGGGAAGTTTTTGTTAGTACAATGGGGTTCTTCATTGATTTTAAAGTGTGTCTCTTGTACACATAGTACATTGCAGTGAGATTCTTGGGCTGTACACCATAAAGAGGCTCTTTTTGCTGGGTGATTTAATCCCCTGGTATTGAGGGACAAGAATTGCTGTAAGTATGGTTGTAGTTGTTGGAGCAAGTAGGTTGCTTACTTACGGATTGATGGAGGTACACTTGGGGTTATCTTGAAAGAGTGGACTAATGCTGTTTGAGAGATCCAGTAACCCAGAGTATGCTTCTAGGTAAGTTTTGCCTGAGGGCTTCTGTGTGCTCAGGAGAAAGAACAAAACAGAGGGGAAAACCAAGGAAATCAGCAGATATTGTAACTAGAGCTGCTGAGATATGTGGGGTAAAAGTTTTGTGTAACTGGTTACAAAGAGCATAGTACTGACCGGAATATAGAACTATGGAAATCATGGTAACTGAACCACTCAATTTAGTGTAGATGTATTGGTTTCAGCGTATTGACGTCTAGTTGAAGACGGATTGTCACCTCTGTCGTTGGTTTGCACCTGAGCTGGTGGTTCAGGTATGATACCCCATGAATATAGTAGTTGGAGGCCTTCTTCAACCATATAAATGGTGTGTTTTTTCCCATTTTTGGTGGCAATTATTTTAGTGGGAAACCCCCACTGATAGGGTATCCTGTGGTTGTTTAGAGGCTTGGTGATGGTGTTCAGCTGACTTCTAAGTTGGCGGTGTATTGTGATAAGTCAGCATACAGATGTAGGTTAGTGTACGGGGCCGGAAGTTGCCCAAGGCATCTTGTTTTTGTCAGTTGCTCCTTTGTGTGGTGAAAGTGTATTCTCATCAGTACATCGTGGGGAGTTTCCTTGGGGAGGTGTGGAGGTTTAGGAAGGCAGTGAATTTGATCTACATTGGATTCCATGGGAGAAATCTCTGGGAGCAGTGTGGAAATCAGTTGTCTGGCATAGGCGTTGAGATCTAATGGGAGGATAGTTTAAAGTATACCGCATATTTTTACATTATTGCGGCGGGACCTATCTTCTAGGTCCGCCATCTTGGCTCTCATCCATTGCTGCTCATCACGTGTGTGGTCATGAGCATCCACAAGATCATTAACTGTCTCTGTCAGGTCACCTATCTGATTTTCTATGAGGTGTACTTTGTTCCCAGTGAGTGCATTTCAGAGGTACATTTAGTGACCATTGTGGAGATAACAGTGTGTAGGGAGCTCTGTAGTGAGATTAAAATCTCTTTCATTGTAGTATCAAGCACCGTTTAATTTAAAGTAGGAAATGAGACAATAGGTGATGGCTGTGCTGTTTGCAGGCATGTGAGATCTAATGGCGGGCTCACCTCAGCACTGTGTGGATCAGAGTCCAGACGAATCCGGGTTTTAGCTGGGCTGTTGCTGGTAGAGGAGGTTGGAGATGAGGGGGAGAAGTCAGCTGCTTCTCTTGGTGAGATGGTACCAGGATCATCTGCATCTGGGAGGTCCGTGTAGGAGCCGTAAATATTATGTTTCACGGCCGCCGGTGCCATTTTGGCTTCGTCTGCTCGGCGGCTGTGTAAAGAACGCCGTCACCTTCTGAGGCTGACGGTATTCTTTCTGCTTAAGGGACATGCCACTGTGTTCTCCCTGATTTGTGAAGCCCTCGGAGGGTAGGAGACCTTGCTTGTGGAGCAGTGTTCCTGCTTAATTTCTCCGGTCAGTGTTGGAGCCGTCTATTCAAGCAGCCATACTGCTCGGCGCCAAGCCATGCCTCCCTTCTTGTACTTTTTTGATATATTCTTGGCACCAATTGTTTATCACTTTTTTGTACTGATTTGATATATCTCTGGCACAATATTGTTTATCACTGTTAGCGCTGCATATTTTGTTTTAGTGGTATTGCACAGTATATCTGTCTGTTTTTGCTAGCGGCTTTTTTTTTTTTCAGCGTGTTTTCTTTCCCACCCTTACATAGCAAACATATACTGGAGTCTTTCAAATCTGACTCCAAAAGTGAAGTTACGCTTCAGGCTTCCAATATCAATGGTTTAATTTCCTATCTGACTTTACAAATTATGTCATCAGTGAAGCTTCAGGTTTCTGGGCAGTAAGGATAGTGCGCAGCATTAAAATACCCATTTCCTGTAGTTTAGATGTATGTATAATCTGAATTCTGACTTTACCAACTTATAGAACTCGGAAAGGAAAAACATAAAAGATCAAATAGTGTCTCCTGATTATAGTGGAAAGGTTTGCAGGAGAATGCGGAGGGGCAATTGCAAAATGGAATTATGTTTACATGACTTCTCTTGGATTACTGAGAAGCTTTATTTACTTGTGGTTACTGGAGAGCCATCTATTCTCCCTATAATGTCAGTAATGTTATGTTAGAATTTGAATTGCTTTGCTACATAAAAACACATTTTGAGATGTATTTTTATACCAGCAAAATGTACCTGGCCACGGATGCCCTCTGTGGAATTTAAATTCTTTGGTGTTGCTAGCCTCTTGTTATATCTTCCTCATTTCTATGCTTTTAACACAACAGAAGCATGGGGAAAGCCAGTTTGGCATGGAAAGGCTGCTGGGAATGATGCCATTGTTCTGTCCCTGCTACACCTTTCACCGGGTGTAGTTCAACATGCAGCTAAACCCTCCTATTCTACAATTTGCCAGATTGGTTGTAATCTTGAAGCTTTATTGAAAAGAAAACAGGGTGGGTTAAACTATTGAGAAACAACACATATGGATACATATAATTAGTATATAAAATATACCGAAATAGAATGAATAAGCTAGGCTGTAGATGGCGAAAAGTAATTCTCACCAGCGATTCTGCATTTAGGGGATGCAAGTGGATACAAGTTTTAGTTCAACATGTGCTCTGATAGCTGGTTCCTTCTTTCAGTCTCTAAGATGGAGTCCGAGTTCCCAAGATGCACCTGGTTCACTTCCTTAGACTGAAGAATGATAAGAACTTTTGGTAAAGGTGAACAGTTTCTAGTTTCTGCAAAACTGTAAATTTACTATCGGCTCCATCTTGTGGTCAAATTGATATTGCAGGCAAATGCTCGAGGGTTAAACATACCAGAAAAGCGTTCCAAACTCCTTATGACCATCCATAAAGCGCAAGCAGATATAGCGCTTATACAGGAAACACATTTTTTTTTTTTTAAATAATATTTATTGGGTATTTTCAATACACATCATAAAAGATAACATTCATAAAAAGTGACAACTAATACAACTCAGTGGTGTAACATGATGTCTGTTGTAGGGATATGTTTATACTTATTTGAAAATTACCATCCATTGGGTAGGGGAAGGGGGAAGGGCCGGGGGAACACTGGGGGCATGGAAGGCGGGGTGGAGGGTGAGGGTGGGGGGGGTTCCGAGAGTCATTTCGACCACCTGTTGTGCTTGGCTATGGTTTGAGCCAGGCGCTCATGGGTCTGGCAGGTTGCTGATGTCCAAAGATTTAAAGGTGTTCTTCAAAATTATTATTACTGTCCAGTTGAATTTGTGGTATCATCCTGTTGTATGATTTCGAGAGGTTCTTTGAAGCGTTTTGGTGGGGTTTCCATGTTATAGAGATGGTGACACCTGTGCACTTGATGGTGTCTATGGAAACATAGGTCTTCTTGGTGGGAGGGAATGTATATACCTGTCCCACTTACTGTGAAATTTGTGGGTCTGGTTTCGGTGTAAATGAGAGGGAGCTTTTTGCTGGGTAGATAGGTCTAGTCGTTCTTTTTCCATTAATGCTATCAGCTCCTGATGGACAGACTTTATGGTTGGGGGGGAGGGTTGGATCCATTGTCTGAGTATGTTTCTTCTGGCTATCATATAGCAGGTTGTGAGCCAAGGTAGATTTCCTTGTAAGGCTTTCAGCTGGTGGGGTGGGAGAGGTGACTTAGGGGAATGATATGTGCCGAACAGGAGTAGGTAGATATTTTTGTGAGGTCGTAGGCCGGTAACTGTTGCTGCTAGTTTTTCGACTGCTTCCCAGAATTGTACAATGTTTGGGCATGACCACAGTTTGTGTAGTAGCGAGGGTCTGTATTCATTGCACCAGTGGCAGATCTGTCGATGGGGGTCCTTTTCTCGCCTCCTGTAGGGGACGTGGGTGCGGTGCATAATTTTGAATTGTTGCTCTCGCCAGAATTCATTGGTGATGAATGACCTTGTAATGTTGTATCCCTTGATTATATGAAAAGATGCTTCTTGACATAACAGGTCATTGTTCCAAGTCGACAGAAGGTTGCCTTTTAAAGGTTTGGCAGTATAGGAAGACATTGGTTTGTAGAGGTGTGCAATTTTGAAGGTAGCCAGGTCAGTGAATGAGTCTATGAGAGAGAGTTCGAAGCGTTTGTTCTTTTCTGGGCATATTTTGCTGATGAAGCTGAGGGCTTGGCAGATATATAGATGGTGATGGGGGGGGGGGGGGATGTTGTATTTATCGGCAATCGTTTGGAGTCCCAGGGGTGAGCCCTTTTTGGTGTCATATAACTGGAAGAAGTGGGTCAGGCCCTTGGTTGCCCAGCTGGCAAAGATCGGGTGGTGAGAGGCTTGGGAGAAGAGGGGGTGACCCAAAATCGGTAAATGTCTGGAGATTCGCGGGGAGACTCCCAGCTTTCTTCTCGTCTCCCTCCATGCCAGGACTGTGTCTCTGATAAGTAGATTATGTCTTAAGGCAGGCGGGAGAGATTTAGGTTCACAGTGGAGCAGAGCTGCTAGAGCATAGGGGGCGACCATTTGCGACTCTAGTTCATGATTTGCGTAGTGCGATTTGTGGGATAACCAATTCAGGCCAGATCTCAAGAGGCAAGACATATTGTAGAGTCGTGTGTTTGGGAGATTTGTCCCTCCCTCATGTTTGGGGAGGAATAGTTTTTGGAGTGCTATTTTAGGTTTTCTACCTTGCCATATAAATTTAGATAGGGCTTTGTGGAGTTTTTGTATGTCTAAGTGTTTCAATAGCAGGGGGATGACTTGTAAAGGGTACAGTAGTCTGGGGAAGGATACCATTTTGTAGAGGTGGCAACGACCAAAGAATGAAAGGGGTAGTTTGGACCAGGTGTCTAACTGGGTAATGATCTTAGATATAATTGGGGGGAAATTCAGTTGATAGAGAGAGTGCGGGGTTCTGCCAATTTTTATTCCCAAGTACGTAATATGTGTCTTGGCTATTTGGAATGGGGAGTTGATTGACCAAGTCGGAGAGTGAGCTTGATATAGTGGGAGTACTTCGCTCTTTGCAAAGTTTATCTTGAGGCCTGAGTATTCCCTGAATTGTGTGAAGGTTTGTTGGATGCATGGGATGTCTAGCTGGGGCGCAGAGGTGAATATTAAAATGTCATCAGCGAACATCGCTAACCTGGTTTCGGTGTTGCCTATTTTGATCCCGTGTAATTTGGGATGGTTCCGGAGGTGGGTAGATAGGGGCTCGAGAGCAATATTGAATAACAAGGGAGATAAGGGGCATCCTTGTCTTGTGCCTTTGTGGAGTGGTATTTTGTTTGATATGGACCCGGCTGTAATGACTTGGGCTGTTGGGTTCGCATACATGGCGGAGATGAGGTGCAGGAAGGGGCCCGCAAAGCCAAACCTCCCGAGGACCAGCCGCAGCCAACGTAAACTGATGTTGTCAAATGCTTTTTCAGCATCGAGTGTTATTATGGCATTTTCCGAGGTCGGGCCGGTCCCCGCGAGGTCCAGCACCGCGAGCACCCTTCTGATGTTGGATACCGCCGATCGGCCTTGTGTAAAGCCCGCTTGGACTGGATGTATAATGTCTGGCATAATGATTTCCAGTCTGTTGGCCATGATCTTGGAAAGTAGCTTAGAATCTAGATTGAGTAAGGAGATTGGGCGATAAGAGCCTGGTTCAGTAGGGTTTTTGTCTTTCTTGGGGATTAGTTTTATATGGGCTTGATGCCCCGACGGGAGATAAGGGGGATCATCTAGTATCCATTGGAATACATTGGTCAAGGTGGGGACTAGCGTGTCTGCAATGAGTTTGTAAAATTCTGAGGTGAAGCCGTCTGGGCCCGGGGCTTTTCCTGGTGATAGAGACTTAATCGCAGATCTAACTTCATCCGGGGTGATTTGGGCGTTTAGTTTATCCAATTGTGAATCGCTCACTGAGGGGAGGGGGATTTGTTCTAAGAATTTTTGCGCTGCCTGTTCGTCTATGGGGTCTTGGCTATAGAGGGATGTGTAGTATTGTTCCAGGATTGCGATAATACCCTTTGGCGAAGAAATTAAGTCTCCGTTGGAGTTTTTGAGGGCGGCAATATGTGAGGGGGTGTGTGTTCCCTTACAAAGGCGAGCTAGCAATTTTCCCGGTTTATTACCAAATTTGTGGAAGCTTAGGTCTGAGATAGATTTATGCAACTTTTCTTGTTCCTCTGCCCACAAGTAGAAATGTGCTTTGGCTGCGGTCCATTGTGTCCTGTTTTCAGGGGAGTTTGTGAGGTTCAGGCGAGTTTGGGCCGCCCTAAGTGCCGAGCTGGCCGCGGTGTATTCCTTTTTGACTCACCTTTTGTGGGCAGCGGAGAAAGAAATGATTTGGCCTCTAAGTACCGTTTTCCCCCTCTTCCCATAGGAGACCTGGGTTCGAGGAGTGTTCTCGATTGTTATTTAGGTAGTCATCCCAAGTATGTTTGAGGGAGTCGGAAAGTGATTGGTTTTGGGCTAGGTAAGACCGGAATCGCCATAACCTTAGGGGGGTCTGGGGGCCTAGGCTTGTGATTTATATTGAGATGGGGGCGTGGTCTGAGATTGCTATAGGATGAATAGTGGGATCTGTTGTATGGTCAGCTAGCTCCGCATTAGTTAGAATGTAATCGATTCTGGATAGGGTGTTGTGAGGGGGGGGAAAGAAAGTGAAATCTCTACCCGTTGGGTTGACCCTTCTCCATAAGTCTATGAGATTGAGGTCCTCTACAAAGCCGGCTAGGGGTGTAATATTAGGTGGTTGTCGTGTGGGGGGGTTAGATTTATCTTCCAGTGGGTCGAGTGCCTGGTTGAAGTCACCTCCCATCATCAAGGGAAGGTGAATGTGGGGCGCCACTTTTGATGCTAGGTGTTGGAAAAAGGATTTGGGGGGGTTGTTGGGAGCGTAGACATTGCAGATTGCCCATTCATGGATACCTGTTTTTAGGTTGGCTATGAGGATTCGTCCCTCGCTATCTGTGGAAGTAGAAGTTATTTCGCAGGGAAGCGATTTATGTATGAGCAGAAGAACTCCGGACCTACCTTTAACCGCTAGAGAACCTGTTACTTGGCCTACCCATAACTTTTTCAATCGGTGAAAGTCTGTGGGGGTTAAGTGCGTTTCTTGCAGAATAGCAATGTCAGTTTTTAGGCGTTTTAGATGTCTAAGGACTGCCATACGTTTCTGGGGTGAGCGCAAGCCCTTCACATTTCATGATACCACCTTCAGGTTATGTGTACATGGAAGGCGAAGAGGTGTCGCATAGGTTTAAAGCTCAAGTGTAGGTATAGGTGAAGGGCGTGGGTGAAAGAGGGGCGGTCTTCCTTGGAAGAGTATTCGTTTGTCTTGCGTCTCGGATTTGGGTGGGTATAGGGAGGGGGTGACCCAGCGGGAGCCGGGTGGAGTAAACGGGTTGGAGAGAGTCTAGGAAGGTCGTACTTCTCTTTTTTCCCCATGTGGGTGTGATAAGCTTTGGACAGCCTTACCGGGGGTAGTGAAAGGTTCGCTCGCCTTGTGGAGGTATGATTCCATCCATGGGAAGGTCCCAGATCGAGTGGAAATAGGAGGATTCTTCTGCCTCCCTTCGTGTAGTATTAGTCCAGCTCGAGCTTTGTTGCTGTGCGGAGAAAGTCTGTTGTGGGGATCGGGTGGCGGCTGGAGAAGGTTCAGTTTGCAGTGGAGATCGGAGGTTGGGAGGAGGGAAGGGCATGGAGATCAGAGTTCAAAAATGTAGGAAGTGGTAGAGATGGATCGCTTCGGGTCGTTTCCGCGATGCTTGATATCAAGGAGCAATAAGTCTTGGCAGAAGGTAATTTGAGGGATATGTGTAGATGAAGCCTTAGTAGGCTGTTACTTGCTTTGGGAAATATGGTTTTGGTCGATTAAGATATTCCATGTTCACCACTCTAGAGCGACGTTGACGCTTTGGAGGGTCCTTCCTGGGGCTGCGTTGGTCTCTAGGCGTCTGTGATTTCGGGGATGAAGTAGTCTCCGCAGTTTCCATCGGAATGTGGAGGTAGTCTTGAAGGTAATGGAGTGCCTCGTCCGGATGCGTGAAGGATTTTTGGTCGCCTTGTTGGTTCGTGAATCGAAGGATTGCAGGGTAGGATAGTGAGAATTTGATTCCCTTTTGATAGAGCGTCTGACAAATCGGTTGAAAGGCTTTCCTGCGGCGTGAGACCTCTTGGGAGTAGTCTGCGAATAAGAGTAGTTTATGACCGTCAATCTGGAGTGATTTAGTATTGCGATAAGAGCTCAGTATCGTAGATTTGTCCATATAGTTTAGGTAGCGAACAATGATGGGTCGGGGTGTGCGTCTGTCGTTGGAAGGAGAACCAAGACGGTGGGCTCTTTCTACCACGCAGAGTTGGGTGATTCCTAGCGCGGTGGGTATGCGCTTTGAACATAGATCTTGAAGTGAGTCGGTGTTGTATGACTCCGGTAGGCCCACAATCCGTAAGTTGTTACGCTTTGACTTGTTTTCTAGGTCATCTAGCTTTTCCAACATGTATTGTTGCGTGTTTGTCGTTTGCTGTTCAAAAGATCTTGTACTTTGCATTTCGTCCTCCATGTCTGAGATGCGGGATTCCAGATCATTTAGACATTTTGAGTGATCTCCGAGGTCTTTGCGCAGTTGAGCTATTCCATTGGCTACTGCATTGTCTACGGCTGCAGCTATGTTTGGGAGTATTAGAGGCCTGCGTATTGGTCTTCAGCGATCGTTAGAGTGGGAATGATCGTAGGTGTGTGAACGAAGGTAGCAGGCATGATGGGAGCGTTCGTTGAGAGATGATCGTTCTGTGGCGTAGAAGCGTTCGTGGAGGTCTGAACGAGCGGATCACTCACCGAACCTGCGTTCGTAGAAGGTTGCGGAGTCGACGCCATGTTGGTTTCCCGCGGCTTTGCCGATGCCGGATCTAGCCGTGCACCTTGCTCTGGTTGCTGGGGACTGTGAAGGACAAATCGATCCATGCCCGGAGAGTTCCCACAGCGATGGGTGTTGTGGGATTCGTCGTAGATGGGCGCGAGCTTGTTTTGTAAGCTGAGGTAAAAGCTGCTAGCCCAGAGGAGCTGTCTCGTGCTTCCTCACATAAAGGCGCCGGAACCGGAAGTCGGAAACACATTTTAGAGCAGATGCGATCCCAAAACTATATAACATGCACTACCCAACAGTCTACAATGCAACTTTTCAGCGTTCCAAATCAAGGGGAGTAGCAATCCTGATCTCAAAGAAATGTCCATTGACAATATCTGAAACACAAATTGACGAGGAAGGACATTTCATATTCATAAAGGGGACCATACACAAGAAACCAATCACGATAGCGAATATCTACGCACCCAACAAATCCCAGGTACCCTTTTTCAGATCAACACTGCAGACACTAATGAATTTCCAGAAAGGAATCTTGATCTTGGGGGGGGGACTTTAACATTGCACTTATGCCCAAGCAAGACAACTCCACAGGCACCTCGCACATTACCTACCGAGCCCTAAAAAACATTAAAACGCACCTAAACAACCTGCTTCTACATGACTCATGGCCTACCCTACACCCGCATGGAAAGGACTTTACGTTCTATTCCAGTCTACATCATAGGTACACAAGAATCGATTACTTCTTCATTACACAGGAAGACCTACAGTATCTAACGGCAGCCACAATAGAGCCAATGTTCTTATCCGACCATAACCCAATAACTATGACACTGTCACTCCCAGTACAGACCACACGATCATACACCTGGAGACTAGACCCCTCACTACTCACAGACCCCAAAATGGAACAACACACTCGGGAGCAAATTCAACAGTACTTTCAACTGAACACCTCCCCAGAAACTCCACCACTGACCTTATGGAATGCACATAAATGTGTAATAAGGGGAGTATTTATCTCCCTTGCTAGTAAAAGACGGAAGGAGAGACAGGCACGCATAAACAAACTACTTGACGAGATTAAATCCCTGGAACAAAACCACAAACAATCATTAGAGTCACAAATCCTCCAAAAGCTAACCCATGCATGCCTAACACTTCTAGAGGAACTTGGGAAAACAGTGAAGTGCAGATTCGCATTAGCCCAAAAGAGGTTCTACGAAGCCAGAAATAAAGCAGGGAAATTACTAGCTAGAGCCTTGCAAGCTAAGAAAGCTTCCATGACTATTCACCACATCAACACCCCGAAGGGCGAAATAGTAGAAACAAACGAAGGTATCACAGCTCAGTTCGTACGATATTACTCAGAACTCTATAACATCTTACCTGAAGTACAGCTGGACGCAGAAAAAAGGAAGGACATGATCAAGAGTTTCCTAAGTCAATATGCTCCTAAGGCAATCAGTGTAACAGATGCAGAAAAACTTGATCATCCCCTTTCGTTAGAGGAAGCTAAGGCAGCATTAAAACAACTCAAACCAGGTAAGAGCCCAGGCCCAGATGGCCTAACAAGCGGCTATTACAAAGCCTATCCGGAGATACTACTCCCGAGATTCCTAGAGGCGTTCAATACACTAGAAAAACACCCTCCCCAACATCGAGACACGCTAGAGGCCTACATAATAGTCTTGCCCAAGCCAGGGAAAGTTCCGTCGACGGTTACCAACTATAGATCAATTTCCTTATTAAATGTGGACGTCAAACTATATGTGAAAATATTGGCAAACAGGATTCTCCCCCTCCTTCCCAACCTGACAATGCTAGATCAAGTCGGATTCATCCCGGGAAGGGAGGCTAGGGACAACACTCTGAAAGCAATAAACCTTCACCATCAGATGGTGTCTAATAAACAGAAGAGGTTCTTTCTTTCCCTCGATGCGGAGAAGGTGTTCGACAGGGTGGCATGGGACTTTTTAGAGGAAACTCTCAAAATACTGGGGTTTGGAAATAGATTACTGAGTTATATCCTCGCACTATACTCCAACCCCTCGGCAAAAGTAAGGGTCAATGGCCACTTGTCGGACGCCTTCCCGCTGTCGAATGGGACAAGGCAAGGATGCCTATTGTCCCCTCTGATCTTCATCCTCACTCTAGAGCCCCTTCTGAATAAGATAAGACGGAACAAGGACATCAAAGGAATCACGATCGCAGAGTGCACATATAAAATAGCAGCCTATGAGGACGATGTTCTCCTATTTTTAACAGACCCACTAACCACACTACCCAACCTATTAAAAGACCTTAAATTATTCCAAACTCTCTCCAATTTACAAATAAACTTTAACAAGTCTAGTGCACTCAACATATCCCTACCACACCACACGGTTGAGAGCTGCACAAATTTTCCTTTTAAATGGGAGAAACAAGCCCTGACATACTTGGGGATCAAACTTCCTATCAGACTGAGTCACCTATATGACTTAAACTTCTTACCCTTACTCAAAACCTTACAGCAAGATATAAAGAAATGGTCTTCAACTACTTTCTCCTGGTTTGGTAGGGCTGCGACAATTAAAATGAATATTCTTCCCAGACTTCTATACCTACTGCAGGCAATCCCAATTAAATTTCCGCAGACCTTCTTTTCCACTTACAGGAAGATCTGCACAGACTTCATTTGGGAATCTAAAACGGCCAGACTAAGCTATGACAAATTGACTACTCCTAAACTCAGAGGAGGTTTGGGCATGCCAGATATTCAAAAATATTACTGGGCCTGCAACCTTAACAGAATCGTAGACTGGCACGTCAATTGTAAAGCGAAAGCTTGGGTCCCATTAGAAGAAAAATTCTCGGACGTGCCCCTAAGACTTTTACCCTGGCTCAGACCCAAAATGTATTCCAAACAAATACTAAATCACTCAACGATTGGCCCAACACTGTCTAGCTGGCAGGCTGCGAATAAAAGACTAAAGCTATCCTCCTTCCCAGGACCTCTCACTCCGCTCATACACAACGCAGACTTTATCCCAAACATCGCAGAATCCCTGGTTAAAGAAGTTGGGAAAGAGCTACCAAAAAAGGAAGTACTTTTTTCACTCGAGGCTCTTTTATCCCTTTTTTGGAGTTGAAAGCTCTGACACCATCCCAGAAACTATCCTGGTTAGGATATCTACAAATCAGACATTATGTCATGTCCACAAAACCAATATCGAATTGGTACAGACCTGTTACCCCCTTTGAAGCCATATGTAGCAGATCGGAACCCCAAAGACATATGATCTCCGAAATCTATGCAAACATGTTCGCGAAATTTGATCCAAAACAGAATAAAACATCCAGTCAATGGGAGAGAGAATTGTCAATAGACCTATCCGCCCGCGAGTGGGAACAAATATTCACACATATCCATAAGGGCTCAATTAACGTCTCGGCTCAAGAAAATAGTTACAAAATATATTCCAAATGGTATCGAACACCAGATAGGCTGCACAAATTTTACCCATCAGTTTCCAAAAACTGTTGGAGATGCAAAGAAGAGGAAGGGACTAGAGTTGAGCGAACACCTGGAAGTTCGGGTTCTGCTGGTCCGTCCGAACTTCGGGACAAAGTCCGGGTCCGGGTCCGGACGGAACCCGAACGATCGCACGGACAACGAACCCCATTGAAATCAATGGGGACCCGAACTTTTAGGCACAAAAATGGCTGTAGGAAAGTCCTGGAAAGCCCCAGAGGGCTGCAAAAGGAAGTAAAATGGGGGTAAGGGTAGGGCAAGCGCCCTACAAAAAAATGGGGACAGGGAAATAACTTTAAATATTTTTAAAAAAATAAAAACATAAAAAATGCAAAAATGGAGATGAATGTGGTTCATCTTCAAACTGTGTCTGAAAAGTATTAATTAACGGTAGAAGCCATATAACTGTTCTAAAATCATCTTCAAACTAGGGCAAGTGCCCTACAAATAAATGGGGATAGGGAAAAGGAGATGGTGGCGGTGAAGGTGGATGTGACGGTGCCAGTGCCGGATCAGTTGGAGATCCGAGGATGAGATGTAGGTAGGGGGAAGGGTAAAAAAATAAACTAAAATTAAATAAAAGGGATAGGGGTAAATAAACATCCCGTGAACGGGATCAAACTTCTACTAAAATCT
>BLSH010413709.1:196980-214859 GCA_018402905.1 Glandirana rugosa | reverse complement strand
AGGGCCAATATAAATTTCACTGTGTGTCTGAAATTGCTACAAACGTCTTGTCTACAAGTGAATAAGTCCTAGAGGTCTGCAAAAGGATGGAAAATGGGGGTAAGGGTGGGACAAGTGCCCTACAAAGAAATGGGGACAGGGAAATAACTTTAAATATTTAAAAAAAAAATAAAAACATAAACAAAAGCAAAAATGGAGGTGAATGTGGACCATCTTCAAACTGGGTCTGAAAAGTATTAATTAACGGTAGAAGCCATATAGCTGTTCTAAAATCATCTTCAAACTGTGTCAAAAAAGTATAAATAAGCCGGGAGAACCCATATCACTGTTCTGCAAACATCTGGAAAATGTGTGTGTCACTTTAAATGAAACCGGGAATAAGTGAACATCTGTTCTGCAAACATCTTTAAAGTCTGTGTGTCACTTTAAATATAACCGGGAATAAGTGAACATCTGTTCTGCAAACATCTTTAAAGTCTGTGTGTCACTTTAAATGAAACGGGAATAAGTGAACATCTGTTCTGCACACCTCTGTAAACTGCGTGTGTCACTTTAAATGAAACCGGGAATAAGTGAACATCTGTTCTGCACACATCTGTAAACTGTTTAGAATACTTTACCTAAAACCGGGAGGGACCATACACCTGTTCTGTGAACATCTGGAATCTGTGTGTGAAACTACAGCATAGAGAAGAACAGGCATATGGTTTCGCTCTTCACACACAGTTTGCAGATGTATGCGCGCAGCTCCTACCGATGCGCTTCGTCATACGTGACGTCATCAGGGTGCAGATATGATCACCGTGGACAGTTCTTATCAGATAGTTCGACTCACCAATACCGATTTCTTCCATGAGCGTCTATTCATTGGAAATAGCAGGTACAGCATACGACAAATGTGGCAGATGGTTGAAAGATGGTAACTGTGTCCTAGGATGCAAGCAGATTGTGTGAGGCCTACAAGCGGGTGGTCATATTCTTTCCTCATGAGACAGAGAGAGGACACAGGAAGAGGAAGTTACATAACAGAGTGAACAAGGAAGAGGAAGTACATCACAGAGTGAACTAGGAAGAGGAAGTTAGCTCACAGAGGATGGGAGGTACACACTTAGAAACACAAAGGAAAGGTGCAATATCCAAAACAACCACAAGATGGCATTGTAATAACCAACTATACAAACATTACTATAGCTATGATAATTACTGTAACAGCACACTCCCCATCTGGTATTGTAAATACCACTATGCTATATCATAACGGTAGTTATGCAATGCAAATAAACGGTGTGTAACTTGCAGTTGTCTTGAAGACCTAAAAGACAAAAAACAATACGCATGTATATGCAACAATAACAACTGCAATATGGCATCAAGAAGTGTCACTTAAAGTTCAAGGCACATTCTTCTTGTGGTAGAAAGTAAATCCAGCAGACTCAGGCAAGCGAGTTCAGTCTCCGAAAGGCAAGAGTAAAACAAGTTATGTTATGGATCTGAGGAAGGTCTTTACAGTTCCTTGTCTGGTAACCTTCACCTCCATCTTACGTACCATACCATTATCGCTGGGAATGGTCTTTACAATGAGTCCCATGGGCCATTCAATTCTTTTGGCATGCTGGTCTTGGAGCAGAACAAGGTCTCCAACTTGGAGGTTAGGATTCAGATCAGCAGCAAAGGTCTTGACTTCAGGGTGAATCTCTGGATCGTTGTGAGGATCTAGAAGACTGAAAACCTCAGATGCAATTTCTTCAGAAAGATCCATTAGGAATTTGGTCCTGTCAACCAAGAAGACACTTGCAGACATTGGTCTGGTGGCATGAACTGCAGGATTATGCTCCGATGGAACATGATGCCATTGCTCAGGCCTTGAGGATTTTCTGACTCTTTCTATACGGTTGCTGACATAGACATAGAAGCGTTTTGTTCGATTGTATATGTATCCCAAAACAACTTTGCTGTCTGTGTAGAATTTGATGTCATCTATTTTAATGTCTAGCTCACGCAGTATAAAATCTGCAATTTCTACGGCTAGTACAGTCCCACAAAGTTCAAGTCTGGGTATTGTGTGTTCAGGCTTAGGTGCTAACTTAGCTTTGCCAAATAAAAACCCTACATGGGTTTGATTGTGAGAGTCTCTTACCTTGAGGTAGGCAACCACTGCTATGGCCTCTGTGGATGCATCTGAGAAGATATGAATCTCTTTTCTCTGACTTGCAGCAAGGGAAGCTGAAGTGTAGCAGCGTGGTATGTCAATTCCATCTAAGGCATGTAGAGATTGTTGCCAGGACTTCCACTTTGAGTATTTGTCTGTTGGTAGCGGAGCATCACAATCTTGAATAGTCTCTGATAGTTGTCTTAATAAGGATTTACCTTATATGGTGATGGGAGCCGTGAATCCCAGTGTATCGTATAGACTGTTCACCGCTGACAGGACCCCACGTTTGGTGAATGGCTTGTCTGCAGAGCTGACTTGAAAGCCAAAGGTGTCTTTAAATAAGTTCCACCGTAAGCCCAGACTTCTCCGGACAGGAGGCATGTCCATTCCCAGATTTAAATTTTTAAAGCCTGTGGAATGATCACCAGGCTGAAAGGCTTTCATCACAGCAGCACTGTTTGAGGCAATCTTATGAAGCCTGAGGTTGGCCTCAGAAAGCATACCTTGAGTCCTTTGGAGCAGGTCTATCGCTTCTTCATCTGTGGGTAAGGATTTGAGTCCATCATCCACGTAAAAGTCTCTCTCAACGAAGTGTCGAGCATCTGCACCATACTCCCTTTCTCCATCAAGGGCAGTCCTTCGTAGACCATATGTTGCGACAGCAGGTGAGGGACTGCTTCCGAAGACATGTACTTTCATGCGGTATTGAATTACTTCATTGTTTATGTTGTTGTCACGGTGCCACAGAAATCTTAGGAAGTTCCTATGGTCTTTTCTTACTATAAAGCAGTGGAACATTTGTTCAATGTCAGCAGTTATGGCAACTGGCTCTCTTCTGAACCTCATAAGCACTCCTACAAGGTTGTTGGTTAGGTTAGGACCAGTAAGAAGAACATCATTCAGGGATACACCTTGATGCTTTGGCACTGGAATCAAACACTACCCTGATTTGCTTTGGCTTACGTGGGTGATACACTCCAAAGAAAGGCAGATACCAGCACTCGTCATGTTCAAGAAGAGGTGGAGCTGGCGTGATCATTGTCAAAGATCCTTTTCATAAATGCAATAAAATGTTCCTTCATTTCAGGCCTGTTCTTTAGTGTTCGCTGAAGTGAGTTAAATCTGGATAAAGCTTGTTCACGATTATTCGGAAATCTTACTCTTGTAGCACGAAGAGGTAATGGTGCAACACAGCTGTTAGATTCATCTTTGTAGAGTTCACTGTCCATTATTGCGATGAAGTCTCTATCTTCCACTGACAAGGCTATTCTGTTGTCATCGAGTGTAGTACAAAACACTGTGTTACCTAAGTTGTCATCATAGGGAATGGGAGTAACATCAGATACCTGGATGATGTCAAGAGGCTTCTCTTTTACTTCATAATGATGAGGGCATGGTCTAAAGTAAGATGCGCGCCCATTTCTTAGCATGTGAGTCTTGAAGGAATTAATCTCAGATGGCATTCGCATTCTGTTTAAGCATACATCGCCCAATATTACCCAGCCTAGATCAAGTCTCTGTGCGTATGGAGCATTGTCAGAGCCGTTGCACTGCTGGTGCACTTTATGTACTCTGAGAATGTCCCTTCTCAGCAAGACTAATATTTCAGCATTCATATCCATTGGAGGAATTTCAGTAACCAGGTGCCTTAAGTGGGTATGATGACATGTAGCTTTTGGAGTAGGAATTTCTTCCCTGTTGTCTGGTGATTTGGTCACACTAAACTAATGTTGGCAAGGGTATGCCCTTCTTTGCCTTGATATGGCAGACCATGAAGCCATCGGCCCTTCTGCCGGAGGTTTCTACACTACCAGAACAAGTGTTGAGAGTATATGGTGTTGCATGTCCTTTTATGCCAAAGATCTCAAAGAATTTAGGCTTAACCAGGGATTTGTTGCTCTGCTCATCTATTATGGCATACATCCTGGCAGCTTTCTCAGGTTGATCCTTTGGATATATTTAGACTAGACATACCTTAGCACAGCATTTGTGGCTTGATCCTTCTCCACAGACCTCAGTACATGAAGAAGAGTTGCTTGTAGTGGCTGGAGCATGGCTTTGTTGCTCCCCGCCATGATCTGATGCAGGGTCCAATGTAGATGGCTGCTGTGTATTGTCTGGAAGTGGAGCAGGATGCATAGCTGTAATGTGTTTGTCACTACTGCATTCTGTGCACTTGATGGCAACTTTACAGTTTTTAGCAAAATGGTCATAGGAAGCACAGCACCTATAGCATACTCCGAGTTTTTGGAGAATCTCCTTGCGTTCTTGGACAGTCTTTGCCCTAAGCCCACAACATTTCTTTAGAGGGTGAGGTTTTTTGTGAATAGGGCACTGACGATTTGGATCTTTATCTCTATCACCTGAATCCCTCTGGTGAGCGGGAGAGGATACGGGAGGTGAGATGTCTGTCTTTTTAGCAGATATTGCTCTATATTGCTCTATATAAGTCTCTATGTTTAGCTGCTTTGTTATCATACCTTGATGATGATGATGATGATGACACAGGCAAGCTAGACTCACTGAAGCTGAAGCTGGGATCATTTCTTGTCCACCACTGGGTTCACACCATGGGCGGTGTCCAGGTAACTTAGCCCAGGTAGGTGAGGGTCTGCATTTGCTAACTGTAGCTCCATGAGGAGGTCACTTAGTTCTTGAAGCTTGCAGTGATCTTTATTTCCTATTTTTGGAAAGTTTTGCAGTCTTTTGAATAGAGCACTTTCTATGGCTTCAGAGCTACCATAGGTTTGTTCAAGTCTTGTCCACGCAGCAGCCAGACTTTATGAGCAAATCAAGTTCCTCCTTGGCAGTAAGGTTGAGATCAGCAATAGAAGCCTTGAAGGTTGATCTCCAAGCTCTGTAGTTCTCAGGACAGTCATCGAACCTTGAGAGGCTAATGTTAATGAGCTCACGGCGAATCATATATCTGGCAAAGTCAGACAGGTCTGATTTCTCACTCTTTGATGCCAAAGTAACTTGTGGGACCCCTTGGGTGTGAAAGTTCTCGGGTGAGTAAGGGTGAGGTTTACCAGGACAAAATGATGTTGCAAGCGCATCTAACTTAGTCTCTAAGGCTTCTGCTGGCTGTTGCTTGAACTGTGGCTTGTCGCTGGCAGTTACCTTGTTGTTGACGGGAGGTGATGTGGTTTGCTGTGTGAATACGCTTGCTTTGTGGACTTGAAGAGACTCAGGCTTGTGTGTGTTAGAGGTCTCGGTGTTGAGAGTCTGAACAGTAATGTTAGTAGGCGGTACAGGAGATGACTCTGTATCATTGCAAGCACTGTGCCTTAGCACATATTCACTGGTGCGTTCAATTGGATCCTCCTCTTCTGTTGGAATGGAACAGTCCGAGTTAATAATTCCTCCCATTGCTTGTTCAAGGACCTTTAGCCTTGCTCGGGCAGCTGCTTCCTCCATTTCCACTTGCAGAATCTTTATTTGCTTGGTGAGCTGCCATCTCTGCTTCAAGAGTTTTGCTCCGAGCCTCTATCTCTACTTGGCGAGCTTTGTCCTGGGCTTCTTTCTCTGCATGGCGAGCTTTGTCCTGAGCTTCTCTCTCAGCTTGGCGAGCTTTGTCCTGAGCTTCTATCTCAGCTTGGCGAGCTTTGTCCTGAGCTTCTATCTCAGCTTGGCGAGCTTTGTCCTGAGCTTCTTTCTCTGCTTGGCGAGCTGTCTTCTCTGCTTGTAGAGTTTTGTTCTGAGCTTCTATCTCAGCTTCCTTTCTGGCAAATGCACTTCACATTTTATTTGCTTCTAGACTTGCACAGGCCTCTATTAGCTTGTCACTTAATGTTGAGCTTCTAGAGTGAGAAGATCTAGAAGAATGCGTTGTGAGCTTAGTGGATGAGGATTTATGAGATCTGGTCTCCTGCAGTTTAGTGATGCGGAGTTCTGCCTTATCCTTGGCATCTTGCACTAAGAGAACTCTTTGTTGGTTTAGTTCATCTGTCTTAGTCAGTCCTCTATATTAGAGTCCTTTAAGAAAGCTGTGTATTTTGCTGACAGCCCCTGGTAGCACTCATATGCTGCAGATAGGCAATCTGTAGAATTTCTTAATTCAGCTTGTTGAGTGCAGCGTAGCAAGACTGACATACAGTGAGTAATTTTGTCCCACAGTTCTGGCAGATTGCTGGAGAACTCATCTCTAGTGGTTTCATAGTTTTCTCTAAGTTTCTGTGTTGGTATTATTGTGCGTTCGGGTCTTATACTTTGCACTGCGATATCTACAGAATCTGATCCCTGTACATCTGTGTGGTCAGAGGCATGATGTATCTGTGTAGATTCAGTGATAAAAGAATGTTTGGAAGCTTGTCTAGACATTTTTTCAAGTTTTGCAAAAAATGGTTACTGTCTCTTTAAGAAGACAAACAGCGACTTAGACAGGTGGGATAACACAGTCCAAAGCAGAGAAACAGTTTTTAACATTCACAGATGAAGTGCAGTAAGCTTGTGCGACCATGTGCTTTTAAAGGATGGCGGATGGCACTGAGCTGGATTGCAGATTAAACATACACATCTACGCAACAAGAATTTCAGCACGTGTTTTGACTTCCCATCGACACAGCAGGCTTTAGGATTTCCACCATGTTTTAACTACATATCTACAGAGCAGGCGTTAGGAATTCCACCATGTTTTGACTATTCTGACTCAAACTGTTGTAATTGTGACTTATCCCTTGCTGAGACCTCTATGCCTGGCCTGTATAAGCAGATATGATCACCAAGGACAGTTCTTATCAAATAGTTTGACTCACCAATTACCGATTTCTTCCATGAGCATTTATTCATTGGAAATAGCAGGTACAGCATACAACAAATGTGGCGGATGGTTGAAAGATGGTAACTGCAAGTCAAAACATATTAATGTGTCCTAGGATGCGAGCAGATTGTGTGAGGCCTACAAGTGGGTGGCCATATTCTTTCCTCATGAGACAGAGAGAGGACACAGGAAGGGGAAGTTACATAACAGAGTGAACCAGGAAGAGGAAGTACATCACAGAGTGAACTAGGAAGAGGAAGTTAGCTCACAGAGCATGGGAGGTACACACTTAGAAACACAAAGGAAAGGTGCAATATCCAAAACAACCACAAGATGGCATTGTAATAACCAACTATACTTACTATAGCTATGATAATTACTGTAACAGCACAACTAATTTATTGATTTATTTGTATTTTGCACATGTTTATCATATGTTTGATATCTAGCGCTGCACTATTTGTTTTATAAGAAAATACATATGTTATTCAGAATTCTGGCTGAAAGAAGCTGACTCTCTCATTCCAAATGTGTCTCTTATTAAAAAGAATGAGATTCGAGGACGCATGCACGAAGCCAAGGAAGATGGACGCCTGACTTCCTCGCTCCATGCCGACAGGACACAAATACTTGGCTACTGAGGCAAAAACCGCTCTTTGTCACCCATGTATCAGCCTGATCGATCGCACACCAAGCCCAGCACACAGTGGCATGTATCATATGCCCCGGAGCCGTCAGGGGAAGAAGACTCAGAAGGCAACACCGCCCGCGCTGAAAGGCAGAGGCAAAGGCAAGATGGCGCCGGACCTGCCGGAGCCAGACGACTCCACGCAGCTCTCGGGGGACCGCCTACACCAGTTCCCCTCGGATCTTGCCAGCCCGGTGGGGATCGATTCGGAGGCCCTGCTGCAAAGATTCCGCTCCATAGTTAGGGATGAGATCACGGCGGCCTCCCGAAAGCTGTCGGCAGATTTGGTCAAAGGCCTTAAGGAGCTGGGTCATCGCACCAACCAGCTGGAACAGCGCATGGACCTGATCACCACTGTGTTGGAGGGACACGAAGAGGAGGTGGACAGATTGCATGCAGAATTGACGTCCCTGCAAGATAAGCTGGAAGATGCAGAAAATAGGGCCCGGAGGGACAACCTCCGTATTCGTGGCCTTCCTGAGGTCATTACAGATCTGCAGGATTCAGCTACAGCCTTTTTCCAGGAACTGGCACCGGATATTCCCCACAAACGTTTGGAGTTCGATCGTATACACCGATCGTTGGCCCCCGAACCCTGCGGATGGTCCACCCAGGGATGTGATAATCAAATTTCATTATTATCGCACGAAGGAGAGACTGTTACAAGCTGCACGGGACCGACAGGACCTGCAATTCCAAGGCAATTCCCTCCAACTATTCGCAGACCTGTCCCAAGTCACTATCGTGAAACGAAGATCATTTAAACCATATCTCCAGATTCTGCAAGCCAAAGCTATTCGTTATAGATGGGGATTTCCTTTCAAACTCTCCTTTTCCCACCAGGGTCATCAATTCCATGCATCCTCTTTGCCAGAGTTAAAGCGACATTTTGAGGACCTTCGATTTGACCTCCCACAGTCCCAGCAGGAAACACCATCAACATCCTCTTGCCTGCGTTCCTCACAGATGACACGTCGTGCCTCACAGTTTTCAGGACAAGTCTGCTGGTTGATGGTAAGCTCCAAACCAATGTGGAAATTTTTGGAATGGCTTCTTTTGCCTCCCCCCTGGTGTGGTCGGCCCCCTCCCCAATACTGACTATCGCCCCCCCATTTTTTTTTCTTTTCTTTCTCTCCCCAAAATCCCCTGAATGAACTGCTGCCTCCTTGTTCACGGTGACACATTCCATGGACGGCCCCGTTAGAGAGATGACAATAAGTGGAATCTGTGGATTGAGACTACAATTTGCACACCACCGGAACCATTACACCAGTTTGAATTTAATTTCTTCCCCCTCCCTTGTCCTCCTTTTTTTTATTATTCCCTTTTGCATTGGGGGAGCTCTTGAACATCTTGGAGACCGACACTTTTTGGGCAAGTAAAAGGGGGGCTCGTTCTGCCCAGGGGGAGCTTGCTCTTGGGGGGCCGGATACCCCTCCCCCTGTTTATAAATTAGCCACGGTTGTCCTATGTCCAAAACTTGGACTTGTTAGGACCTATTTGTTTTTTTTTTTATGGCTACATTTTATAAGCTCATGTTTGAGCTTGGTGCAGATTTGTGCTACCTCTGTAACGAGGTATTATAACCAACGGCATGTCTCTACATTTATCTGTGTTTGTTTGTTTGTATGTTATTTTATTATAGGGTCGCCCGGTTGGGGACACCTCGGCCTAGAGGTCTCCGGCCTTGGGCTCCCGTGTCTTGGTGCGGGGACCCTGGGAGGAGAGCCCGGCCCCGGACTATAATGTTCGGGGTCAGTTGCCGGGCTGTGGTCTCCGCGCGTGGGCGGTCTTTTCTTTTTATATTGGACCTCCTATGCGTGTAGTAGGCTTATATCTTTGCCCTCAGATATAATTTATATATTAAAAACAATAATGCTGAGTGGTCCCGTTGGGCCACTGCACCTTCATATCAGTCAAAACCTAATCGGGAATGAGAGTCCTGGTCGTCTTCCGACCCTCCAGTGGAGTTTCCCGTCCACTACCGACGACATCCATACAGTATGGATCAATATGGTCTTGATTACAATATGTTCAATATACTCAATTGGATGTGAACCTCTTTTTTTCTCTATTCTTTCTTCTCCTTTTCTTCCCATCTTTGTCTATGCTCAGGGTCCAGGGGGTGTGGGTCTGCGGGGAGCGAACAGCGTTTTTCCCCAGCCTTAAGATACCGCTAAACTGGTTATCTATTAATGTTCAGGGTATGAATTCCCGCTCAAAAAGGGTTAAAATATTTAAGTACCTCAAAAAGCAACGCATAAACATTGCTTGTCTTCAGGAAACTCATTTTTCTAATACTTCTCATCCCACTTACTTTACTGCTTATTACCCCCAGGTCTTTCAGGCCAATGGCCCGACTAAACAGAGAGGGGTCCTTGTGGCCTTTAGTAAAACCACCCCATTCACAGGACACGGAGATTACTATCCTCACCTACTATGCCCCTAATTTAACGCCAGGGCCCTTTTTGGCCCATATTTGCAATTTACTTATGTCTCACTCAAAGGGCACCCTACTTCTCGCAGGGGACTCTAATATGGTCCTGAATCCTCATCTTGACAAGTATCCCCCGGAGCAGAGAACTCCATCCCCTGATGCTAAAAAATGTATCCACTCTCTAAAAACACATGATCTTATTGACCTCTGGAGGGAATTTCACCCGCAAGGCAAGGACTACACTCATTATTCCCATCCCCACCACTCACACTCCCGAATAGATCATGTATTTATGCAGCGCAGACATCTTCCGCTGGTCTCTTCGGTTTCCATTTTAAATGTCCCCTGGTCTGACCACGATCCAGTCCTGGTAGTCTGTAGCTCTATTTTGACCAATTCTCAATACTCCCCATGGGTAATGAATGACTCACTTCTATCATTTAAAGAAGTCCAGGAGGATATCCTACAGACTTCGATAACTTATTTTAAGGACAATGTAGGATCGGTTACCTCACCAGTGACCTTGTGGGAAACCTATAAGGCGGTCCTTCGAGGCCATATAATTCAAATAGCCTTGAAGCGTAAGAGAGAGCGAGTCCGTCGCCAAGCGGAATTGGAGAAACGCCTGGACCCGGCAGCTGAAACTTTTAAAAAGAAACCCTCACTGGCCCATCGCAGGCTTCTCGATCAGAATTGGACCTTTGCCTCACGGGTGGAGCTTAGCGGGTCCTGCGTTGGTCCAGACAAAAATGGTATGCTAGGGCTAATAAACCAAACAGAATATTGGCCAATATCCTCCGCACATTCGCCCCGACCTTTTCTCCCATCTCCCTGCGTACCCAACATAATACTCTTACCAGTAATCCTGTTAAAATACTGGATGAATTCCGTTATTGCCTTTCTAAATTATATGCGGCTCCAGGTTATTCAGCAGACGCGGATATTAATTCCTTCTTAGGCGACCTATCACTTCCTACACTGTCCGAAACCCATGTGACCCTTATGGATAAAGATATACAGGTCTCGAAGGGTCATACAATGCATTAAGGACCTGAAGGTGGGCAAGAGGCCGGGGCCGGATGGTTACACAGCACTTTACTACAAAAAACTAGTAGAAGTTGTGGCCCCCCATTTAACAGCTATGTATAACTCGGTTCATAAGGGCCACAATTTCTCTTCCAACTCTCTCACAGCCAATATAGTGATGCTCCCGAAGCCAGACCGCGACCATTCCTCTTGGGCTAACTTTAGACCAATATCGTTGATAAACGTTGACATGAAAATATTAACCAAGATATTGGCCAATCGTTTGAACACATTTCTCCCCCGCTTAATTAAGAAAGACCAGGTAGGATTTGTTCCCCATAGGCAGGCGGGTGATGCCATCAGACATATATTACAGTTGCAACATGTAGCCCATAATCGTTTCCTGGAGTCGATGCTTCTGTCTCTTGATGTGAACAAGGCTTTTGACACAATATCTTGGTCCTACCTCATGACAGTCCTTTGCCATTATGGCTTCGGGGCATCATTCCTTAGATGGATGGGAGTTCTATATAGCTCACCCCACCACTATTTAAGAAACTAACAGACATGTTGACCTCCTGGTCACATCTACCGTTATCCTGGTTTGGTAGGATAACTGCCATAGGCATGTCTTATCTTCCCAAATTATTATACGCGTTTAGAGTGTTACTGATTTCTATACCTCCACATATATTACGAATACATCAAAGTAGGATCTTGAAATTCATATGGGGGTTCTACGCGGCCCCGCATTAACAAACAGGTTTTATATGCTAAACGGATCAATGGAGGTCTTTTCGTTCCCAACATACGGGCCTACTATCTTGCAGCCAACATAGCGCCTCTCACCCATCTTCATGATACACACCAATTGCCACTATGGGCGACAATTGACATGGTGGATTCCCATTCATTACCTCTCTCCTCAATGCCATGGCTCCCCCCAGCAAACCGGGCTACTTCTCTGGGCCCCGGCTTAACGCATACTTTACGTCTATGGGATTCTGTTAAATATTCTGCAGGGCTGATCTCGCCGCACCTCCCACTGCTACAAATTGCTCAATGTCCCCTATTTCCCCCAGCTCTAGATACTCCACACCCGTTCTCATGGTGGATCATGAATGGGTTTACGGATGTACATTCATTACTCACCCCGACAAGAATGGTGACTTTTGATGCACTGCGTTCTTCCCATGAGGTTCCATTGCAGGAACATTTTCGGTACATGCAATTGAGGCACTTTATCAATCCGCTTATTAAGCCCAGCTCTCCTCCATATCTTCTGTCTCCATTTGAGACTATGTGTCGAGCCAGACCCCACTCCTCGGGATTGATATCCCTGATTTATTCTTCTATAGTGTCCGTCAAAAAGCCACCACTCAGGCCTTATCACCGTCAATGGGAGACAGAGCTGGGGGGACAGGTGGATGTGGAAGATTGGCAGAAGATGAAATTGGTAATATCCAAATGTTCTAAGAACGTTCTTATAGTAGGTAACGCATACAAAATCTTATACAGATGGTACTATACGCCAGCTAGATTGGCCCGTTTTGTCCCGTCGTACTAACCTCTCTGCTTCCGGGGATGCTCTCAAATAGGTACTATGGCCCATATATGGTGGTCATGCCCAAAAGTTCGCAGATTGTGGATTAGGGTCTACGCTCTGCTCCGCAGTCTATTTCATACCGAATTACAGAAAGACCCTTATGAGGCCCTTTTAGGGAAACCAATTATGGTACTACTACGCCCCGAACTACAATTGGCCCACCATTTGTTAACAGCAACAAAACTGAATATAGCAAGGGCCTGGAAAACCTCCCCTACTTAGTTTTGAAGTTCTTAAAAACCGCATGAACGATATCATGGTCAACGAGAAATTGACAGCGGTGCTGTCTGACACGCATGATAAATGCTTAAGAGTCTGGCAACCGTGACTTACAGTTGTCATGCCCTCTCGTTTTGATCAAACCCTGTTGCGGCTTTGAGCTTCCTCCGGCCCGCGCCTCCTGGACCCTTTCCCTACTATCTATTCTCCTCATTTCTCTCTTTCTTGGCCTTCTTAGGGCTTTTCACCCTTTACTTCTTTATGTCTTACTCGTTCTTTCGCATTGAAGTATTTAACATACATTGGTAATGATATGTTGTGCAGAGAATCTGGGTGTCCCCCAGGTTACACTGACAGCCAGTTTGTTTATTCCTTTTTTCTTTACCGTTTAGACAATTTAAACTGTAAAAATTGTTATCGAAGTAGTGTATAGATGTAGTGTATAGTACTTCTCTGTTAACCAATTTCGGTATATTGTCTATCGATTCCTGATTATATAATATTGTGTGTAAAAACTGGCATGTATCATTGATGTTCTGCCAATAAAACTCTTTGTAAAATAAAAAGAATGAGATTCCCTTCTGCAGATATGTGCACTTTTTAAAACGTGAAGCACATCTCAGCCTCAAAGGATTAAAAGCTTAGCTGTCATTTTTTTCTTTATTTGTTCTGAATAAAGAATTCACTTTTTTGTTTGTGGGTGCAATCGGCTTACTCTGTCTCTCAGGAATTAAGATTTGTTCCAATAAAGTCTTGAAAAGTGTGATGCAATTCTGTTTAATGTTCATATTTTCCAATTGTACACAAAAATAACTTTTTTTGCTCCAGGTGAAATATGCCCATTCAGTTGCTCAGAAATTACAAAGCTGTGTGCAAACCTGTTACATTTTTTGGTCTGCAATATTCTTTAAATAAATACATTTTGTTCTTTTCATACGAACCGTGCTTGTTCTCTTCCTCAGAAATTGTGGCCTATCCAATAAAGGCCGTCTAAGAAATAAAACCCTAATGTCTAACTTACAGATGCAATACACTCATTCAGTCACTCAGAAATTACAGATCTGTGTCCAAACCTGTAACATTTTTTGGTCTTCAGTCTCCTATAACCTCTTCGTGACCACCCCATAACAGATTTACTGCTACAGGGCGGCTGCTCTGTACAGAATTACATATATACGTGACTCTGCATTTCTGGGTTTTGGGCACAAGCGATGTCTGCCAGGCCCCGCCGATTGTTCGGCACTCTGACAGAATGACAGTCTGCCTACGTAGACAAGGCAGACTGTCATTCTGTGAGTACAGAAGACATGGATCCTGTATTCCTGTGAAGCAGGAACACTGATCCATGTTTTCAAGTAGTAAAAGCACCTCCCCCCACTATTAGTAAATACTCCCTAGGCACACATTTAACCCTTTTATTGCCCCTGATGTTAGCTCCTTCCCTGGCAGTGTCATTAGTACAGTGACAATGCATATTTATAGCACTGATTGCTGTAATGATGTCACTGGTCTCCAAAAAAGTGTCAAAAGTGTCAGTTAAGTGTCCACTTTGTCCGCCGCAATATCGCAGTCCCGCTATAAGTCGTTGATCACTGCCACTGCTAGAAAAAAATATATATTTTTTTAAAAAATACCATAGATTTTTAGACGTTATAACTATCCAATAAAATCCAATAAATACAGTGTCTCACAAAAGTACACCCCTCACATTTTTGAAAATATTTTATTATATCTTTTCATGTGACAACACTGAAGAAATTACACTTTGCTACACTTTGCAATTTGTTTAACAGTGTACATTTGCTGTCAAAAATAACTCAACACACAGCCATTAATGTCTAAACCGCTGGCAACAAAAATGAGTACACCTCTAAATGAAAACGTCCAAATTGGGCCCAAAGTGTCAATATTTTGTGTGGCCACCATTATTTTCCAACACTGCCTTAACCCTCTTGGGCATGGAGTTCACCAGAGCTTCACAGGTTGCCACTGGAGTCCTCTTCCACCCCTCCATGATGACATCACAGAGCTGGTGGATGTTAGAGACCTTGCACTCCACCTTCCATTTGAGGATGCCCCACAGATGCTCAATAGGGTTTAGGTCTGGAGACATGCTTGACCAGTCCATCACCTTTACCCTCAGCTTCTTTAGCAAGGCAGTGGTCATCTTAGAGGTGTATTTGGGATCATTATCATGTTGGAATATGGCCCTGCAACCCAGTCTCCGAAGGGAGGGGATCATGTTCTGCTTCAGTCACAGTACATGTTGGCATTCATGGTTCCCTCAATGAACTGTAGCTCCCTAGTGCTGGCAGCATTCATGAAGCCCCAGACCATGACACTCCCACCACCATGCTTGACTATAGGCAAGACACACTTGTCTTTGTACTCCTCACCTGGTTGCCGCCATACACGCTTGACACTATCTGAACCAAATAAGTTTATCTTGGTCTCATCAGACCACAGGACATGGTTCCAGTAATCCATGTCCTTAGTCTGCTTGTCTTCAGCAAACCGTTTGCGGGCTTTCTTGTGCATCATCTTTAGAAGAGGCTTCCTTCTGGGATGACAGCCATGCAGACCAATTTGATGCAGTGTGTGGCATATGGTCTGAGCACTGAGAGGCTGACCCCCCCTTTCCAACCTCTGCAGCAATGCTAGCAGCACTCATACGCCTATTTCCAAAAGATAACCTCTGAATATGATGCTGAGCACGTGCACTGAACTTCTTTGGTCGACCATGGCGAGGCCTGTTCTGAGTGGAACCTGTCCTGTTAAACCACTGTATGGTCTTGGCTACTGTGCTGCAGCTCAGTTTCAGGGTCTTGGCAATCTTCTTATCGCCTAGGCAATCTTTATTTTGAGCAACAATTCTTTTTTTTTTTTTTTTTAGATCCTCAGAGAGTTCTTTGCCATGAGGTGCCATGTTGAGCTTCCAGTGACCAGTATGAGAGAGTAAGAGCGATAACACCAAATTTAACACACCTGCTCCCAATTCACACCTAAGACCTTGCAACCCTAACGAGTCACATGACACCGTGGAGGGAATATGGCTAATTGGGCCCAATTTGGACATTTTCACTTAGAGGTGTACTCACTTTTGTTGTCAGTGGTTTAGACATTAATGGCGGTGTGTTGAGTTATTTTGAGAGCACAGCAAATTTACACTGTTATACAAGCAGTGCACTCAGTACTTTACATTGTAGCAAAGTGTCACTTGAAAAGATATAATAAAATATTTACAAAAATGTGAGGGGTGTACTCAATTTTGTGAGATACTGTATACGCTTAATGGGAATTTTTTTTACTAAAAATATGTAGTAGAATACATATTGGCCTAAATTTATGAAGAAATTAGATTATTTACATTTTTTTATTGGATATGTTTTAGAGCAGAAAGTAAAAAATATTGTTTTTTTTTTTTTTCAAAATTGTCGGTCGTTCTTTGTTTCTAGCGCAAAAAATAAAAAATGCAGAGGTGATCAAATACCACCAAAAGAAATCTCTATTTCTGGGGAAAAAGGGACAACAATTTTATTTGGGTACAGTGGCACACGACTGCGCAATTATCAGCTGAAGCAACACTGCAAAAAATGGCCTGGTCATGAAGGGGGGTAAACCTTCCCGAAGTGAAGTGGTTAAAATGCATACATTTTTTCTCCCCAGATTAATGGTGCTTGCTTTCTCTCACAGAAATTGTGACCTATCCAAAAAAAGGCCTCATATGTATACTACAAATCTATGCAATTTTTTTATTTTATGCTGAAAACAAATAGGTACTATGTTTAATTATATTTACTTTTCAGATGCAATATGCCTGCTTAACCTTTAAAAAGTTGTGGCCTGTTCAAAAAAGCTTAATTGCAGTGATGTAAAAATGGTTAATTTTTCCCTCCTTAATTGGACAAATTAGTCAAACTTATTTTTTAAAGATGCAATGTGCACAGTTGATCAGAAACTGCAGTCTGTCCACACAGGCTTAAAGAGGAATTTCAGTCAACAACCCCTAGATAATGATATGTGACATTAATTCTCACCTAGGAAGGAATGATTGCCAGGGGTCGGCACTGAAAAACTGAAATCAAACACAGAATATTTTTTACTCATTTTGTATGTGGAGGGAGGATGGAGTGCAAAGATTTCCAGTGAATCCAGAGGGTGAACTTCCTGAAGTTCCATTTTAAGATCTGCGATGTAGATCTGTAACATTTTTCTGTCTCAGGCTCCTAAAAATACATTCATTTTCTAGTTCTAGCTGCAATGTGCTTGTTCTCTCCCTCATAATTTGTGGCCTATCCAAGAAAGGCTTAAAATTTGTGTCACAAATCAGTACAATTTTTCGGTCTTCAATCATAGGAAATAGATAGAGTTCAGCGAACCCGGACTGTAAAGTTCGGGTCCGTACCGGACATTAGGGTGTCCGTGCCCCGAACCCGGACATTTGAAAAAAAGTTCGGGTTCGGTATTCGGGTATTTTTGCCGCCTTTTCTATAGCTGCTGGGCAGCCAATCAACAAGCTTTTCACTAGTTTGCCCTTAGAAGCCATCACAGCCATGCTTACTAATGGCATGGCTGTGATTGGCCAGTGCATCATGTGACCCAGCCTCTATATGAGGCTGGAGTCACGTAGCGCCGCGTGTCAGATCGTCTCAGACTAGAGTAGGGAGAGCTTCATGGTGGTGCTGTGAGGGAAAGATTACCGTTCACAACCATCTCAGACTGCATTAGGGAGACCTTCATTGCGGTCCTGTGAGGGAGACATTAGCGTTCAGAACCATCTTATAGTGCATTAGGGAGACATTCCTGTTGGTGCTCTGAGGGAGAGATTATCATTCTAAAACCATCTACTACTGCATTAGGGACAGGTTCCTGTTGGTGCTCGAAGAGGAGGAGGTTGTCCTTGGAGAGGGATTACGTCATCATCTACCAAAATATTACTATTTGAGAGGGAGTCTCGTGGTCGTCCTTGGAGAGGGATTACGTCATCATCTA
>BLSH010413709.1:186049-196923 GCA_018402905.1 Glandirana rugosa | reverse complement strand
GATTATCATTCTAAAACCATCTACTACTGCATTAGGGAGAGGTTCCTGTTGGTGCTCTGAGGGAGAGTTTATCGTTATAAAACCATCTACTACTGCATTAGGGAGAGGTTCCTGCTGGTGCTCTGAGGGAGAGTTTATCATTATAAAACCATCTACTACTGCATTAGGGAGAGGTTCCTGTTGGAGGAGGAGAAGGGGGAAGAGGTCGCCAATGCAGCTGTGGCACTGCCAGTACCTCAGAAGGCAGGGTTAGCATGGCTGAAACGTGGAAAAGCTTTGTCAGCAGCCCGCCACAACAAACAGCACAACCAGCCGATAGACAACGTCTTAGCAGGAGGCAGCATTTCAGCAACATGGTGCAAGAGTATGTGTGCACACGCCTACACGTACTGACTGATGGGTCTGCCCCATTCAACTTCTGGGTCTTCAAATTGGCCACATGGCCTGAGCTTGCCCTTTATGCCTTGGAGGTGCTGGCCTGCCCTGCAGCCAGTGTATTGTCTGAACATGTGTTTAGCATGGCAGGGGGCGTTATCACAGACAAGTGCAGCCGCCTGTCCACAGCCAACATGGACAAGCTAACCTTTATTAAAATGAACCAGGCATGGATCCCACAAGACTTGTCTGTACCTTGTGAAGAATAGACATTTAGACCGGCCTCACGCAGCCGTTGGTATCCTTTTTTTTTTTTTAATATGTCTCAATATTTTGGGGGCTACCCCAATTCTAAAAAAAAAAGCAAACACACAAAAAACAGTGTTGGCTACCTCCTCCACCACCACTTCCACCTACACCGCCATGGGCACCGCCTCCTCAACCTCCAGGCTCCTACTCCACATCCACCTCCTCTTCCAATTTTTTATTTTTTTTATGTCATTTTAAGTTATTTCCCTATCCACATTTGTTTGCAGGGCACTTGTCCTACTCTTACCCTCATTTTGCTCCCTTTTGCAGCCTTCTAACCCTTTCCATGACTTTTTTACAGCTATTTTGTGCCCAAAGGTTCGGGTCACAATTGACTTCAATGGGGTTCGGTGTCCGGGGTCAAGTTCGGATCGAGTTCGGTGACGAACTCGAACATCCAGGTGTCCGCTCAACTATAGAAATAGACAATTTTTTTTTCTTTTATCAAAAAGACTTAAAAATTTTGCTGCAAATATTCACTATTTTTTAGTCAAAAAACACACTGTTATTTGTTTAATCAAGATTAAATCTACATGCCTCCCCCTCTAGCATTTTAGCTTATAAGGTCTTTATATTGACCAACAAATTATTTCTGGGTTTTCTTTTTTTTTGCTTGTGGCTCTGAAAATTGTCCTCTAATTTTATAGCATATAACACTTACCAAATCTCTATCTTCCATTGTGGCCAAGTAAAAACACTTACATGGCGTGCAGCGTGTCTGTGACATATTTCTGCCTCTTGACTCTGACATAATAAAAGTATAACATATGCCCCATCTCTTGATCTAACTTAGCGGCCAAGTACAAATGTTTGCACAATGTGTAACGACTCTATACGATATCTATAGTTGCTGTCTTTGAAATAACATGCTCTAGCAGTTATTTCAGGAGCAAAATAGAATATCTCAAGCCCCTGTTCCATACGTTTGGCCATTGTGTCGGGACACCTGAGGCCAGGTGACAGATGCACTCCGTTGGTATTAGGAGCACACCGCGAAGGTAGTGGACCCTTCGGGTAAGTCAGGAAGGCACACCAAAGGCCAGGGTATCAGGCAGGTAGGAATAGTCAAAGCGCGCCGAGGTTGGGGTATCAGGCAGGAAAGAGAACGGGCCAAGGATTGGTACACGGAAACAAACTGAAGCACACAGAAGGAACACATACACAGGGAGCCTAGACACCCTTTTGCTCTGGCAAGGTTTGGCTTGCACTACATGAAGTTAAGTACTCTTTCCTGTGGGTGGAGCCCTGCTGGTAGGTGATTACTTAATCATTCAGGTGTGAGGGCTCGGTCCCTAAGCTGAAACACAGAGCAAAGAGGTAAGCAAACAGGCAGGACCTAAATTGCTAGTGCAGATCCATGACATATTGTCTCTGAAACATGGCAACGTTATATTTTAATTTGGCAAAACAACTGCCTCATCTATGGAATGTGGGTTTGTGCTTTGGAAGTGTCCTGGTACACTAGTACACTAGTAAACTAAATTATTACACATGCAATGTACCTTGGGGAAATAATTATTTGATCCCCTGCAGATTTTGTAAGTTTGCCCACTCGCAAAGAAATGAAGGGTCTATAATTGTTATCATAGGTGTATTTTAAATGAGACAGAATATCAACCAAAAATCCAGAAAAAAAAACACAATACAAATGCTATAAATTGAGTGGCACTTCAGTGAGTAAAATAAGTATTTGATCCCCAAGCAAAACATGACTTAGTACTTGGTAGAGAGTGCCCATGTTGGCAAGCACGGAGGTCAGACATTTCTTGTAGTTGGTTACCAGGTCTGCACACATCTCAGGAGGGATTTTGGTCCACTCTCCTTCACAGATCTTCTCTAAATCCTTAAAGTGTTGCTAAACCCAGTAATATGAAAATGGTTAATTCCACCCCCCCCCCCCCACAGTGCCACAGTGCCCACAGCTTATAAATCTTATTTTTACATTAAAATACTGCCACTATATACCTTTTTGGCTGATCGGTATACCACGGTCACATGATAAACTGCAGGGTCTGCCCAAGTGTGGAGTGTTCAGGTAAGAGGAGATTTCCACTATAGCCTGTGTTCTCGTGCTGTTATGGGAGGCATATCATCCATCAATCAAGATGTCATATCCCACCCACTATTATTTTTCAGTTACTGGGCATGGAGGAGGAGGGAGGGACTGGGCTGTCATTTAGTATCTGTATACACACCCACATGTGTGATGTCAATATCATGTGACCTGACTAGCTCTGAGAACAAGGAAATGTTCTCTCCAGCAATAGAGACCAAACTAAACATGTGCAGCTTTACTACCCTCACTGTGTCTTATCTAGACTTGCATAGATCTAGCCTTTTTACACAACACAGAGGATTGACCCCTTAAGTTTCACAGTGAGTATAACAAGCATGCTATTCTGCATATACAGACAAATTTTAATGTTGTGGGTTTAGTAACCACAAGAAGGTTTCTTGGCTGTCGCTTGGCAACTTGAAGTTTCAGCTCCCTCCATACATTTTCTATAGGATTAAGGTCTGGAGACTGGCTAGGGTCACTCCATGTCCTTAATGTGCTTTTTCTTGAGCCACTCCTTTGTTGCCTTGGCAGTGTGTTTTGGGTCATTATGCTGTAAGACCCATCCCCGACCCATCTTCAGTGTTCTGGCTGAGGGAAGAAGGTTCTCATCCAAGATTTTACAATTCATGGCCTGCCCATTGGCCCCTCAATGCGGCAAAGTCGGCCTGTACCTTTAGCAAAGAAACAGCCACAAAGCATAATGTTTCCATCGCTGTGCTTGACTGTAGGGATGGTGTTCTTAGGGTCATAGTCAGCATTTGTCTTCTTCCAAATACGGCAAGAGGAGTTAATACCATAGAGCTCAATTTAAGTTTCATCTGAACACAGCACTCTCTACCAATTATTCTCTGAACCATTTAGATGTTCATTGGCAAACTTAAGAAGGGCCTGTACTTGTGCCTTCTTGAGGAGGGGGACCTTGCGATTGCTGTAGGATTTCATTCCATGGTGGCGTATTGTTTTACTAATGGTTTGTTTGGTGACTGTGGTTCTAACTGCCTTGAGATAATTCACAAGCTCCTCCCATGTAGTTCTGGGCTAATCCCTCACTTATCTCATGATCATCCTTATTTTGCATGGAGCTCCAGACTGAAGGCAATTCATGGTTATTTTGTATTACTTCCATTTGCGAAAAATCACTCCAACAGTTGTCTCCTTCTCATCGAGCTTTTTGCTGATGGTCTTGTAGCCCATTCCAGCCTTGTGCAGGCCTACAATCTTGTCCCTGGCGTCCTTTGACAGCGCTTTGGTCTTGCGCATGATGGTAAAGTTTTTGAATGGGAGAAAGAGATTCTGTGGACAGGTGTCTTTTATACACATAAAAGTTGTCGTTAGGAGCGCCTTCTTAAATTGACAGGACTTATCTGTGTACCACACGCGCACCTACTGTAACCAGTCTGTGGGAGCCAGAATTATGGTTGGTTGTTAGGGGATCAAATACTAATTTTACTCACTGAACTGCAGCTCCATTTATAAAATTTGTATCATGTGTTTCTTCTGGACTTTTGGTTGATATCTTATCTCTATCCATTAAAATACTGTACACCTATGATAAAAATTATACACCCTTTATTTCTTTGTAAGTGGGCAAACTTACAAAATCTGCAGGGGATCACATAATTATTTTCCCCACTGTATAATGTTTGGGTGTTCTTAGTAGTTTTCTAGCAAAAAAAAGATGATTTCTACACGCAAGTAGGAGAGAAGGATCAGAATTATTATATATAATATACAATATATATATTGTTTTAGTATGTTTTAAAACAATGATATGTGTTTTTTTGTGAATAGATTATGGTACATCAATATGATTTATCATTCAATCATGTTTGTTGTGGGTATTGTTCTAACTGTTGCGAGGGCGAGCAGTGACGGGAGTTGCTAGTTTTTGAGCTTCCTGATCTGGGATTGCACCGGTGGTGACTCCGTGCGTTCCAGACGTCACTTCCTGCCAGGTCAACAGTGGACAAATTTAATATCACTTTTATACAATAAATGTTTTTGAGTTGGCACGGAATTTTGAATATTGTGTATCCTATTCAGTACACCCGGCGGGTACAATTGCCAGTGTGAGTCTCCTTCCTGGTTGCGAATGCCGAGGGTTCTGATTTTTAGGTCACATGGATGTAGGTAGTGACGTCAGGGGCTTGATCTCGGATATCCGGCCTATGGACCGCAGCGGCGATGCTTTGCGTTCCATGCGTCACTTCCGATATTACGTTTATTTATGAGCGTGCTTGGGGCTGACGGGCACGCCTCTGAAGACATTCAATTGAATGAAACGCGTCAGTTGATGCCGCGTCACGCCGCGTCACTCCTAGCACGCCCCAGCCATACCGAGGTTCAGTTTTCATGGTTGTTGCCGTTTTGAATCAGCTGTAATGTGAGTACCTTTCCTTCACTCCCCATGCTTGTGGCGGTGTCCTGTGGTGAGGATTTCATCTGTTCATTCTGGTGGATGCCCATATTTGGATGTGCTCAAGAGTTAGAGTATTACCCAAACGCTTGATTTTACTGTGGATCTGGTAAGGAGATACGCTGCTCACGGTGGTGTGGTGTGCTTCCAATTCACACTGAAGTTGGTGCTGGGATCTCTACTCTGCCTTTTTCCTTGGTTTCATTATTTGATCATCTACATTTAAGCGCTGCATATTGGAATATGTTATTTATTTTGAAAGATCAATCAAGATTATGCTAGCGGCTGTTTTATTAAAACGTCTTTATTATCAATTTGTGTATAGCGCAGATTTGCTTATATATTTTTTATAAGGATCAGAATTACCCTGGTAGGCAAGCACTCCCAAGTTCCGCGGCACATCTTCTACCTATCTTTTCAGTACTGATCTACTAAATAGAATATTGAAGCCCTTTCCTTATTTATGTCTTGGAGACTCCAGTGATAAGACCCCCCTGCCCAGAGTAGCAGCTGTTGCAAGTGTATCCAATTCCCAGATCTACTTGTTATAATCAAGCGATGGCTCCAGAATTCTCTCTTCTCTAACCCACAACAGGCACAGAGGCACGATTTTATTTTTATCCCAGATAATTTATACCTGATAGCTGCAAACTTTAGATTTTCTTTTTTATTTTGTCAAGTCTGAGCATTTTCTGTTTACACCGTGTTTTAGGTGAGTGCAGCGTGTAGTTTGCAATGCCGTGTTGTGTTCACAAACTTTTCAACTTATTCCACCATGACATTACTATACAAAAACTTTGCTTTCTTCAAACTTTCCTCCTTCGGGTTCTCTGTGTTAAATCCGATTAACTCAAAAACAAAAAAACAAAACAAAAAGAAAACAACTTAGTTTATTTTCTCTTTATATTTATAGATAAATGTGTGTTATAAATAATGCACAACACGGGAAGCCGAGAATTTTTCCCAGAGCAGCACATTTAAAACAAAATGCTAAAATTCTGGTTCTTGTTGACCCCATAAGTTGAGATAACTAGAATCTCGAAATGCCTAAAAATAAATACATACATTAACAAATAAATACATATTAAATTATATTTAAAAAAAAGTTTATTTCCCTTGCAAGCGCTGGCAGTTTACATTCCCTCTTCTTTCTTCTTCTGTTTGCATAGCTGGAAAAACAGGTATTGATTATTGTGTGTTTACAAAGGCGGACATATTTTCCCCAGGGAGCGTTAATGAACAAACTACTAAAGGTACAAAATAGGAACCCTACCATGATACATCTGGGTTACAGGGTGACATCAGGCCAATCATTACTATTGACTGCGATCTGCGACTGTGCAGCCAAAAAGTATTAACTATTTCATGGAACAAGCATGAGGATTTTAGAACTGTGGCTAGGCTATGGGCATTAAACTACAACATGTTTACATATTCTTAAAATGCAAAACATGGGCTTTGAAACAAACCCCCACTGACTTCTGTAGCTGCAGGCATTATGAAGCAATTCATCCTTAACCCTGGGTTCACATCTATGCGACTGTGGTTTACGCGTTTTTCCGGTGTGTTTAGCAGTGCGTTTTACGTTTTTAAATACGCGTTTTTGCATGCAGTTTTCATTTTTTTTTTCTCTTTAAAACACTGTGAATTGCTGGTTGCTAATGAGCAGGCTGGGAAGTCGGCCGCCGCATCCTTAACAACCGATGAGTCATCAGCTGTCAGCGGTGTTCCCCTCTGACAGCCGAATGTAAGGCCCCATTCACACAGGGGCGACTGTCGCTCCAACTTGAGTAGCCTCAAGTCGCCCCAGGTCGCTTGACATCTGAAATCCCATTGAAATGAATGGGAGCCGTCTTAATGTACGCTACTAAGTCACTCCAACTTCAGAAAAAAGTTCCTGCGCGACTCAAGGCAAATTCTATCCGACGTGTGCCCATAGAAATGAATGGAAGTCGCCTCCAAGTCGGATCCCCATGTTAATGCAAGCGACTTTACAGTGAAAAGAATAGAATTTATGTTTGGGGCAAGCCCCTCCCTCCCTTATCTGATTGGTCACTGGCAAAGTCGCCTGGCATAAATCGTGTTGTAAGTCACACTGAAGTCGCGCTGAAAGTGGCGCTGCAATTGCCTAGCAAATTCACGCCAAGTCAGATCGCCCCCTGTGTGAATGGGACCTAAGAAAAAGAATTGCCACAATAAAAAATTCAGCTAAAAAAATGGCATGGGGTTCCACCCAATCCATACCATGCCCTTTGGGCCTGGTATGTATTTTTAGGGGTATCCCAGGCCAACACTTTTTTGGGCTCTCCCCCAAAGCACCTTTTCCCCATGTTGATGGGGACAAGGGCCCCTTCCCCACAACCCTGGCCAGGGGTTGTGGGGGTCTGCGAGTGGGGGGCTTATCGGAATCTGGATACCCCCAGATCCCACCCCCCCATGTGAATGAGTACCCCCACCCATTCACCAAAAAAGTGTAAAAAGTGAGTAAAGACACAACACGAGTATTTGACAATTCCTTTATTAACAAATAAAAAATAAATGTCCCCTGGTGTAGATCCATCGCGACGCACGTCGCCACCATCACCAACCCGAAGAAAAATAATAAAAAAGCTCAGCTTGTGCCAAAGGCTTTCGCCATCTTCTAGTTCTTAAATAGATGTTGGTAGCCCAGTAAAATGCATGTAAAAACATCAAGAATGAATTGGTGTTAGTCCATTGGAGTCTATTACACGCAGATCTACTGTGGGAAAAAAAGTCCCAGACCCTTTACAAAAATTAACCAGCTGAAAAACGCATAGATGTGAACGTGTACGATAGGAAACCATGTTAAATGGACTGTAGTGCATTTCTGCAAACTGCAAAACACACTGAAAATGCATAGCTGTGAACCTAGGGTAAAATGATAGTAAGCACTTCCAGTGGCTAATATAATCGCTTACTGAGTATGCAGCTTGTTTATCTTTAATCCCCTCTCTATGTTCCTGTTTAAGCTGGTGTCATGACCACTGCCCAAAATGACCTGTTTCATGGTGACTAGACATGTGCAATTCATTTCGTTCCGCATTCGTTTTTCGCCAAAATTCTGAATTTTCATTTATTCGGAAATGTCCGCATAACGAAAAACAAATTTTTGAAGAGAACGAAAATCGGAAATAACGAAAGTTCGAATGAATGAAGAACCGAAATTCGAAAATCCGAATGAGTTACATAGTTACATAGTTACATAGTTAGTCAGGTTGAAAAAAGACACAAGTCCATCCAGTTCAACCAAAAAAAAAAAAAAATATATATATATATACATATATACATACATATACATATATATATATACACATATACACATACAACCAAATAATCCCATATACAATACTTCACCCACAGTTGATCCAGAGGAAGGCAAAAAAACCCCAGCAAAGCATGGATCCAATTTGCTATAACGGGGGAAAAAATTCCTTCCTGATTCCCCGAGAGGCAATCGGATTCACCCTGGATCAACTTTACCTAAAGATGTTAGTACCCAGTTATATTATTTACATTAAGGAAAGAATCCAGGCCTTTTTTAAAGCAATCAACCGTGCTGGCCAAAACCACCTCTGGGGGGAGTCTATTCCACATTTTCACAGCTCTTACTGTGAAGAAACCTTTCCGTATTTGTAGATGAAATCTTTTTTCCTCTAGACGTAAAGAGTGCCCCCTTGTCCTTTGTGATGAGTGATCAATGAGTGAAAATCTGAAATTCGAAAATCCGAAAGTAAGGACGAAAAATCCGAAAATTCAAAAGAACGAAAACAAGAACGAAAATCCGAAAATACAAAAAGGAACGAAAATAAGAACGAAAATCCAAAAAATTGAAAGAACGAAAATTTGAGAATAAGAACGGAAATCTGAAAAATCGAAAACCTAAAGATCAAAAAACATTCTGATAATTTCTATAATTTTTATAATTATAATATAATTTGAAAGGAAATTCCAATACCTACCTATAATTTAATAGTTTATAACTATTATTATAGTTTTTATAATTATTATTATTTATTAGTATTAATATTAATAATAATAATAATAATAATCATAAAAATGATAATAATAGTTATAAACTATATATTGGAATTTCCTTTCAAATTTGGCGAATTCCCGAACTACCGATAATAACGAATACCGCATCTATATGAATGGAATGAACCAAATTTAAAAGTTTCTGAATTTACAAATTTATTTGAAATAACGAATTTTGATCCAAACGAAAAATCCAAAAAAACGGAAAAAAGAAATTAAAAAGAAAACGGAACAACAAAAAAAAGAAACGAAAACGGGGACTAGAGTTGTGTCTCCCTATACCGTTTTTCTCAATGGAAACACACAGTCCTATAGCCCAACAATCCCCTGCTCCTCCCCCTTAGTTTTTTTCCTCTTAGTTTATTTATGCCTTATTTATTCATGTACTGCAGAGGGGAAAGGCAGTATCTGTATTACTTTTATTTTTAAAGGGGGCATCCAGATTCTGATTAGTCCCCCACCCACGGGGTTGTGAAGAAAAGGCCCTTGTTCTCATTAGCATGGGGAAAAGGTGTTTTTTCAGGGGGGGGTACCCCCTAGCAAAATACCTTCCTTATGTTGAGGGCATGTGTCCTGGGTAGGGTTTAGTTGGGCACATGTTAGTCCCTTCCCCTTCCCTGGTCAACCAAGCTGCATGCTTCCCGCAAAATAGTATTTTTAAAAAAAAAAATTGGTTGGTACATGTTCCCCCCCTCCCCCGCAGGCAGTGCCCAACCCCCTATGCCATTTATTCGACAATCTCTTGCCTATTAGCCTTGAAAATGCTCAGAATGGATTTTAAATCTTTGTTTCCCATTGACTTTAGTGGGGTGCAAGTTAACATTTAGGCCCAGTTCATACCTGAGCGATTTTAAGCTTGAGCTGTGAAGCTCAAGAAGAAGCCAAATCCCATTCATTTTAATGGCCCCTGTTCACTCTGTCATGCTGGGTCGGTGATGTCACGTGGGGGCAGGGTCACCCACTGATGTCATCAAAAGACTCCACCCCTTAGCTATTTAAGAAATGTCGGGAAGGAGCAGGCAGTCGGCGGTTAGCCTCCGTCATGGGCAGAGCTTATCTTTTTTCTTTTTCGGGTCCAGCGGTGTGACGGGTAGCTTGATTGAAGATGGATCTACATCGGGGGACTTTGTTTTCTATTTTCTAATTTCTTTTAGAAGAACTTGTTGTGTCTTCATTCACTTTTTGCACTTTTTTTGGTGAATGGGGGGGGGGGGGCGAGAACTGGGGGCCTCCTTATTAAAGGGGGCTTCCATATTCAGATAAGCCCCCCACCCACAGACCCCCACAACTACCGGCAACCACAGCTCAGGGTTGTGAGCCAGAGGCCCTTGCCCTTCCCCAAACCAACTCCCCTATTTTGAAGGCATGGGGCCTGGTATGGTTCAGGAGGGGGGGGGGGTGCTCGCTCGCTCTCCCCTTTCCTAGCCTGCTGGGCTGCATGCTCGGATAAGGGTATGGCATGGATTTTGGGTGAGCACCCCACGCCATTTTTTATTTTTTTTACATAATGACATGTTTTTTCCGTTTATTTTTCATTGCCAGCATTCTTTTTTTTTACTTTTGCTTTTTTATATTTGGGACTCGACACCAACGGCCATCAACACCCCCAGACACCCACCCCCCGAATAGACTTATACCTTCGGGGGAAATTATTCCTCC
>BLSH010413709.1:163885-175813 GCA_018402905.1 Glandirana rugosa | reverse complement strand
AGTTCCCACATGTCGTGACGCCTTGTACTGCACAGGCTTGCCTGAACGAAGCAAGCGATGCCGCTCCTCCCATCACCATGAACCCCCCTTTACCTGCCCACATACGCCTCACAGCCGCCGAGGAGACACCGACACCGAGACCGCGTCCCTGAATACGAAAATGCCGCACCGGAAGTGCCCGCGGCGGAACCGGAAATGACGACGGACCTCCTACACCAACGAGCGGAAACCCACAGGCCAGAAGAGACGATCTGACACTGCCAGGGAGGAGAATGGAGCCTTAAGTACTCCAGACTCCTCCCACAAATACAGGCTAGCCTGCGGCCAGCCTTAACACTTACTGGCACAAAAAAAAATGTTTTACTATCCAAAGATAAAACAACAAAGGCAGAGGATTTAATAGATGGAAAGATGAAAAAATGAAAAAATGACTGAAGTTCCACTTTAACTCACCTAATCCAACTTGATATCTTTATGTTTCAAAGTACAATCTGTACATTTTGTAATTAACCAAAACAATGTACATCCTTTGAATTTTGTATATGGTACCTTTGTTCAATAAACATCATGGAAAAAAATTGAATGGATATCATTGGAAAACATGGCAAACAACTTGTCATGTGACTTTGATGTCCAAAGTTGCATGACAAGTCGCACAAGTGTAAATGGAGCCTTAGTGTTTTATATGAAGGAGTCAAGTATAATATTAAGGAGAATTATTCATCAATGGTCGTCCCTAATTATGTGAATCTCTTAAAGCGGTTGTCTACCAGTAAAAAATAAATAAATAAATAAAAAAGCTGTAAGGGAAAGGCATAATGAGCTAGTATGCACCGACCGCATACTAGCTCATTATGAAATGCTTACCTCAGAACGAAGCTCTGACGGGTCCGCTTGGTCCCCGCAGGGGAAGCCGACATGTTCCCTCTGCGATCCTTCCGGGTACTCAGCTCCAGCGCTGTGAGTGGCCGAAGCCACGAGGCGTCACTCCCGCGCATGCACGCTGGAGCCCGTCTTTCCGGCCTGGTCTGGCGCTATGCGCCGGGCCTCGGCCGGGACCTCACGGCGCATGCGCCGTACGTCAGCGGATGCATTTAGGGCGAATATCTCCTAAACCATGCAGGTTTAGGAGGTATTCATGTTACCTACAGGTAAGCCTTATTATATGCTTACCTGTAGGTAAAAGTAAAAAAAATGGGTAGACAACCGCTTTAACATTGAATTGTTATAATAGTGTGTCTTACCTTTTGGGGAATGCTTGATTTTTCTTTTAATATTTACTTGTATTTTCTCCCAGTCAGAACAGAAGTAACAAATTAAAGTGTTACTAAACCCAGGAGCCTGCATTCACTATATCTGGTCTCCCACAGTACACAGAACATGGAAATGCAATTATTTTAGTAAATATAAACTGCTAAATACCTTTTCTCATCAGCAGTATATAGCAGTCTTGTGACTTCTATCAGTGTCTGGTTAAAGTGTGTAGGAGGAGTTTTCATATGGTACTGGCTGTCCTATGGGGCCGCAGGACACCTGACCCTCTGCCTGAGCAGTGCTGTTGACCACATGCACCTTCCCAAGAAAAGAAAAACTCTCTAGCAATACACACCAAACTGAGCATGTACAGCCTGATTCCAGTAACCCTATCTTATCCGGACCTGTTATGGGGACAATAGGAGAATAAGAGGAGAATCTGTGCATACAGGATCAAATAGCCTTTTTACACAATGCAGAAGATTAACCCCTTAGGTTCCACAGTGAGTATAACAAGCATGCTATTCTGCATATACAGACTGATTTTACTGTTGTGGGTTTAGTAACACTTTAAGGTTCAGGTTGTATTTTTGTCCTATGGCTTGTCTGACCTGATAGCAGTTTGCTATACTGTTTAGCAAAAGTTATGTTGGGATTACATGAAAGAACATTAAACAACTTTGTCAATCTTAAAATCGCATTTATGCTTTAACATGTTAATGCCACTTTATACGTTTTTTCAAATCTTTTTAAATGTGCAGCTTTAAAGTGTTACTAAATCAGCATTTATATGCAGTAAAGCATACAAAATTCCAAAGAGCGTTACCGCACTGCCCAAATAGGTGGAAGCAGCCAGCACAGCAATCCCAACACCAAATTGCAAGCATGAATCATAAAATATAAATTGTGCAGCGCTTAAAATTGTCACTCTGGTTATTCAAACTTAAAGTGCATTAACATTACATCTGTTATCTTATACTCTAATGTAAACTATTTAGAGGTGAAATTATATTGTAGTGTCAGAAACGTTAAAGTGCATATAGAGTGTATTAAGAGTGAATGTCCATATTTCATATAGTCCATAAAGGATTAATATCCTTGTAAATGGTGTTTTCCACTACCATGCATGGTGATCCTCCACCAGATAGATATATGGGTAGGTACTCTTACCAGAGATCCCCAAATCCAGGCGTAATCAATAAATATTACTGATGGGCCTTGTATCAATAAGCAAAGGCTCCTCTTCAGAACACACATCCAATCACTATGTCAACCTTGTATCAGTCACTGCTATATATAAATGCCCATTCTGAACTTGCCCATGCAGGTTATACATCAATTGGCACCAGGTATCCTCGTAGAATCCAACCTCATGTAAAACAAATGTGCCACATAGCGTAGTACCGACACGTTTCATCTTAAGAGACTTCAACTGGGCTGCACAATTAAAATTTTATGATTTATGCAGTAAAGCATCCTTGCTATACTCACTGTGGAACCTAAGGGGTTAATCCTGCGCATTGTGTAAAAAGGGTATTTGGTAAAGGTTGCAGGTCATAAAACAAACAATACAATAGCAAATACAAAATCTTGCCGTCCGGAGCTAAACTAATACAAATCCGGATACCTCTCTATATGATGTGGGGCTTGTCCCTGACACCTTCAAACAAACAAAGGCAAACCTTTTTCTTTTGCAGCCCTTGGAGCAACCAGTAACTCAAGGTCTTAGCTCTCTCAATCTAAGCATACTGAGTCCCAGGGTGAGCTCAAGTGAGATCTCTTCCTGGTTATTTCAAGCAGCTGGAGAGGGATTTGGGTGGGCCAGAAACTCTGGGCCGGAACCAGCTCTGCCACTGGCTGGAAAAACCCAGGTCAGACTCTCACCAGTCCACTTCAAGTGAACGTATACGAGGCGACAAATATCACCCGTTCACCATCGCACCTCGCATAACGTCACAGTGTGTATATATATATATAAAAAATATTGTCTAAAGTATTGTGACACCTGCCTTTACATGCACATGAACTTTAATGGCATCCCAGTCTTCGTCTGTAGCAGTGGTTCTCAACTCCGGTCCTCAGGACCCACCAACAGGCCAGATTTTAAGTATTACCTTGGGGAGATGCAGACTAGAATACTGCAATCACTGAGCAGCAAATGATATCACCTGTGATGCATTTCAGTTATCCTGCAAACCTGGCCTGTTAGTGGGTCCTGAGGACCGGAGTTGAGAACCACTGGTCTGTAGGGTTCAATATTGAGTTGGCCCACCCTTTGCAGCAATAAAAGTTTCAACTCTTCTGGGAAGGCTGTCCACGAGGTTTAGGAGTGTCTATGGGAATGTTTGACCATTCTTCCAGAAGCGCATTTGTGAGGTCAGGCATTGATGTTGGACGAGAAGGCCTGGCTCGCAGTATCCGCTCCAATTCATCCCAAAGGTGTTCTATCGGGTTGAGGTCAGGACTCTGTGCAGGCCAATCAAGTTCTTCCACCCCAAACTCTCTCATCCATGTCTTTATGGACCTTGCTTTGTGCACTGGTCCAAATCATTTGGTGGAGGGGAGATTATGGTGTGGGGTTGTTTTTCAGGGGTTTGGGGTGGCCTTTTCCTGTTCCAACATGACTGCGCACCAGTGCACAAACAAGTTCCATAAAGACATGGATGAGTGAGTTTGGGGTGGAGGAACTTGATTTGCCTGCACAGTGCCCTGACCTCAACCCGAGGTCATATAACTAATTATTGTCAAGTTTTATGACTAATGCTGACACTACTAAATTTGGCCTGGGCATCTAAGCTTTCACCCTTGCTGTCACCAACAAAAGGCTTACTTTGGCAGCAGCAGGGGTTTTTGCACATAATCCCGGCAGCTGGGAATGTGTGTGCCCTTGTCAAGCCTACTTTTAGCCTTCTAATGGGATCAATTTGGGCATTTATAAAGCAGCCTAATCTCTTCTACAAACACTGGAAAATGCCATCCACTCCCACCCTGCCAGGCATCCTAAGGTGGGGGCCCAGGACGCTCATAGTGGGTGATAGTGGTAGAGCAGAGAAGGATCAGTGTACATCCATTCAATGCTTTTACCTTTGGTGAATAAACCTGGAAGTGATAAATCTTGTTTCAGAGCTGTCACTCCCCAGGTGCTGTGGCCAGGGAGGCAGCTAATCAAGCATGCTCTGTGCTTGATTAGCTGCAAGGGAGAACATTGGGGGTCTAATAGACCCCTGACATCTCATTAAAGAGAACTTGTCTCTCCATATACAGCATGCTATCACTTATCAGCAGGTATGATGTGCCTGCATTACATAGAGAAGCACAGAGAAGTTATAAGACTCAGGGAGGATGTCTGGTTCTAAAACAAGAAAATGGAAGAAATGTAATGTCATTTTAAAATGTCATTAGCATTTTGATGAGGGGGGGAATAAAGGGACCAGGGAAGTCAAAATATAAGCAGATTACTCCATCTTAAACTTTCTTTGTTTTTTCCTGAAATTTTTACAAATTGGTTACAGGGTCTCTTTAACCCCTTAGCGACCGCCTGCCCACATTGTACTGCAGATGAGTGGCTGCTGTAGGCAAAGCAACGTACCCATACATCGCTGCCTACTTCCAGGTTTAGGGCAAGTGCATGCATGCCCCCCATCCGACTCCCACTGTGATTGTCCACATTGGGAGCCTGTCAGCAAGTTCCGGCCAATGATTCACAGCCGAAATGTGCTAATTGGCTGTGTACATTCACAGCCGAGAGCTCTGTGATGACATTCAACACAGAGCTCTGTACGCAGGGAATGATCTCTGTGTTTCTCATGCCTACTTTTACTAGATCAACTAGTAAGGGCAGCACACATTACACATAGTTAGGCACATATTTAACCCCTTGATCACCCTAGATATTAACCCCTTCCCAGCCAGTGCTATTAGTACAGTGTCAGTGCATATTGATCACTGTATTAGTGTCACTGGTGATGTCAGTGGCAGTTAGTCTGTTCCTCCCAGTGTCAGTTAGTGTCAAATTGCCAGCCGCACTTTCACCAGGGGTGGCCCGTGCATTGTGGGCACACGGGCACGCCCCCCCCAGCACCTCTGCCGCCCTCCCTATCCATGCGCCCGGCCCCTTTCAGGATGCTGGGTGCATGAATTACTATGACGGGGATGGACGGGGGGGTGTATTTTGAAGCACCCGATTAGAGCCAGAGGCTCTAATAGGCTTAAAAATAGGGAGGTCTCAGGGCGCAGAGCATTGTGTCCAGAGCCCACTCAGGTGTGTTGCAACAGCAAATGAATATTCACTGTTGCAACACTGATCATCCTCCAGGCCAATCGGGAAGTGGGTCTGATACCCGTCACCCAATTGGCTGATAGGACAGGCGATCCTATTGGATGCCTATAGGAGAAGGGGAGGAGATGCATAATGAAAGCCCCCGTGATGTCAGAAGCGAAGAGGAAGCCCTAGCCTGATCCTGATTCCCCGCCACTGTGTGCCCTCCGATCTCTGTCTGATGTGCCCACCGATCTTCCCATTGATTCCCTGCCCGATGTGATCCCCGCGGCCGATGGGGTAAGTGCTGGTGAACCGGCAGACAGCAAGGGGTGGGGAGTTTGAGGTGCCGTGGGGGGGGGTGGGGATTGGATGTTTGCCGCCCCCCTAAACTAAAAATCATCAGCCGCCACTGACTATCACAGTCCCATCAAGTCTTTGATCTCTATTAGTAGTATAACAAAATTAAAAAAAAAAAATTCCAGTATACTGTATATACCTTAGGTTGTAGACACTATAACTTTCACGCAAAACAATCAATATATACTTATTGGGATTTGTTTTTATCGAAAACATGTAGCACAATACATTTTTGTCAAAATGTATGAAATTAACTTTTTTTCTTTTTATGGGATATATTTTATAGCAGAAAGTAAAAAATATAAACACTTTTGGTACTTTTTCATTTATATTGCAAAAAATAAAAAAATAAAACAATGGTGATGAAATACCACCAAAGGAAAGCTTAATTTGTGAGAAAAAAATGATATAAATTTTGTTTGGGTACAGCGTTGCATGACCGCGCAATTGCCGGTTAAAGCAGTGCCGAATAGCAAAAAAAAAATGCCCTGGTCTTGAAGGGGGTAGAATCTTCTGGAGGTGAAGTGGTTAATGATCACTGCACTACGCATACAAGCAACGTTGAGATTGACATATAAATGCAGCTGCCTACATTTCTGAATCGAATGATTGTTTGACATGCTACTTTTGCAGAAGGTAACCTCTGCTTATGCAATTTCTTCATCAAATGCTTTTTGAATTGGCCGAGCTTGTGGCTTTGATATAAACCTGCCACCAACCTGACCAGTTCAAACTGAGCATATGATGAAAAAATGTTTACTTTAAATTGAGCGGCAGACTTTTTGATTATAGCCTAGAGGATATATTTCTTCGATGGTAGCAGTTCACTGATCTTCACTAACACAGTACCTGGGAACATTCTGCCAAAATGAAACGCTGCCTCTCTTTTTTTATTAATGATAGCGGCATGCTAATGGGTAAAACACTTTAAGTCCATCCATCACACCAAATAAATAGCAATGATTTGTCTGCGTCTTTGGCAGAGGGACAGGTTTTTTTTTTTTTTTACAAATGGTACAAAGAATGCCAAAACGATATGTTGCTGACTGCTGGAGTCTACGATTTCCTAATCACGAGCGAACCCACAATACAGACTCAGGTCGCCCTTGTAATTCACTTGTACTTGTACTTTATTTAATAAAGTGCATTATGGTATGAATTGCATGCACATGATGGTGAAGGAACAGAACAGGATTAGAAGGAGGGAGCTAATAAAAAGAATATACTATACAGTCATTTGTAAGCAATTAGTGGAAGGATTTGGCCCGGCTCTGTCTAGGTTGTATTATTTTAGATTTTATATTGCTGTTGCAGAAAGCCAAAAATGAAGGCTGTTTTTACAGCAGAGATCAGCTGTCTTTGGGCATGTATTAATAATGGTACCATGTGGTAAGGGCTTAATATTAAAGGGAACTTGAAATGTATTAAAGAATTCCCTTTCATTGGTGGACAATGAGAATAAGGATGCCCCTTATATTGGGGGTTAGTAGATGGAAGAATGCCCCTTTCATTGGGGATAAGAGGGCAGAAGAATGCCATTTACATCACCATGACTAAGATTCAGGGGGTCGGAGTGAAATGCGTTGAGGGCATGGTCTGATTGGGGTGCAGGCTGAGGTTGCCACTTCATTCACCTCTCTAGAATACTATAGATGTGCAACTTCCAGGGAATATGCCCTTTCTCCCTTGAATGCCCTTTACATGGGTAGTGAGTAGAGAAGAGGTCCCAATTCGGCCCACTTCTATACTTTATATGACAGATTCCTTCTTCCCCTGTCAGTGGTTGTTAAGGTGGAATTCCAGCTTAAACCTAACAAGCCTTAAAAATGTCCACTGCTACTATCATGATATTTTAATTCAATTCTCCTTCTTCTCAACTCCCCCTTTCAGGGGTCAGGCTCGGAGACCAGTAGCTATAGCAGTAGAGAGGCTCCCACCAACCAGCTGGATAAGTACAGAAGCAGGTCAAAATGGCAGATGACACAGGCTCATCCAAGGTGCGGAGTCTAAGAACTAACCAGTGTTCACCAGAGCTCCTGATGGTGTAAATTTGTTTTCCTGCAGGTTGCGGACCTTAGGATTACCCCACTAGGAGGTGATCAAGCTTAAGCTCCAGTAGCTGATATAGCAGGTAGGGTTCAAGCAGAACAAACAAATGACCACTGCCCCCACCTATAACTGGCCTTTGAGGCAAGGAGCACATGCAAGAGCGATGCATGTCAAACAAAATCATAGAAAATTCCCAGCTCAATTTACCTACCAGCCTGCAACCAACCAAATTATCCTATTTCCACACATTTACAAATACATGCATACACTGCAGAGCAACTTCACAATACCCCAGTATTATCTATAGTCCTAACTAAATTTCTTTTTTTTCCGTTTCAAATCTTTTTATTGAGTATAAAAAGAGATAATGCATAACAAAGTATAACAATATATAGAATATATAGATTTTGTAAAAAACAATTACAGAGATATACAAAATCAAGTTACCCCTTGCGTTATAAAATTATAAAAATGAGCATACAATACATAACAGTAAAGAAGAACAGTTGAAAAAATACACAGACATTCAAAGAGGCAGCCGAACTCAACCTCCCATGAGCTTCCGGGATAAAAAGAAAAACTGTCAAGGAAGGAGATTCTACCCCGCAGGGGAAGATAAAGCTCCCCAATAAGGACTGACCCATCTACTCCCCGGTTACCCCATCTGGGAACATACTGTAACCAAGAAGTCAGTGGTTGTACCTCCCCCCCCTGCAAGGGCTACAAAAATTGAAGAGTTCGTTACAGGACAGCACCTAGTATGACGTCTGAAACAGATAAAAACTAGGGGGTCGTATTTCTTCTATTTTAGGGGGATTTCCTCAAACCTCCCCGCCTACATCTTGTGAGGAGGGAGAGGAAACCCAGGGACCTTATTGATCCCAGTAAAAGATAATAGAAAGGTAACAATAAAACCCAAATAGAAGAAAGGAGGAAAGGGAAGTAGAAGAAGGAAGCAAGAAGAGAAAGGAAGAGAGATATTGACACCAATGTAGTTAAATGGAGGGGTCATAGAAAAAAGCTCACCCCGGTAAGTTTAAGTGAATCCTCCAAGGCTCCCAGACAAGGTCAATCTAACTCTAAATTTTGAGAGCCTTCATAGTAGAAGCACATACATTATTATGGCTAGACATAGGGCAGGTGAGCCTGGAGGGAACCCACCCTCCTTAACTGCATCTGGACCGCCCCACACAGATATACTGCGGTAGGGCGGCCCTCCTATGTGAAATCACCTACAGGTACGTGATTTTGTGCACGAAATCTAGGGTGCGCGCGACTCGCTCCCCATGTGATTGGACACAGTGGGAGACAATCAGCGGGTGATGCAATGTCCGCCGGGACCTGCCGATCCTTGTTTACATAGGCAGACCACCATTCTGCCAGAGGGGAAAATGGAGATCTTGTGTCTCTGCTACGCAGAAATATGGATCTCTGTCTTCCCCCAGTCAAAGTACAGTACATTCCCCACAATTAGAAAGTACCCCCTAGGGACACACTTAACCCTTTGATTGCCCCTGATGTTAACCCCTTCCCTGACAGTGTCATTAGTACAGTGACAGTGCATATTTTTTAGCACTGATCACTGTATTGGTGTCACCTGTCCGCAGCAATATTGTAGTCCCGCTAAAAATTGCTGATCGCTGCCATTACTAGTAAGAAAAACAAAAATTCCATAAATATACCCCATAGTTTGTATACAATTTAACATTTGCGCAAACCGATCAATATACACTTATCGAGATTTTTTTTTTAACCAAAAATATGTAGCAGAATACATATTGGCCTAAATTACTGAATACAATTGATTTTTTTACAATTTTTTAATATTGTTTTTTTTTTCCCAAATTGTCAGTATTTTTTTGTTCATAAAACCACAGAGGTGATCAAATACCACCAAAAGAAAGCTCCATTTGTGGGGAAAAATAGGACATCAATTTTATTTGGGTACAGCGTCACACGGCCGCACAATTGTCAGTTAAGGCGATGCAGTGCTGTATCGCAAAAAATGGCCTGGTCATGAAGAGGGGTAAATCTTCTGGAGCTGAAGTCATTAAAGGCACAGGGGCCAAGTGTTTATGTGTGTACTGTGTGCTGCTTTAATTAGGGATCTAGTTGTTTTCCAGGGAATGAGATCCACTGTCACTGAACACAGTTCTGTGTTTACTGTACACTCACAGAGCTGTGTTTGGGGAAGATCACAGCAGATAGTTGGGTGCTGGCGGTCAATCACTGGCTAGGACCCTGTGATCAGCATGTGCTGTGACGAATCACAACACTGACGGGCGGGCATGCGTGTGCCACCTACCCGAAAATGCAGAATCACTTATATATACTCTGTGTGTGTATATATATATATATATATATATATATATATATATATATAGACAGTATCTCATAAAAGTGAGTACACCCCTCATAGTTAAGTGTAACATTGTAAATTATTCTTTGCCATGGTCGACGTGCACTAAACTTCTTTGGTCCACCATGGTGAGGCCTTTTCTGAGTGGAACCTGTCCTGTTAAACCTCTGTATGGTCTTGGCCACTGTGCTGCAGCTCAGTTTCAGGGTCTTGGCAATCTTCTTATAGCCTAGGCCATCTTTATGTAGAGCAACAATTCTTTTTTTCAGAATCTCAGAGTTCTTTGCCATGAGGTGCCATGTTGAACTTCCAGTGACCAGTATGAGAGAGTGAGAGTGATAACACCAAATTTAACACAACTGCTCCCCATTCACACCTGAGACCTTGTAACACTAACGAGTCACATGACACTGGGGAGGGAAAATGGCTAATTGGGCACAATTTGGACATTTTCACTTAGGGGTGTACTCACTGTTGTTGCCAGCAGTTTAGGCATTAATGGCTGTGTGTTGGCTGTGTGTTGAGTTATTTTGAGGGGACAGCAAATTTACACTGTTATACAAGCTGTACACTCACTACTTTACATTGTAGCAAATGTCTTCAGTGTTGTCACATGAAATGATATAAATGATATAATAAAATATTTACAAAAATGTGAGGGGTGTACTCACCTTTGTGAGATAGATGTGATTATACATTCAGGTCCATAAATATTGGGACATCGACACAATTCTAATCTTTTTGGCTCTATAAACCCCCACAATGGATTTGAAATGAAACAAACAAGATGTGCTTTAACTGCAGACTTTCAGCTTTAATTTGAGGGTATTTACATCCAAATCAGGTGAACAGTGTAGAAATTACAAGTTTGTATATGTGCCTCCCACTTTTTAAGGGACCAAAAGTAATGGGACAATTGGCTGCTCAGCTGTTCCATGGCCAGGTGTGTGTTATTCCCTCATTATGCCATTTACAAGGACTAGATACAAGGTCCAGAGTTCATTTCAAGTATGCTATTTGCATTTGGAATCTGTTGCTGTCAACTCTCAATATGAGATCCAAAGAGCTGTCACTATCAGTGAAGCAAGCCATCATTAGGCTGAAAAAACAAAACAAACCCATCAGAGAGATAGCAAAAACATTAGGTGTGGCCAAATCAACTGTTTGGAACATCCTTAAAAAGAAAGAACGCACCGCTGAGCTCAGCAACACCAAAAGACCCGAAAGACCACGAAAAACAACTGTGGTGGATGACCGAAGAATTCTTTCCCTGGTGAAGAAAACACCCTTCACAACAGTTGGCCAGATCAAGAACACTCTCCAGGAGGTAGGGGTATGTGTGTCAAAATCAACAATCAAGAGAAGACTTCACCAGAGTGAATACAGAGGGTTCACCACAAGATGTAAACCATTGGGGAGCCTCAAAAACAGGAAGGCCAGATTAGAGTTCGCCAAACAACATCTAAAAAAGCCTTCGCAGTTCTAGAACAACATCCTATGGACAGATGAGACCAAGATCAACTTGTACCAGAGTGATGGGAAGAGAAGAGTATGGAGAAGGAAAGGAACTGCTCATGATCCAAAGCATCCCACCTCGACCGGTTGACAACACTTCCCACAAAAGAAGTGGTCCCTTTCTTAAGAAGCC
>BLSH010413709.1:138055-158439 GCA_018402905.1 Glandirana rugosa | reverse complement strand
CGTACAACAGAATGAGGTTCGACATATCCGAGCTTTCGGATGATGGTTAATTCGTATAATCCACTACACGTAGAGTCATTACTCTTCCCCACACCAAATTACTGTAGTTGTGGGATATAGTCCACACGTATTAATAATCCGTTGAAGGAAAGGAAACCGTTTTACCCAGTTTTCTTCCTGAACTGTCCGAGGCTTTTCAGTTTTTATCACTCTATAGAACGTCTCCCTACGTCGTGAGAATTTTAACGGTTCGAAGACTTCGCACTAGTAGCTTGTTAGTTCGCAAAGTGAGTTTTATCGGTTGTCCCAGCGTTCTTCGCACACCTTTTTGGTGGCTTTCGAGCCTATACAGCTTGGAGTAAGACAACATGCATAAAGAGGATGATGTGGTCAAAATACTCATTTGCCTAATAATTCTGCACACAGTGTATATATATATATACGTATACAAGTGATTCTGCGCAGGCAACCTGCATTGTTGTAGTAGCTGTACAGTGCACAATCTACAAGTGGTTATTGCACTAATTGAAGGTGTTTGATGTAAAGGGAACAGCACAACTTGTTTTGCCTTTATGGATAATCATAACTGATTAGCAAGCACATGATTACACAACAGAAGCACTTTTGTGTGGATACAGTTTATGTATATGTGTATGTTGCAATTATGGTAATTTTATTCATAGATTTTTTTTTTTTTTGTTTACAAACTTTTTTATTAAGGAAAATATGGTAGTACAAGAGTATATTGCATCAAAATCAAATCAGATAATGTATTGTATACATGTAATCAAAAGATTATTGAGGTATATTCTGTTAGGAAGAAATACAAAGATAACTTGTAAGAATAAAGACATTTTTGATATATAATTGTATAGACTGTGGTATGGTTGAAAACGAATGTATATGAAAGAGAAAAAATGGTGCTGCCTATTCAATTTAACAAATAGTAAGCCAATAAAGTGTCCTTTAGATAAAGTGTATGATGTTAAGAAACTAATTATGTGTAAAAAATATATAATTAATAAGGTATGTGCATTAATCAGAGGTATATGAATGAAGTGCAATGTGCTCTAAAAAAAATAATAAATCCCCACATGTAAAAAATGGTGTGTGTTTTCTTGTGCAAAGCTGAAATCAAAAAGCATATGACCATCTTATCAAACACTTAAAAGTCATATGTGTATCAAGTCCATATCAGGTGTAATAAATATATATAAAAAATAAAAAATATATCTGTAAAAAAGACAAAATATTATATGGCAATTTCATCAGACACTCAAAAGTCCGTATGTATGTCTAGTTCATTTCATAAAGATGGTAAGGGAAGGGATATCATAATCATCCAAACACTGGAGGTAGTAGAGTTCCACGTGCTGATGAAGCTGGGCGGTGCAAGCGAAACTCGTCCACGTTAGACTCCTTCTGGCGCCTGCCTCCCTCTCCCAAGTGTCCTATGGCAGAACTTTTTAACTGCAGCAACTTTAATTTATGCTATTGAAGCTGGAATTTCCGCGGCTGCTGGCACCAGACTTGTCCTCCAAAAGATCCTCGTTAAAGGATTTAACGAGGATCTATTGGAGGGCAAGTCTGGTTCATGGGACCTGTGAATGAGGTGTTTTAGCTGGAGGGTATCCATGCCGCATGGCAACTCTGCTTCCTTGCATAGTGTGATACAATTTTGAGGACTATTTGCCGGCAGAGGGAAGTATCTGCTCTCTGGCCACCGGCCGGATTACAGGTGTGGTTATCCACACATGCACGCCAATACCCCATGTGACCAGGACCCCGTTGGCTCCCCTGGGAGAGGACATCGCATACAGTCTGAAGCAGACACTTCTGGATTGTGCATCTCCTGAAGTCGGTCTGCACTGTGTCATGTAACTAGACCGTCCTGTCTGGTATACATCTAAACTAAGGGAGTGAAGTCTGATACAGACCCACATGGACTGATGGTTAATCGGTGCACAACAGTTCCCAATAGCACTCTATGAACGGCTATGGGAAGTTATCCTGCTCATTGATTGTGCTTAATGGGGGTGGATAGTTAGACCTACATAGTGCCTGAACCATTGTGAAAGTGGTCTGCATGGTGTCCCCGGTCAATCAATACATACAGACAAGCAAGCCCTGCAGAGTGTTGCACACATTACCAGTGAGGTAGCAGGCTACAGACTTATCCTGCCTACAACTGTACATTATTACTGCCAGGTGCTAAACGTATTTACCCTGCAGAGTGCTGCGTATGTTTCCCGTCAGACAGGTTTAAATAAATTCATCCTGCAGAATATTGTACATTACTGTTACCAGGCGGACTGAACTCATCTACTTTGTGGAACAATATATACTATTCCCGCCATGTGGGTATGAATGAATTTATTCCATAGCATATTGTACAACATTCCCACTAGCCCAGTACATATAAACTTATCCTGCAGAATATTGCACTTTTTTCCGCTTGGCGGTTTACCTAAGCAAATCAGTACTGGGTACTCTATCTATGTACAGCGGTGTTTCGGCTGTTAGCACCACTTCCACCTGCCATCTATTCTATGCAGGCAATTCAGGGACTGACTATTTTGGACCTTATCATTTTTTTGCCATTCACTACCTTTTTAGTATAGGAATTTTTCCTGAGGGATAGTGGTTCTATTAGACATTGCTCTCTCCCTGACCCCTGTGAGACTGTTCCACTTTGATGGCTAAGTGATGTATGTGGATGGATGCATGTGGCAGGCGTCTAGACGATCGGTTTTTAGACAACATTGTTTTGTTGGTGTTTTGGTGGTGATGTCTGTGTTTTGTAATTTTTATTGGCATTATTTTTTAATAAATTTATATTTTTATATTTATAATAATAATATTAATCAACTTTATTTTATATAGCACCTTTAAAGGTGGCTTCTCAAAGAGCTTAACAAGGAAAACACAAGAAATACACAGGATAACAGGAAATACACAGGATAAAACACAAGAAATTCAAAGGATAATATAAGGGATAAAGGGACAATTTTTTTTTTCCATAAACCATTATATTGAGGTTTTCACAGGTAGCACAATCAACACGCGCCAACTGCATCATGTGCAAATATTAGAACAGAGTTAGGACCTGCAAAAATGGCAAAGTAACAAGGCTTTGTACATTCTGGGATTACAAGAGTTCATATAGTTCGAGGAAATAACAAAATCAGAGGACTAGCAATGCTTTTGGTATATCCATCTTACAGTGTACACACATCTGTTTATAGATTAGGTCTACATTGAAGATAACCTCGGTGATCCTATGGGGGCAACCTATTTAGGGGTTGGTACTGCTAGGAATTTGTTTCCTAGAATAATTTGTACAAAGGCGTTTTCGGATGGGAATCTAGGTTGCATTATTGCTGGTTGTCTTGGGGCACCAAAGAAGGGGTTGGACTATATGGGGGTCATTATTATGGGACAGGGTCAAGAATCTCGGGGAGAGGGGGTGTGGATCCCACCGGCTACCCTCTCCTTCCAGAGCCCCCCAGCTAGGGTAAATCAAACCAGACACCCATTAATTTCAGGTTGTACAGTAAAGTGTTCCATTACTATGTCGCCCAGACAGGTTATAGTTTCTGGGCAAGAGAGTCTTGATAAAGCTGCAATTTTTTAAAGGTGTTCCATGCTTCCCAGGCCAAAGTGTATTGAATGAGTTTATCTAGGGTAGAGTAGATCAGCTCCTCCATCTCCGCCATCCGGCTGATTCTGTGAAACCATTCGGCTATAGAGGGAGGTGTTACTGACCTCCAGTGAACCGGAACGCACATCCTGGTGGCGTTTATGAGGTGCATAGCAACCAATCTGTAGTACCGTCTCTTCGGAATCTTAGTCAGATGTAGCAGATATTGTCCCGGGGAGTAATCCAGGGGGAGGGAGGTCACCTTCGTTATCACTTCATGTAGTTTTTGCCAGTAGGGTTCTTTTGGAATTCTTGGGCTATTGCTTCAGTTCTAGTGTGCGTTTTAGCTGAGGGGTCGACAATATGATGGATAGTGGAGGTCAGTTTGTGCTGTTGGGTTGCCCTGGCTAAGAGACTGCCCGGTGTATTGCCTTGTTCATAGAATAGCTGTTGTGTGAGAGTCATTCTACGTCGGGCCTTTTTATAAAGTTCATCTGTCATGAGAGCGCAGGTGTCAGGTCTTCTACCAGGGCTAGGTGTTCCCTCTTTCTCCGCGTTGGGCAGGAGAGAAGGAAACCTCTAATGACGCATTTGTGCGACCTCCCATTGGGTCATTGGGGAGACCCCGGGAGTATTGTTGTGCTGGAAAAACTCCTTGATTTCCTGTTTCAGGAGTTCTATGTTGCTGGGGCCTGCAAGGAGGGAGGTGTCTAGCTTCCAGAATTTTGTGGAGGTAGTCGTGATTGGGAAAACCAGGGTCATCGTGATAGGATGGTGGTCGGACAAAAACTGGCTCTTGAGTGAGGCGAGTTGGAGGAATTTCAGGTCTTTCAGTGGGATGAAGAGATAATCTATTCTCGAGTAGCAATTGTGTGGCGCGGAGTAGAAAGTATAGTCACTTTCTCGGGGGTATAGCGTTCTCCATGTGTCATGTAGGGTAAGGGACGCTAATTGAAGTTTGATTTGTCTAAGTCATGGTCGAAGTGTCCGTTGAGGTATCGATCAACGGATCCAATGGGGCATTAAAGTCCCCCGCCCCCTCAGAAGCAGCAGTCCTGATTTGAAGAGGATAAGTTTCATAACAACCTCCCTCATGAACGCCACCTGCTTGACATTCGGGCAATATATTTTGGCCAATGTTAAGGGCCTGTTGTTCCACTTGCCCTTTAGAAATATAAACCTCCCCTCTGGATCAAGTAGCTGGTCCGTGATATCAAAATCAAATGATCTCGATAGCAAGATAGAGACTCCTTTTTGTTTTGGATTCCTGGCAGGCAGAGTGGAACACCCTGGGAAATCGGAGATTATGGAGATGAGGTATAGTGCTAGCCTTAAAATGTGTTTCCTGCAGGAAGAGGGCATGTACCCTAAGCTGGTGCACTTCTGCAAGCACTCTACTGTTTTTTTCTGGTATATTCAGCCCTTTTATGTTGTGAGAGCAAATTTTCAGAGATAGAGGAGCTGATCATGTGGGAGGGTTTAACATGTCACAGCCGTTCAGAGTGGTGGTTCCTAAGCGTGAACTTTGAGTGGCTGGGGGTAGTATTTAGGTAATGTAAGTAGCTGGAGGACACCAAGGGGTGGAGGGTGCCGGACCCGACTTGGGCTAAGGGGTATAGGTGGGGGAAGGGGGGGTGGGGAGAGGTCCTAGGATAAGTGTTAGTTAGAATTGACAAGAATCGTGCTGCAAGGTGTCCTACTTGGGTGGGGGTCCTTAGGGGAGAGGGGAAACTCGACTATATCGAAGTACCGGAGGTGGAGACAGACCTGCTAATCCACCTGAACAGAGAGAGGGTTGGGGCTTGGAGGGCCGGAGATTTCAAGGGGTCCAGCCACCTCGATGTGGGGAAGAAGGTTTGTACCAGAGCACTAGCAGACTGCGGCAGTCCAGGTCTACCTGCTCAGGTGAGTCTAACAAATTGGATAGACATCCACTATTAACATCAAGCTTCTGTGCTTGGGGGGGGGGACTGAAGGGGTTGTCTTCCAAACCATAGACAAAGTGAGACCCCTCGGGACCTCCGTCTGGCCAAGTCCCCATGTGGGTCCTGCATCATTGGCGAGTTGTAGGGATGGTTGGCCGACTGGGGGCCCCCCGCAATTCCCCCCGTTCCGTAGAGTGCATACTGGGGCCAAAGTCTAGGCGACAGTCGCCGCCATGTCCCGAGGGTCACGCCCTGGGGCAGGCTCACCAACGGTGTGCCATAACGGAGCAACATAACATAACAAACGACACTGTGCTAAGGTAGGCAGTTACTAGCAGCATCAGGTTATAGGAGTGATCCCTGTCTGGAGTTCAAAGGCTAGATAGCTCTAAGTGAAGGCCAGGTGTGAGCAAATGGGGGGCCTTATCACATAAGCGGGGATAGCAATATATCTCAAATTATTTCCGAGCCAGGGGACCCTATCACATATAATCAGATTACACCACATCTGGCATCAAGTTACATCACAAAACCATACAGTGCCCATCCTCCGCAGCCATCCTCATTTATGGGGGCAAGGAGGAGTGTCCCCTCAGCCTGCACTACAATAATTGTGCTGACTGGTCCTGGAGGGGAGAGCAAAAAAAAGGAGGCGTCCTGGGTGGGGAGAGCATTACACAGTTACTTGGGGACAATAAAGCAAATTACCTGTCCTGAGTCATGGTTAGAATAGTTTGGCGTACTTGCTTACTAAACAAAAAGAACGTTCAGAACTGTCCTGGTGTTTCAGGCAGGTGTTTCCATAGCAGGTCTTCGGACACTATTGGATCGTCTGTGGTTTGGTAGACTGGTAGGTAGAGAGGAAGGGTTGCCCGTAGGACAGGTCCCATTCGTTGCTCGCTAGTTCGCAAAATTGGTCGCGTGGAGTAGCGGTGCAATTCCCCAGCATACCATTCCAGGTCTGTTGCCCAACTGTTCAGGTAGAGTTCCGGGACTTGTATAAACCCGTTTAGGGTGCAATCGCTCCATAAGAGGTGGGGGCCGACTAGATGGAGTACATTGTCTTCTGTCGGGGCCTACTGTCTTTCCCCCAGTGCTCTGTGGTATGGTGTCCCTCGTGAAGTGAGGGTTGATGTCATCGTTTGTACGGAGGGTGAGCCTGGGCGCTCATGTGCCCCGGTGCAACCATAAGTCCAACTCGGTGTGAGGGGTCGCATTGGGTCCTCAGTTGGGGGTGACTCGGGTCTCTGCAATGTCTTAAGGGTCTGTGAGATAGCCCACAATACGTGAGCAGCCTCCAGTTCAAGAAAGGGATCTGCCAAGTTCATGCTGCACAGGTCTCAAATGGGATTCAGGAAAGAACCACGGTCAGGGGGTCCCCGCATCGTAAAACTGTAGTCCTACCCTTACAAACACTAGAACTGAACTGAACCGAACATACAGGGATGGCCTATTAGGTGCTGGGTCCTCTCCTTAAGCGTTAGTTTTCCGCCGTATGGAAGATGGGGAGGCTCCGGGTTCTCGATCGTTGATGTCGTCCAGGCCTCTTTGTGATGAGTAGGAGGATGACCTGCGGCGCCTTTGCCTATGGCATTGTGACCTTGGGGTCGAACCTGCTTGCACTGGGATCCAGGGGTCCAGCTGGATGGAGGCGCTGTACCAGTCGGGGACAGTCATTCTTGGGATACCCAAGGTGTCGCAGAATTCTATCAGTTCTGCCGGTGTGCGGAGGGACGGCGTTCTACCCCCCCCCCCCCCCGTGAGGCCGTCAAGCAGAAAGGGAACTTCTATCTGTATATAATATGTCTTTCCCTCAGGACTTGCAATAAAGGTCTAAGCTCCCTCCTGTGTTGTAGAGTGATGGCCGACAGGTCCTGGAAAATTTGTATTGGGGTGCCTTCATGCTGTAGCTGACCCTGACTGCATGCCTTCCCGCAAAATATCTTCCTTCAGGGTGAAGCTCACTAGGCAACAGATGATGTCCCTAGGGGGGTCAGTGTCCCTTCCTCTGGATCTTAGTGCCCTGTGGCAGCATTCCATGTCGACAGGTATGTCAGGGGGTCTTCCCAGGGGAGTGTTACAGATCGCCTAGATTGTTTGTTGTACCTGGGGGCCTTCTACGGATTCTGGGATGCCCCTGAAGCAATGGCTGTGCGTGCAGCCTCTGTTGTCTATATCTTTAAGATGGCGGTGCATCTCGATCAGGTGCTGCGCATGGACGCTGACAACATTCTGTGCCCGTTGAATGGCTGCCCCATGTGTCCCCGCCGTCGTCTCCACTTGTTCCACTCTGGCTGCTGCTCCCCTAATGTCTGCCTTGAGGTCCACTATGGCCGCAGATAGCGATTCTTAATGTCTAGTCTGACCGCTTGTAGGCCTGCCAGGCTGATTAGGGGAGATGTTGGTGTCGGCTGTGTCTGTATGCCACCGCTCGGGCGCTCTGGATGTGTCGGCGGGCCGCTGCAGTAATCGAGGCTGCAGTCTGGCAGATGTGCATAGGCCTAAGTCCCCGCATGTGGTGGCCTAAGAAGTGCCGGGATATTTTGGCTGAGCTGCTTTGGGTGTTCCTCGGGGGCCACCCACATCCTGTGTGCTTCATTCACCCTGTCATCTTAGCTGATGTGAATGGTGGTCAATAAGCTGATAAAAGCCCTGCTAGCAGTCCTGGACGCCGGAGCTCTCTATCTAAGCAGCCATCACGCTCCGGTGCCAGGCCACGCCCCCTGATAAAGGGAAAATTAAGTGAAAGCTTGACTAAAGTAAAACGTTTTTAGATTTGATTTGAATGAGTTTAGAGAAGAGGGCTCTCTGACATTCTTAGGAAGTGAATTCTATAGCTTTGGAGCATAGCAGGAATAGGCTCTGTCCCCCATTGAGTGTAGGTGAGTAGGTGGAACACACAGTAGAACAGAATTTGAGGAGCGGAGGTTACGAGCGGGTGAGTAAGTTGAAAAAAGTTCAGAGAGATAATGGGGTGCCAAGCCATGCAGAACCTTGTAGGTGAGCAAGAGGATTGTAAAGTCTATGCGAAACCTGACGGGCAGCCAGTGCAAGGACTCCAGGATAGGGGTAATATGATCACTTGTACCAGACCTAGCCAGGATTCTGGCTGCGGAATTTTGAACATATTGGAGCCATTTTTTGATGGATTTAGGTACACCAGCAAGTAGAGCATTGAAGTAGTCAAGTCGGGAGAACATAAATGTATGGATATGCATACAAATATTGGTATGTATTTACTGTCGTTTTCTCAAGGCACTATGTCCCAGTGGCTCACGTTTAGTGGCTCTTTGAACATTTCTCTCTGAGTAGTTCTTTTGTTTGAGTTCCAGAGATCCTCTTAATATATAATGAAGAGATCCGCCAGTGCCTTGTGCAGTATAAACCAAATTCTGTGCAAGGATGTGAGTATCTCTCGTGCTCCCCTCTCGGGTCCCCACTTACCAGATAACAGCATCCCTGCATGTAAGCCGTCACTAATACTCATTCTGTCCCGGGGGAGGATTCCACTACACAGACGTGCTGGTATCCAGATACTGCAACATGTAAAGGGTTATGAGAAATGGAGACTCAGTGCAATTCCGTCTTTATAAGCTTTAAAAAAGTGCTCCAAAATAAACTATATTAGTGCTAAAACCATACAGTCCAGTTCTGTAATCACAGTTAAAAGGGAGTGCATTCCCCAAAGCCGATAAACACACCGGAGGTGAGTTTCCGTAAGGGACATAATCGCACACCTAGCTTTGCCTCCGCCATTATCTGGTAAGTGGAGACCCGAGAGGGGAGCATGAGCGATGCTCACATCTCTGCACAGAATTCGGTTTATACTGCACAAGGCACTTTATCTACAGTATATACCTCTGATTCATGCACATACCTTATTAATTATTATACCTTTTTTACACATAATTCATTTTTTAACATCATACACTTTACCTAAAGGACACTTTATTGGCTTACTATTAGCTAAATGGAATAGGCAGTGCTATTTTTTGTTTTTCATATACATTTGTTTTTAGAGACCTCTTCTGAGGAGTCTTGGGAAAGGCAGCAGCCTTAGATTTAAACACAATATCTATACCCTTCCTCCTAAGCGTGGCGATAATATATTCTTCCAGTTTATGGTTGAAAATTGAATATTTTTAAGCATATAAGTGATATATTATGAATATAATGAATGAATATCTTACTTCTTCGACAGGATTCTCATATACATGAGGTTAATTATCTAGGGGTTGAAAGAGAATTTCAACTTGTTTAAACCAAGGATCCCATTTTTTTCATAGAATTGTGTAGAATTATATAATGTATAGAAAACTGTTTTCCATAAGACTGATTGTATTCATTCTTGCCTTCAATTGGGTAATAGGGAATAGAGTGGATTTCCAGTGGAGAGCAATTAGCCAGTGAATGGCTACACTTATTGCATGGATAAGTCCATATGTGGGGTAGAGATGCCAGGGATGGATGTGAATAATAGATCCATAGATTTTAAATGATTGATAGGTTGTAGAGCAGCCTTTCTCAACTGGGGTTTCTCCAGAGGATGAGCTGTGGCTAATTTACCTCTCATCTGATGGTTCCTGCATAGTCCCAAGGCCAATGCCATTTGGCAGAACCAGCTGCATGACCCCAATGATTGTATAGCTGCCTGTAAGGGTGCCATTTTGACCACTACTGTAAGTGAGGCATCCTTCCCACTGGCCACCAATGTAAGTGGCATTTTTCTCACTGGCCCCCAAGTATTTTAAGTGTTGCTCTGAAGTAAAATGGTTGGGAAAGGCTAGTTTACAGGTAGGAAGTTAATCACACTGCAGCACTTAATTATATGAAACAGTGTGGTGTTTATAAGATTTTGGAGTGCTGGATCTAGCTTAGATAGGGGGGATAAGGATTGAAAGTGCAGAAGTTTAAGAAATCCAACACAAGGAAAAATGAAATGGAGATCCTTAACCCTTTCCCCACACTGCCCAATGACTTATCCCTGAAGCTTCACTTTAGGTAAAAAAAAAAGAAAACTTTGGAGTAAGCACCAGGAATAACAGTATAGTTAGTGTCTTGGGCTAATCAAATCTATCAAATTGAGGCTCTATTTTTAAAAGAGATCAATCATCTCTAGCCATGTTGCAGTACTGCATTTTATCCACAGTTGATGTTACATAGAAAACGTAATTGCTTCATAGATAGATAAAAAATAATGATCAAAATCTCATTTAGGTTGAAAATCCTATTTACACATGCTACCAATGCGTTACTTACATTGTCTAGTTCAGGTCAAGCAGAATAAAGCTGAACCAGACTTGAGGGAAATAAATGTAATAGCTCTATTTACTCTTTGTTACTGAATCAAGCATATAAATACATTGAAGTTGCTGATAAAGCTCATAATTACTCGCACTTCAATCTAATTAGAGGCTGCAGTAGACTTTGCTAATGTGATTGTTCGGCAATTTACCGGAGGTCAGGAGCAACACTTGAGGGTTTCTGGAAATGTTAACAGTTGGAGGGACAGCAGTTTAAAGACATACACTGTACAGAGCAAAAGACCCCCAATATACATATGGCTTCATATTCTATGGTGTCCTTAGATCATTCTATTGATGGCATTTGGGGTTTCCACGGACATTGACCATAACCAAAATAAATGTGTTTGAGTTTTTGGGGATTTGTATTGCTTCTCATACTTTCAATATGAAGCAGTGATTGTAAATGATCACCTTGTAAAACAACCCATTCAGTTTAAAATAGAAATGAAAGGGGGGTAGTTGATGCTTGGAACAGACTTCCAGCAGAGGTAGTGAGTCAGCCAACAGTAAGCAGAATCAAATGTGCTTGGGACAAACATTAATCTATATTTAGCGCCTACCCCAATTTTCTGGGTCCCTGATGGTGACTCTCAGAGGCGGGGAGGGTTTACATGCTTCCTCAGGGTGCAGGGTATTGGGCATGGTGGGCGATGAACAAGAAAGAAAAATTGGGCGCCAGTCACTTTTATTCTTAAACAAGAGAGTTTATTTCTCAAACAGGAAAAATATGGGAGAGAGGGGATAGGGCACAGGACACCCTTAGTAACGATCAGCAACATGCAGATTGGCAGACTCCTTAGACAAAAATAGGTGAGATAAGGTAGACAGCAGTACAGAAAAATGAGCCTTTAAGCTGAACCAGCACATCTGTACTTTGTAGGACAGGCTGTCTCCTCTAGTAACTGAACTTTACTCACAGCGTCATACACAGATTCGCTTGGATGAGTTCTCTCTTGAAGTCCTCTCAGCCACTTCATAGCCTCCAGCTCATGAAGAGTCCCCTCTGGTGCTTCCTTAGAACTCCATCCCTCTTAGAATAATTTCCGGATCTTTAGCAGGTTTTTCTCAACAGAAACTTGAACACCCAGATAGCCCTCGGATAGGCCTAGCAGCCGGCGGCCACCTGGATAGGCCTCAGGCTTCAGGCCTAGCAGCCAGGAACAGTTCCACACTCATCCACCCAGGCCGCAGCCCTGGGCAGGAAGACTGACCTCAATCACCTAAGTGTACATATTCGCCAGCACACCGTGGATACTCGTTCAAATTTCTCTTTATTGTAGAGATCACATCACAGAAAAGTGCAACGTTTCGGAGCAAGGCCACTTCGTCAGACATGCGATGACCTCGATCACTTGAGTTCTACCAAATAAATACCTTTTCCCAGCATTCATAGCAGTGAATCTAATTGGCTGAAAAAAGTATGTTTATCCATAACTTGAATATACTGTCGCTCACCCTACTAATGTCAAAGGCAACGGTGCCACCTACTGACAAAAGGGAGAAGCCACAACTGGAACATAATTAGGTAGGAAGCCATTTGACCATTACACACTACAAATTAGCCAGGCTGGTTACCACCCAGCATAACTAACTTTACCTGTAGCTCTATTCTAGGATGAGGGTGCTACATATAACTTAGACAAACAAGTTTTTAAAAAATGATATTAAATGAAAAAAAAGTAAACTTGATGGGCCATTTGATCCTTTTTACTGACATCACTCTTCTATGTTTCTATGAAATGTGACATAGATCATGAAACTGAAATTCTCTTTAGATTGTGAAAAGTTTAGAACCTCTGTTGGGTTTTTAGTTTCTGTGTTCCTATTGTGGAGACTTCTTTTTACATTATTAGAGCAATAAATGAGAAGAACAGACCTGGAAGCCCTCCAGAATTGCCACAGAGACTCTGCTTATGGAACATGAGTATGGCCCAGAAGCCAGCTGGTTGATTGGAGCAGTAACATCAGCATCAGTGACACTGTAGGAACAGAGAGGAGCTAAGGGGAGGTGCAGGTTGTGCTCTCTCTCTCCTCCTCCAGATCTTCTCTAGAGCTGGCCATACACAGTTCAAGCTTTGGCTTATCCCTGTGAATCAAATTAATTTTAAGCTTTGGATGGCTCTGCCGACACCCCTGGACTTGGTACAATTCAATTGTGAAATCAAAGGACCCCTGCAGAAAAAAGACAGCCAAACAGTGACTGCAGCCAACCATTTTCAGTTACCGTTCGGGTATTCTGTCAACCGTGGGTGGAAGCTGTATGAATACAATAGCCTGAAGTGGGAGATTCCTCCATTAATGCTGTTCTGCATGTACACCCTGTTCCAAATTATTATGCCAATGATATTTTTCTCATTTACCTAAATAATTGATGTAAACAACAGTCAGCATAATTCTCATGTTATCAACTATTAAGAGTACAATTCAAATTGTATTCGAACAAACCTCCTTATGATAACAGTATTTTTTTTTCCAAATAAAAAACTTACAATGCACTTCTCCAAATTATTACACACAGTAAGTTTCAAAACACTTTATAGGTTGTAAAAAACTGAAAATTGTCATTTGCTGTGTTTGCAGCATATTTACTGAAATCAAAAGCTATTTCAATCAAACTTTGAACAACATTTTAACTTTTTAAACATTTTAACAGGTCACATTACATTTTAACATAGGACCCCTTATTTGATAGCTTCACAAGTCTTGCATCCATTGAACTTGTGAGTTTTTGGACAGTTTCTGCTTGAATTTGTTTGCAAGATGTCAGAATAGCCTCCCAGAGCTGCTGTTTGGATGTAAACTGCCTCCCACCCGCATAGATCTTTTGCTTGAGGATGCTCCAAAGGGTCTTAATAGGAGTGAGGTCAAAGGAGGATGGAGGCCATACCATGACTTTCTCTCCTTTTATCTCCATAGCAGCCATTGATGCAGAGGTATTCTTTGCAGCATGAGATGGTGCATTGACATGCATGAAGATGATTTTATTACGGAAAGCATAGTTCTTCCTTCTGTACCAGGGAAGGAAGTGGTCAGTCAGGAACTTCACATACTTTGCAGAGGTCATCTTTACACCTTCGGGGACCTTAAAGGTGCCGACCAGCTCTATTCCCATGATTCTGGCCCAAAACATGACTCCACCACCACCTTGCTGACGTCCCAGCCTTGTTGGAACAGGGTGGCCGTCCAGCAACCATTCACTACTCCATCCATCTGGACCATCCAGGGGTGCACGGTGCTCATCAGTGAACAGGACTTTTTGAAAATTAGTCTTCATGTATTTTTCTGCCCAATGCAGCCATTTCTGCTTGTGAGCATTGGTTAATGGTGGCCGAATAGAAGATTTATGCACAGTTGCAAGACTCTGGAGGACTCTACACCTTGATGTCCGTGGGACTCCAGAGGCACCAGCAGCTTCAAATATCTGTTTGCTGCTATGTAATGTTTTAGCAGCTGCTCTCATGATCCGATGCATGGATCTGGCAGAAATCTTCCTCAATGTGCCTTTATTTGCACTAACCCGTCTGTGCTCTGAATCAGCCACAAATCTTTTAAAAGTGCGATGATCACGTTTAAGTTTTTGTGAAATATCGAATGTTTTCATACCTCGTCCAAGGCATTGAACTATTTCACTCTTTTCTGCAGCAGAAAGATCCTTTTTCTTTCTTTATTGCTTGAAATGGTGCTCTGCTTAATAATGTGGAACACCCTCCTTTAGTAGTTTTTCCTTTAATTGGGCTCTCCTGGCAATCTAATTATCTCAGGTGTCCGAGATTGTTTTCAGTGATCAAAAGAGGCCTGAGACACAATGCCATCCATGAGTTAAACTGAAAAACAAAATATTTAATCTTTGTGACACTGAAATAAAATTTGCATAATAATTTGGAACAGGGTGTATAGGGGAATCTATAGGCTTCTCTTATTCAGCCCAGTGTACATTTTTTTATGTGTATGGCCTGCGTTGCTCCCTCTACCTATAGTAAAAGTATAGGTAAGAGGATTTATACCTTCTTTTTACAGAAACAACAGAAACAGTAGACTATGCAGGCACTAATAGATTTAAAGTACATCTGCCACAGCTCTAGCAACCCCTAGCAAACTCGGGAGGAACCCTAGGGATCCACAAAACCCTTGTTGAGAAACACAGGGCTATTGGAGTAAACTTTACTATTTTAGTCATGAATAAATAAATGTAATAAACAATAAAATATCTAGTGTGTTTATTCATGAGGATGATCAGAATTATCTGATAGTCAGGCTAATGGCCAACAAAAGCAGTGTGCATGGGAGGCTGACAACACTGCTGGTCAAAGTTAAAGGCAATGCAGAGCCTTTGCATTGTCAGCCTGCAACAGTAAGTGCTGACACTGGTAGGACATCCAGGTAAGAAACAACAGTTTCACAGAAAATAATTTGCCTAACAAAACTATATAAAGCAGTGTTTCTCATACTTTTTTGTCTTGCGGCGCACCAAAAAGATCTAAAAATGTTCATGGCACACCTGAAAAGATTTAAGAATTTTTGTGGTGAAGAACTTATTTATTTTTACATATATATATTTAATTTTAAATTTAATGTGAAGGATATGCCTGCTTTCAAGAGCAAATCAGATTGAAGCGATCATAATCTTCTTTGTACTTTCGCTTGCTTTTCTTTTACAGTTTCTCTTTCATAGTTCCATGATTAAGTATTTCTCCATCACTAAACAATGAACAAACTTTATTTATATTAAAAACAGGAAGTGTGGCGCTAAATAGAAGGTCTACCGAATATTAAAACATACACAGTGGTAAGCCAAACATGAATCAAGTATGTTAAAAAAGTCACATATGAATCAAATAATTTGAAGCAAGAAATCTCCAGTAGGCAATGTAGATGAATCCAAGTAGGTAAACCAATTGTGTAAAATATAAGGATGAAAAATTCTTCAAGAAGTAAAACAATATACAGAAGTGCTTCAAACTGCAACCAGTGTAGAAAGGTAAAAAATAGCGTGGCTCCTTACCAGATGTGTTGGACTCACACGGTCGTACGACCGGAGAGTCAACTGCGCTTGTGTGGTTATCCCTCCACAGGGCTCTGGGGCGCTCTCCACCGATGATCTTAGATGGGGGTTAACGCCTTCCTGTACCCAAGCTGGTGGAATGGGCAAGTTCAATCCTCTCCTTGGGCACTCACCGGGGGGCTTATTCCATGGGGATTCACTGAGTGGGCATGTGGAGAAAAAGAGAAAACGCTCCACTTGGTGCAATAAAATTACCGCTAGTTTATTGTGGATAAAATACAGCCAGCAAAACAATAAAATGAACAAACCCTTATAAAATAGAAGTTAAAATAACTGCGATGGGCGCACGGTCCTCACCCGACACATTTCGTCTCAATAGACATATTGAGACGAGACGCATCAGTAGAGGACCGGACTTGCCCATTCCAGCAGCTTGGGTACAAGAAGGCATTAACCCCCATCTAAGATCCTCGGTGGAGAGCGCCCCAGACCCGTGTGGAGGGATAACCACACAAGCGCAGTTGAGTCTCTGGCCGTACGACCGTGTGAGTCCAACACATCTGGTAAGGAGCCACGCTATTTTTTACCTTTCTACATTGGTTGCAGTTTGAAGCACTTCTGTATATTGTTTTACTTCTTGAAGAATTTTTCATCCTTATATTTCACACGATTGGTTTACCTACCTGGATTCATCTACATTGCCCACTGGAGATTTCTTGCTTCATATGTGACTTTTTGAACACTCGTGTTTTGACTACCAATTTGAAGTCCATCATGGACTGTGAATGAACATACTTGATTCATGTTTGGCTTACCACTGTGCATGTTTTAATATTCGGTAGACCTTCTATTTAGCGCCACACTTCCTGTTTTTAATATTCTTATAGCATTTGTGGTCATATGCAGTGTGTGCAGCTCATTTACCCATTTGCGCATAAGCCTTTTGCTCCCTAAACTTTATTTATAAGCATTAAAGTTGGAATGGAACAGTCTCTATTATTATAATATAATATAATTAGAGCGATCGAGTTCTCCCGAAATCTCACACAAGCCTTGCGTTACGAAAGGAACCAATGAACAACAGATATTTTTATAATTACTTTTTTGACTTTTGCGACATTGATTTACCGTTTAATTTTTCGATATGTTCAAAGTTTTAAAATGCTAGCAATTTTAAATATTTTTCAAAACTCCCAGGGCACACCTGTAAATCTCGCACGGCACACAGTTTGAGAATCACTGGAGTAAAAAAACAGGCCCGCACCTCCCATGACAGTGGAACCAAAGTTGGTACGTGCTTCTTACCACATGCAGAAGATGACACCTGCAGATGACATGACCTTATGACCTTTGAAAGAGTCACTCTTTGCGAAGGATGGCCAAAAGAACAATCGGTGGGACTGTTAGCACAATTCTTGACCAGCAAACCCCCAAAAGCCTATTTCAATCGGGAAACAAATAAGGCCCAGGACTATGAGACTCTAAAAGCAGAGATACTCTCACGCATGGGGGTCACCATGGCAGTCCGGGCCCAGCATGTATCAGTGGACCTATCACACCGACAAGCCGCCCCATTCACAGATGTTCGACCTAGTTCACATTACCAGGAAATGGCTACAGCCAGAGTCTTTGCCCGGTCCCCAGATTGTGGAGCGCTTGGTCATGGACCGCTATCTACGGGCGCTCCCTGCTGCTTTGAGTAAATGGGTCAGCCATGGGGAGCCCAAAACTGCAAGCCAACTGGTGGACCTCGTTGAGAGATACACGGCTGCTGAGGACTTGTTGCACCCATCTGCACCCCACTCCAATGTGTCTAGAGATGAAAGATTGGCGGCGGACCCAGTAAGACTGTTCCACGGTTCAGGGGCTTGGGTAAATTTGAGAGGAAGGTCAGGAAGGTCTTGGGGTCCCTTGAGAGGACTAGGTATAGAACACATACAGTGCTACCAATGCCATACATTGGGCCATATTGCTACCAACTGCAAGCACAGCTGCCTATTCTCTTCATAAACTACCTAGGATTTTTTAAAGGATAGAACATTTAAAAAAGGTAAATTACATTTCTTTTTAAAGAGCAAGTAAACTCTTCCTCTTTAACCGGCTCGTGTACATTTACTGCTGCAGAGTGACACGATCCCGCAGATCGCCATCAATAAGTATCGGCTCGCTTGTGCGTGCCTGTGGGGGGGGGGGGCGCTCTCATGCCTGCTGCAATCTGTAGCAGTGTGGCCGCGGATCTGGCGGACTCGATGTCCGCCGGCTACCCGCGTTTGCCAGGCAGAGAAGAAAAATAGTTAACTACCAATGTAAACACGGTGGTTCCCCATTTTGTCAGGCGGCATGTAAGAGATCAGTTAGATCTCTTATGCCTCTGGCAGCCCAGGCCCCCTCACAGTTAGAACACGCCCAGGGAACACAGTTAACCCCTAGATCGCCCCCTGCAGGTTAACCCCTTCACTGCCAATGACATTTACACAGTAATCAGTGGATATTTACATTTCTGATCGCTGTATGAATGTCTTTGGTCCTAAAAAAGTGTCAAAAATGGCCGACATGTCTGCTGCAATATCAAAGTCGCCGCCATTACTAGTAAAAAAAAAATAATAAAAACGCCATAAATGAATTCTCATGGTTTGTAAATGCGGCAACTTTCGCGTAAACCAATGAATAAACGCCGATCACCAAACTGATGAATAAATTTGTTTTTTTAATATTTTTTTTTGGGATATGTATTATAGCGAAAAGTAAAAAATATTGTTTTTTCTTTTAAATTGACGCTCTTTTTTTGTTAATAGCGGTAAACAGAAGTGACACAGAGGGGATCAAATACCACCAAAAGAAAGCTCTATTTGTGGGAAAAAAAGGGCGTCAAGTTTGTTTGGGTACAACGTTGCACGACTGCAAAATTGTCAGCTAAAACGACGCAGTGCCGAATCGCACAAAGTGCTCTGGTCCTACAGTGGGAAATCCTTCCGGTCCTTAAGTGGTTAATTGTACCTGTAGGTAAGCCTATAATAAGGATTATCTGTAGATACTGTAAATATCTCCTAAACTTGCACTGTTTAGGAGATATTTATGATATATGCTTGCGCTGGCATCATCGGCGCATGCGCACTGAAGAAACGACCCGCTCGCGTCATTTCTTCAGAGCCTGTGCCGTGACCGGTGGCTCCCGCGTGTATGTGCGAGAGAGACGTCATCGCGGCTCTGGCCAATCAAAGCGCCAGAGCCTGCGAACCCGGAAGAAAGATGTCACGCGTATCTGTAGTGCGCAGACGGCACTGCAGGGCTTCGTTCTGAGGTAAGTATTTCACAATGAGCTAGTATACGATGCATACTAGCTCATTATGCCTTTGTCTTGCAGGTTGTGTTTTTTTTTTTCTGGAGGTTTACAACCTCTTTAAAGTTATGCTATGCAAATAGGGACAGGTAACAAATATAAAGTAGATGTTATCCAAATCTGGCTGCAAAAGTGTGAGTACGCTTTAAGTAAGGTAATTAGCTAACCTGCTGAAACTTTGTATAATTATTTATGAACTTTCATAAAAAGCTCTTATCCATGAGCCAACAAATCATTTCTGTTCTGTGCCCCTTTACTCAGCAGTGATCAGAAGAGGCCGAAGCGAGGCATCTGGAAAACCTTGAAGCCTTCTCCATCTCTGCTGCTTCAGGGACATTTTGTAAATCTCTCACCTTGCCTGGATGATAGAATGGCCTTGATTGATGTACAGTACTGTAAAATCAATCAGGATGTTTCTATTATCATGCCGGATGAATGAGCTTTATTATATTCACTGACATCTTTCCATTTTTTAGTTTCAATATTGGCCAACTCTTATTGCATTGGCAAAGCCACCTAAAAGCATCGCTGCTCCCACCTGCATTCTTCTGTTTATTTTCAGCCAGATTGTTGCTGGGATGGGAACATTGGCACAAAACCTCCAGCACATAATATTTATTCCCAATAAATATCTACACAAGTACATTTTCCTTTTCAATATGTTTGCTACTGATGCTCACATCATGCCTGAAAACTCGAAATGACATACCGTAACCCATAGGCGTGCGCACTCTGTGTAGTGCCGACTTCCCCTACTACATGCCCCCCCCCCCTTGTCAACCCCTTGCAGCGCTGTTGGCTTCCCTCCTCTTCTCTCCTCTACCCTCGGCTGCTACAGGGGATGTTTTAAGATGGAGAGTGGGTTCAATATTTCATTTTATGGCCCCTTCCTTATCTTAATGAACACAGTGAACACACTCACTCACTGTGTTTATTCAAGAACCGAAGCATAGTAAACACGGTTTACTATGCTTTAGCGTGTTTGAGCTTTGGGGTGCACACCCTAATGCAATAGGCTGTGCACACCTATGCCGTAACCTAAATTTGATGTGTTGTCATCCTTCCAATCTGTGTCTCTCCAATCAGTCATCACATTGCCGCATCCACCATCTCAGAGACGTTGTTAGCTGATAGATTGTGTTGACCGCACCCACAGTCTTTACATATATAC